>VZTM01041545.1:68348-250848 GCA_013400555.1 Jacana jacana | reverse complement strand
GGCTTTCAACATGCTGAGGAGACTCCTCCTTCTCCAACCATCATTACAGTTCTCACTACCCCGAGACACAAAGAAGCAGCAGGTTCACATCCATTATCTTAGACATGCTCACTGTGGTGCTGGATAAAGCAGTGTTGTGCCCTCGTAGAGACCTGCACTGGCTACTTCTCATGCCATAGTCCACTACACAGTTGGGTTCTCTTTCAGCATTAAATCATCACCAGCTTCTTCCATCATCAGAACAGCTACCCCAAAATGTGTCAAGCTTTCCTATTTCCAAGCTGACAATTTTGACCCTGTTGTTTTCTCTCTCTGCTTTTCATGCTAGGCCCGCCTTTGCCATCTGGAGAACTCTACCTCACAGACACAGACCCTTCTCCTCCAGGCGCTAGTGCAAGCTATAGGAGGACTTCAGATCTGTCTTCTGACAGAGAGCATTTGGGGGTTTGTCTTGCAATCAAAAGCCAGCCTCCTGGCAGAAAAGAGAGCTTGGACTAGACAGGAGAAAGACTATCTGTTTTAAAAGCCTTAGCTTTGTCTCATCTTGCTATAGCCCTCATCATCAATACACCTCTCAGGCTTCTCAAAACACAGGTCCGGGCCACCTTCAGACAAGAAATGAGTATACCTGTTTTCACACAGCCCATGATAACCACATGCTAACAGCCAGCAATGACCTGCTGGCATGACCCCTGCAGCAATGACCTCTGCAGACCTGCTGGCATGAGAGCAGCAAGCCAGCTCTGCCCCTACCAGATCTCCCCATAGTAAACAATATCTTACTTACAGGTCAAAGAAATCTTAAGGTTAAAACATCCAGATTTTGGCAAGCCATTTCTTGGTTTTCTGAGGAACTGGCGAAAAAATAAACTTATATACAGTTGTTTGGTAAGGAATTTAAATTAGATCTGGCCCTTAGCCAAGTTCAGCCATTAGAGAGCACTACACTTCCTTGTCCTTGTCTGTATGTGTTGAGAGAAAAGCCAAACGGATGGGCACAGTGCAGAAACTCCCACGTTCTCCTTGTGGGCCTCAAAAACATTCCCCCATTCCAACAGAGCATCTGTCCCACATGAGTTAGTGCTAGATAGCTTGAAAATAAATAGATTATCTAACACCTACACCTGCTCTGCCCAACACACAGAAACTTTTTTCTATTTCAGCAAGGCTTTTGACACTGTCTCTCATAACATTCTCATTAGAAAATTAAGGAAGTGTGGGCTAGATGAGAGGGCAGTGAGGTGGATTGAGAACTGGGGGTGTGACAGAACTCAAAGGGTTGTAATTAGTGGCACAGGGTCAAGCTGGAGGCCTGTAACAGGCGCTGTCCCCCAGGGGTCAGTACTCGTCCCAGTCCTGTTCAACATATTCATCAATGACCTGGACGAGGGGACAGAGTGTATCCTCAGCAAGTTCACTGATGATACCAAACCAGGAGGGCTGATGGCACTACAGAGGGCTGTGCCACCACCCAGCAGGCTGGAGAGCTGGGCAGAGAAGAACCTAATGAGGTTCAACAAGGGCAGATGTAGGGTCCTGCACCTGGGGAGGAAGATCCCCAGGCACCAATATAGGTTAGGGGTGGATCTCCTGGAAAACATTTCTAAGGAGAAGGACCTGGGAGTCCTGGTGGTCAGCAAATTTTCCATGAGCCAGCAATGTGCTCTTGTTGCCAAGAGGGACAATGGAACCCTGGGCTGCATAGTGAAGAGTGTGGCCAGTAGGTTGAGGGAGGTCGTCCTCCCCCTCTACTCTGCACTGGTGAGGCCACAACTGGAATACTGCATCCAGTTCTGGGCTCCCCAGTTCAAGAGAGACTGGGAACTATTGGAGAGAGTCCAGTGTAGGGCAACAAAGATGATTAAGGGATTGGAGCACCTCCCTTATGAGGAAAGGCTCAAGAGCCGAGGCTCTTTAGTCTGGAGAAGAGAAGGCTGAGGGGAGACCTTATCTATGTTTACAAGTCCCTAAGGGGTGGGTTGAAGGAGGATGGAGCTAGACTCTTTTCAGTGGTTTTCAGTGATAGGACAAGGGGCAATGGGCACAAGGTGGAACATAGGAGGTTCCATTCAAATATGAGGAAAAACTTCTTTATGGTGAGGGTGAGAGAGCACTGGAACAGGCTGCCCAGGGAGGTTGTGGAGTCCCCTTCTCTGGAGAATTTCAAGATCTGTCTGGATGCAGTCCTGAGTGATGTGCCCTAGGTAATCCTGCTTTAGTGGGAGTTGGACTACATGATCTCTAGAGGTCCCTTCCAACTCTGAAATTCCATGATTCTGTGAAATGTAGGGCCCGGCACTTAGCCTTATTGAACCTCATACAATTGGCCTTGGCCCAGTGATCCAACCTGTCCAGGTCCCTCTGTAGAGCCTTCCTACCCTCAAGCAGATCAATACTCCCACCTAGTTGGGTGTTGTCTGCAAACTTACTGAGGGTGCACTCAATCCCCTCATCCAGATCATCGATAAAGATGTTAAACAAGACTGGCCCCAAAACTGAGCCCTGAGGGACACCACTGGTGACTGGCCACCAACAAGATTTCACCCCATTAATCACAACTCTCTGGCCATGGCCAGCCAGCCAGTTTTTTACTCATTGAAGAGTACACTTGTCTATTTCCTTTTGTTTCAAGTTGAAACTTACCTTCTTTTATGATTCCAGATGCTGGAAGCAAGTTATAGAATAACACAATACTATTCAGTTTGATACAAAAAACCTAATCAAAACACTCATTTCTATCTTAATCACCTTTGCTTGGACAAAGCTGCATTCTTGAATAGAAGGAGGGATTTTACTTAAAAAGCATTTCTACCTGCTTTGGTTTCCCAGGCTATTGCCAGGAATTTGAGCTGAAAAGATATGGGAAGAATACAATTTATGAAACAAAGAATGATAGTGAGGAAAATACACTGCTTGGTTACAAATGCAGGTGATTTTGACAGCTGAGGCTAATGTAGTCTTTCTCAAGGCTTCTTCTATTGCCTTGTTCTAGCTCCCCAGAACAGGACAAGTGAAGGAAGAACAGTTGTCCACAAAAATGCTTTTGGCCGGTAACCTCAGTCCAGGACATGTTGGATTGTGCCAGTGAAGACTTCAGGCTAAGTTGTATCCCAGAGCTTCTCCACAGGATAGGCTAGGAGGAATACTGATTCAGCAGGTCCAATTTTAGATGTGGTTTGCATTGTCATTTCCAGGTTTTCCATAGCATAGCATCATATTTAGCCACATAATATGAGATCTGAATTGAATTACATTATACTCTGTGTCCATTTTCATCAGCCAGCAGTGTGGCATCCCCTTTGATGCTGGGTGGTTGTTATTTGAATTTATACCAATGAGATAGTTTGAAAAGTATAGTGGGAAATTATTCTTACAACTCATCTGCTAAAAAAAAAAATAAATAGGATTACTAAAATTGCTTGAGAATTTAATCAATTTAAGCAACTTTGTCAAAAAGTAGAAAATTACTGGAAATATCAAAAGTTTTCAGTTTTTAATTTTGAAGCAACATTTTCCTTTGAGACAGATATTTGAAGGAAACTAACTAAAAAGGGGCAAATAGACAAAATGCAACAAAATAGTAGAAGAGTGAGCATGGAAGACTGCATGAACTGAATTATCTGAGCTTGATCTAAAGAACTGGGTGCCCAAATAAAAAAAAATATACTCTGAGCCTCCCACAAAAGCTAGCAGTCTACCCAGAACAACAGGTAGATTCACATGCTGTTGAATCACTCTCTGTTGCACACAGAGGATGGATGCCCTTTCTCCCCAGGGGCCACAGCTGCCCTGGCTACCCACAGGCGTGTTGATGGCATAAAGCAGAAGGAACACTGCCTGCCTCTGAGATGGGCTCTCTTGAAGGAGAGGATGGAAGTCAGGAGGGCCCAACTCAGAGGCAGGGAGTTTCTGATGGGAGAAGAAACATACCTTTTTTTTTCACCAGACCGGCCCTTTTTTGAAACAGTTTGGGACCTTTTTATCTGCCTTTGTGGCAAAAGGACACAACTGCAAGTCCAAGAGGAAAAACTGAAAAGCTGTCAGATTCCTCAGTGCACTTGCTCCCCTGGCCCCTTGGGCCCTGCTCACAAACCCAGTTGAGCAAGGAGAACTCCCCCGTGGGTGCTTGTGGGCTCTGGGCTAGGTTGAAGCCATATCACAGAATCATAAAATGATATGGGATTGGAAGGGACCTCTGGAGATCACCTAGCCCAACCCCCCTGCCAAAGCAGGTCCACCTAGAACAGGTTGCACAGGAACATGTCCAGACAGGTTATGAATGTTGACAGAGACTCCACCACTTCTCTGGGCAGCCTGTTCCAGTGCTCTGCTACCCTCAGAGAAGTTCCTCCTCATGTTTAGATGGAACTTCTTATGTAGATCCCCCCTCAGTCTTCTCCAGACTAAAAAGACCCAAGTCCCACAGCCTTTCCTCATAAAAGAAATGTTCTAGGCCTCTGATCATCTTTGTAGCTCTTTGCTGTCCCCTCTCCAGCATAAAACAACTTGTCTTCCTGTCAGGCACTTGAGCAGCATGAGACAAATGTGAGTGGGAAGCCAAATTTCCTCTGGTAAAAGATTATAAAAGCCCCTCTAAATCAAGACAAGAACTGTTAGAAGATGACTCCCCGACTCCAGAAGAGGAAATGGGGGGGGAGGGAGGGGAAAGGCTAAAATAAGGTTAATTTTAAAAGATCCCTAATGACTTTTCCAGTTTCTCACACAGGCTGCCAGTCAATCCAGGCTGACATTGTCCCCAAGCCAGGGTGAACAGACTGCAGAGGCCACAGACAGAGGTATGGAAAGCGTTGCCTGCAAACCTCATTCCCCAGCACCTTGCCAAAAATGCATGGGTCTCAAGAAGAGGGCAGTCATGCAGGTTGCCAGGAACAGATTTGTCTACCAGTGTGGTTGTTTCCTTTCAAGAACTGGCAGAAATTATGAAGTCCCACAAACTGTTTTGAATCTGTGGAATCAGCCTTTATCAATGAAAAAAGGAAAAAAAAAAAGCTGTCATGCTCGGTAATTTTTCACCAGCTCTAGTTGCACAATGCAGCTAATCAGATGCTGGGGTGGTCATTATGGGCACTTACTTCTGCCATATTACCCAGCAAACACAGCACAAACTAGTAGGACGAGTGCTGGAGACTTTGTCCTGCACGCTGTTATACACCTGGAGCGTTAACACATGAATACTTCAGTAGCAGGATAACACCAATTCCTGCAGAGAGAATGTGGGCAGAGATCCCACAAGTTATGCCTAAAGAGGAGCTGATTAGGGATGCCAAGTTTTGTCCGTGTGTAAATTTACAGTTGGTGGCATTTCCACTGTAAGTGCCATTGTCAAGATTTTAGGATTGGATTGCAAAAAAAAAAAAAAGCATTTGACTGAAACTTGCCATTCAACTTCTCATCATCAGAGTAAAATACCATACTGTACCAAGAATGAAAAGAGAGAGAGAGAAAACAACAACATTTAGCAGGTTTTAAAATTATGCAGATATTTTTAATGGCTTTGGAGTATTCAGACACTCACTCATATGTCAGAAAACAGATTTGATTTATAGGAATGACATTTGGCAGAGCAATTAATCCATACTATGTTCTAATCATGTTTGGTACAAGGAGAGGAAAAAAAAAAAGTCAAACTTAGGTTTAAAACTGACTGTGCCAGGAATTATTTTCAAAGGAGGCTCAGAAGGTTTTTTAGTAAGCTCAAGGACAAAATCTGGTCTTTGTTTCCTTCTGCGCTCTACCACCCAACACGAGAAGGAAGACTGCATCCTATTTTCTGATTGAAAATCAACAATTAAATCTTGCCTCCACTGGAGGTGAAATGGGAATCTGGACCTGTGCAGTTGCTAAGCAGATAAACCCTCCTTCCCGTGTTATTCCTCAGTCCCAATGAGATGGTCTAAAAGAAATCTTGGGAAAGAAACTATGGATGGTTCATCAAAAAAAATCCAGATTTCATCAGGCAGAGCAGCGATCTGCCTTTGCATAAGTGCCCTTTGGTCTGATTTGTTTTTCTCGGAATGAAGCTTTCATCAGCCTCCATTTTGCCCATCTCAGAAACATTTCTTGAGATGAAAATGTTCAGCTTCCCACCTGACACAGCTTAGATCTGCACTGCTAAAGCACTGACATTCAGCTGTGGGGGCTCTCATACTACAGAGAGAAGTGCTGCTGCTCAGACACCTGTGGCAGCTTCCACTACAGCAAAGGCCCAGGCCCAAGGGGCTCCCACACTCTGCAGCTTCCCTCCTGGGTGCAGAGCAGGACCTTCTTGTCTCAGGCCCTGGGACCTTGTGACCCCCACATAAGGAACGTGCAGCTGAGATCTGACAAACTCACCTGGGAGGGCACGGACAAATTGGTCACTTGCCCAGCAGCTGTCCTTGCTCCTCGAGGTATACTCATGACTGCTGACACCTTCCTTGTGCTCTGCTGGTTTTGTATAAGCATGAACCTCTGTTTCTTTTATTTCCGTTTCAATCCCTGACATTGGATTCTGTAGAGAGGAAAAACAAGCCTGTGTTTCTCATCCAGTGTGACAGAGGACCATTAAGAAAAGCTTCTCTGACAAATCCATTAAAGAATACAACAAGCACTACATGCTCTGTTCTCTTATTGGGCTTCACAGAAGCTGTGAGTTAGCTCACCATGTCTAACACAGCACTAGTGCCAGTTTGCTGGGAGAAATCTCTCTTAAAGCCTATTTTGTCTCAAATCTCTCAGAATTAAATCTGACAGCTGTTGCACAACATACCAATGCTAGATCTGTACTTGAGTTTGTACCATGAACTGCTCTCCACTAGTGGTTGGGCATTCGTGAACAAATCAAAAAAATCTAACACTTAATTTGATTTTCCTGTTGTTGGGGTTTTTTTAATTGTAATTTTTAAAACCAGACTTCCCTCTCCACTAACTCTATTAACTCTCCTTCACACCCCATCTCCAGAAACTCCTGCTTAATTTATTCACAGATGAAAACACATTCCTCTACACTCTTTCTAGGATAGCTTTAAAAATCCAAGGTTATGCTCTACTTTAAGAGAAATAAATAATTATTTTAGCAGATTGGTTTTAACACCTGCTATGAAGATTGCAAAACCATTCGTATTCTACCTATAACTCAATTTTTTCACAGTCATAACTCAGAAAATATTTGCCTCTGGGTTTAATAGCTTCCATATTCTTTTCTGTCTGAAGATGTATCATTAAATATTATTACTACTGGAGGTAAGTTTGGGCAATGTCTTTCAGCCGTATTTGAATTAAAGGGAGGGAGAAGAAAAGTTCTGATCAGATACACTATATTTGAAAGACGAGTACAAAAAGACAGCTGGTCTGAACCAGCTTCTACTGTAAATTAGACCTCTAGGAAAGAGTAAGGTAGGACAGGAAAGTTCAAAGACATTGAGGAGTGACTTTTGGGCCTGCTATAGGAGCCACTGCCTCCTTCTCTGACAGCCAAACAAGGTCTCAGTCATTTGCAGGTTTGTTCCAGCTCCATCACCCAGGCGTACTGACCCAGCAGGCCAAAGAGTGCTTAGGGCAGACTGTGCAATTGGATTTTAGCTCTTTCAGTGAAAAGGGTATACCCTAGCACCCATCAAAAAACAGAGTAAAATACAATAGAGTAAAACATTTGCTTTAGGCAATAGAGAGAAAGAAAAAAAATCACAGACAAACCCACTGATCTTGTGACTTGTCATTCTTGCCACAAATACAACCGCACTCTGTGATGTTTATTCCTTGCTGACACATAGAGCTCTCTGTCACAAATACTGCTTTTGCAGCGTGAGCTGGTGAGCTGGGTAAAGCCGAATGGAGGGCTAAGAGGGGAACCTCTCCACCACTTAAAATCAGTACAGCCCTCTCTCTCAAAGGAGCTCTATGCAGGCAAAACCTCCTACCTATGGGGACTCCCATGGGTGTTAATAGGGAGTTTCTCTTTGACACACAGATGAGCCTCCTCATTGCCGTTCCTGAGCAACTTGTGCGTTTTGCTTTGGTAAATCTACCCTCAAAACTCTTCTGTGCTGTCTCATGCCTGCTAGAAATGGAAGAAGGAGTTAGGGCAGATGCTGAGGTTGCTCCTCAAGCCTTCCAGGCTCTGCTCCACACTAGCTGGGGAGCAAGGGCACCCATGCAAGCATCCCTAGGCTGCCACGCTCGGGTGACCAGCTAGCTGGCCCTCCCTGGAGTGTGGCTTCTGTTTCCATGGTGCAGAAACTGATGGTTGTGTCCCATCTTTCTGTTGCCTTTCTGTTGGAAAAATTCGTGCCCATCTAGATGTTGCTCTCCGAGTATCAAGGGCAGTCCTACGCTTGCTTTGCCCCTTTCCAGGCAGCTGGCCTTTATTTAAATACTGACTTTGATCTCAGTGTGGTGCTGCAAGCCACTCCAGTTTTCCTACATGAAGCCAGCTGGAGGATGGGTTACTCAGGGCAAGAATTCCCAGATTACTTTTAGTGCAAATAGTATGACACAAACCCCCCCCCAAAATAAAATTATGGAATAATAACCAAATGTGGCGTTTCATGTCCTCTGCCTTTTCCAGGGGAGCATCTCAGCCTGTTACACTCCCACACAAGTTACTCAGATAAAATTGGAACAGATAAAGATCCCAAACCAAGCAATATTTCATGTGCAAGTATGAGGCCTGATCCAGTGCTCAGCTGAGCAAGCGAAAGACACCTATTCACTTCCCCAGGCAGTACTAAGCATGCTTTCACCAGATCACAGTCTGATTTACCCATTTTCATATATAGCATGATATCTTGCTATGAAAACTTTCCATTATACCTGCCTGAAGCTTTATCTCCTAGATTCACTACTAATCAGTGCTTTTACCCTGCACTGACAGTCAGTGTCTGAGGAGTCATTATTTCTAATAGAAGTACATAAAACTGGTAAGTGTGTCAGGTTTGATGTTACAACTGCTCACTGTCATCTTGGTATCTGCTGCTGCCAGTTATTCCCTTCACAAACTCTTTGTCAGAACACTTAAGGTTTTGCTGGAAGGCTTTCAAGTTCTCTTTGCAAGTTGAAATCCACATCACACACAGGCATACAGGCACGCACACATACTGCTTTAAATATCATAAACAAATGATACCACAAGCTTTTTCAAAGCATCTTAAAGAGCTCTTCTCTTTCATAGGATAATGTATATGGATTTTTCTGAGGATGCCTTACACACTGTTTTTGGTTGGGTTTTTTTAATAATAGGAAATAGGTGTTTCCTCAGTGTCTGAATTTTGAAATCTGGAGTGTGGGTTCTTCAGTAGATGTGGCAGCATGTGGGTATTCTCTCCTGTTTTTAGAACTCAAGTTGCTATAACAACCCACGGCATCTGTTCAACCCACTACCTAAGCAGCCTTTTTTTTTTTTCTTTTTTTCTTTCTTTCCTTTTGGGTCTCCTATTCTTCTGAAGTCAAGTGCTTTGCTTTGATTTTTATTTAAGGAGCTGGCTTCTGCTCCAACGTCTATATGCAGAATGAGCTGAAAGAAGACAAAATCTGTGCTGAAAAGATCACAACTTTTGGAGAGTATCTGGCTGAGTGGGATGAGTTCAAGGCTGGGCCCTGTTCCTGCTGAAGTGAAGATTCACTGGTTCCTGCTGTGAGCCTGAAATTCTCCACCATGGTTCATGAAAGTGGGGGTTTCTCTCTTGAATGACAGACAAGTGATGGACACTACCAAGGAGCCACTGGCAGAACAAGAGCCAACAGATGGACAATCTGTATAGCTGGCTCTGTATAATTATTATGTTTCCTCATTATCAACTGCTTTCTTCTCTTATGGAAAAAAAGATAAATATTTTAATTATAATATAATATAACAATATTATATATATTATACATTATATAATATATATTTTTATATATATATATCTATATATTATAGTAATATAAATGGATTTTTTTTCCCAATTGGGGTGGAAAGGGAAGAAAAATTAAGAGACAGAATTTTTTCATTCATACCAGGGCAGCAGTGCCACATAGGCACTGGGGTTTGGGTACCCCACTGTCCTCTGTGAGTTATTTGCCCAAGTTTCGTGCTTCATCACACAGCACTGAATGTGAAAGGGAGAGGTTTATCATTGCTAGAGTCCCTGGTTGCAGTGCATGGGGGAAGGTGTAGACCAACTACCAAGCCCTTTGCACAGAAGAGAATGGAAACTTATCTACAGTTCCCATGAAGTAGACAGGACACTGGCTTCAATGGGAACATTCCTGTTTTAGAATAAAACCTCTTATCTGTGAGCTTTTAAAAATAATTAGAGTTTTCTATCCATGCCAATCGCTTTCATTAAAACCTCAGTTTTCCAGAAAAAAAAAAAATGCTTTCCAAAGAGCATTTGCATTTTCTCATCAGTCCACCTCCAAAACACTGCGACTGTCAATCAGCAGATAGCAGTGCTGGGCATATGCATGTCTGTCCAGCCCCCATAGTAATGGCTTGTCAGAAACTGGGAAAGGAGATGACATTCTCAGGGGCCTCAGTCCAAGCATGTTGAAGTGTCTCAGAAGTGATGGATCAATGCTCACAATCTGCAGAGCAACCAACTCTCCCATATGCAATTCTGCAATACAGATAACTTGTAAATGAACTCAAGTATAAGCTGTCCTGTCCTGGTGCAAATGCACCTCTGAATTCACATCTCCAAACTGGGGCACTACTGAGGGATGTGCTCAGAGCTATAGACAAGGAGATGAGGCTCATCATGGCTAGGATTTGCCAGTGGCTGGCTGCCACATGAGCTCCCCAGGAGATAGCTCTCTCTTCACTGGGAAGCCAAGTTCCTCGTTGTCTCCTGCAGCTCCCCCTGCCTGGAAGAAAGCTCTCAAGCAAAAGGGTGCATTCAGCTGGTGAGAGGCCTGGTGTTCTGGAGTGACACATCAAATCACTTCAGCCTTGGATAATCCCTGCCACTTGTACACCAGATATTGAAGGCAAGAGTTCACAGGAACCAGTAGGCTCAGTGCTGGGCAGGGCTGAGCCACACAGATAGGAGACAGAATCACTCAGATCAGGAGCAGTCCTGGGGCAGAAGGCGACTCAAAGCATGCAAGCATGGAAGGCCTCCAGAACGGTCTGTCCTTCCACAGTCTGTCCTTTCTCCTGTGCCATCACTAGACCTAATCTGAGTCTTCACTTGCATTTAGAAACATATCAATCTCTTTAGCAATATTAGAGCGAGCCAGACATAAGCCAAATGTCCTTCACCTCACAAAGACTTTCAGCTCCCATGAGGGGCAAGCAACCTGGTTTCCCATTTGTCTCAGGATAATTTTCTCTGAAATCACACCTTTCTCCTTCAAAGCTTCTGTGTATATTTGGTAACTTTTACATATGTCATTTCTGTACGACAGCCACAGCTCCCACCTGGAGTTTCGCAACATTGTCCACATGTTACCTTTCCTGCAGGATATAAATGTGTTACTGATACTATTTTTGCACTACAGAGAGAAAATGAGAGGAAAAGAAAGCAGAAGGAATGAAGTTGCATGCCAACTGCCAAACTGGGGCTCACCTTGCTCTGTAGAAATGAGAATACAGAAGAGCCACCTTTCCCCTTTACTTTGCAAATGCACAGGGACAGGGTCTCTCTCTCTCTGGGCACTGGGACAAACACCAACCTGAGCTGCCAGCAACCCTGTTGCTGGTCAGGCTTCTGAGGAGACACATCTGAATTGCCCCACCTCACCCCCAGCAGGTAGCACTGGCCTCTGAGGCTCAGAAGCTACAGTGCAGTGACACTCAGGCTGTGTTGAGGAATATGGCAGATCTCAAAGCAGGGCAAGAGAAACCAGGATCAGGCCACCTTGCCATCAAAGAACTAGTCACTTTCAGTCTCTTCACCACTTATGCTGTTGTGGTCCCTCTATGCTCTGCCATGAGATAGATACATAGATAGACAGACTGACTACATTCCCTCCAGTTCCTTGGGAGAAATTATGTGATTGTTTTTATTTTCTCCCATAACAGTTTCTGATATCATTCTGTGAGACCTGTCAACACATCTGACCCTCAGACAGCCTCCAGTTCCCCAGGCCAAGAGCCCTGCAAGAGGAGGACTGTGGAGTTTGGCCAGCCCAGGGAGAGGTGCCCTGTGAGGCTGAGGGCACTGCCAAGATGGGAGCATGAAAACGAGTGCAGGACAGGGAGCAGCACTGAGAGTGGACCTTCATTCATCAACAGTTGTCAACAGTTTTCAACAAGTTGTTGCAAGTGCCTTGGCACTAGCAGTACCCCCTTTTTCTTTCTTGTAGCCTCAAGGCAAAATACATGGGAGCATCCTCTCTGTGATTCCAGCAGGATCCCTGTAGAAGTTGTTGGAAAAAAGTGGAGCAGCACAGAAGTACTTGTAGCTACTGTAGAGATCATATAACCCAAAGTAAAAATGGGAAGGGTGATCTTGAGGAAAATTTCAGTGTTTGAGCAGAAACCACATTTAAGAACCTACACAGTGTGCCAGCTCCAGATCAAGAGCCAAAGAGTGACTGCAGATGGATTTATCCCATAAATACTTCCTAGTGACACCAGGTATCACAGTGCAGTATATAAATCCGTGTCTTTGGAGACAGCCATGCACAAGTGCTCCTGAGAACTACAAAATTGGGCTAAGAACTGAAACCATTTCCAACATGCATATGTTTGGTTCTGCTCTAAAGGACCATGATTCCCTTTTAATCTCATTCAGTCTTACCCTAGGTCACGGTAAATCAACATAGGTTAGCTTTGCTTACATCAGCAGAGGACCTGGAATTCAGTATAAAGAAGATGTGATGAACCATTACAATGTTCCCAGAGACTGCTTATTGGAAAGGTGGGAATCTCAAGATTAGTCTAGTGGAAAACACAGACACAAATTTTCTCCTGCACACTTATTTGACTTGCACTCCAAGAAATGCTACTGTGACCAAAATAAAATATCAGAATATTTTAAATGGACAAACTATTGCTGTTCTAATTCACCAAGAGCTTTTCTTACTGATTTGGACAGGAAAGAGGCAATGTGGGCATCTGTTCATTCGTTAAATCCCAGGACTAATAGACTACTACTATGAAGCCCGAGCAGGAGATAATATAGGTAGAGTCAGACTCTATTGTAACTTAATGCTCTAATCACAGTAACATGATCTGATCCAGAGCCTTCATTCCTGGGTGTAGGTAATAAACAAATGAAATAAAGATTTGTTTTGATCACAAATGACTGAAGTTCTGTATGAAAAGTCCAGTAACCAATGTTTTGAAATCAACTTTTTTAAGCTTTATTTTAAACTTTAATACTAGATTTTCATCCCTATTCTGCCAGAGTTTGAATCCAGACAAGTCTACCAATCTTCTGGTCATGTCTCTGCATTGATGCTTAGAAATGATAGATCTAAAATGACAATTGTCCACATTTTACTATGCTGAACTAAAATCCTGATGACAAACATCCTGATCAGTATGGCTGCTCTCTAAATTAGGATGCAGAACTGGGGCTCGAAACCAGTGGGTGTCTCATGAGGTGACACCGGCTGCAGAAGGTGTGCCACCCTGATAATCAGGCAAAATTACAAATCCCCCCAAACACTTTGTGTTTGGTACCTTGATACCATTTTGAGCTCTTTGCAGTAGGATTCAGTGGCTTTAAAACCTGGACTGCTCCATATACATAATCAGCACTGACAGCTTGCTAAGTAATTCTTCTGCAACCCAGCAAGGTGAACATAAGAGATTGCCTGTGTTCCTTGGACAGGTTGGGACCAAACACAGACCAAGCAATGTTTAAAAGTATTTTCATTAGGCAGCATTTCCAGCTGTACCACTGACACGGCTCAAAATGGAAAGCAATTCTCTTCCTGGCACCATTTCAGAAGATTTAAAATGCATCATTCTAATTACTGCCTGACAAATAATCCTGGAATGCTAGCTGGGAAGTTTGCAGTACAGACAACAGATACATTATCATCACACTGGTATAGAGAACTTTTTATGATGCCTAATATCTCTAGGTTATAAATGAGTGAAAGCATCCTTTGCCACTGGCAGAGTACAGCCCTTTAGCCCATAAACTGAGGGATCAAACTGTGTGACACAGCTATAAGCCTAAGGTCATTTTGTGGTTAAACAGTCTAGAAGAATTGCCAAATCTGTCTTCAGAATATTCTTGATCATTTTAGACAGTGATTTGATTTGGTCTTTTCCAGAAATCCGTAGAATTCCTTGACATTAAATTCTGCAGTTCTGTTTTTGTTACAGAGGAGACCGCCTAATCTCAGGAAGACCAGGGTTGCCTTTATCGAGCCCATGTTTAGATCAGTATCTCAATTCAAACCTCCTCAGAGGTCTGAATAATTCATTCTTTTCCCCCTCTCCAGGATCCTGGCAGCAACTGGAATCTCCAAAATACCAACAGGAACTTTGTCCTCCATCTCACACACGTCCCCGCTGTGGTAGTTCAGGGGATGCAGAGACTTCACTGGGCTGTGGATATGGCTGCTTTGGCTGTTGCTTGAGACAACTCCCATGCCAACTTTTTTAAGCATTGCCTGTCGTTTGTGTGAGGTGCACTCAACACACAGAGTCGATTTAAAGCCAAAGCCTAAGTGAGTCCAAGTGAACAAGTGTGATTCACATGTCAAGAGATCAAAAGAAGTTTCAAGTGGGAAGAGCAGCCATTAGGAGAGGTAAGAAAGTAAAGACAGATTAAAGTTCCCCATGCCTTTGCAATGCCTATACAATCACGAACTGAACTGAATAACATAACTGAAAATTTGCTAGCTGCCATGTGTAAACATCTCTGGCAGTTACTGCTTATCACCCAGGCTAGCAATGTGGACTGATTTCACAGTATTCAATTAATTTAAGCCCCCCCCCTCACTCTCTCTCTTTTCTTCCTATTTTTTTTTCTTCTAAGAAATAGCTATTTGACATAAACATCTTTGTTTGGCATATCACTAAAAGATCTGCTGCTAATTATAATGCTGAACCCAGATGCTGGTGGCGGAAATTAATCTACGTCCTGCGTAGTTTGTTGGACTTGTTTTAGTAGGTTTGCCAAATATTTAGTGAAACCCTCATATGACTTTTATTATCTGGAGATAGATATTAAAGGGGCAAATACTGTTCTTATTCTCACTGGTGTAAACCTAGACAGCTCCATGGAGGGAAATAAATATAGTTACATTACTATGGATTCACATTCTGTTAGTCTAGATTTACTGTACTGTAAATCCTCAACAGTAGAACTAAGAATCTAAACCCAAATACTCCATCATCTAAACCTGGCTCATCTTATCCTCAAAAGTGGAACTAGGAATCTAAACCCAAATACTCCATCATCTAAACCTGGGCTCTTCTTTTAGCTGAAAAGCACAGTTTTGAACCTGAGCAAAATGCCAGTATTCAACATGTATTTTGCTACACTGGTCTAAGGAAATCATTTTTATTTTGCAAGTCCGCTACAGAGAACACCTGTGGAATAACTGGCATTAAAATCACTCTATTCAGAGAAGCAAAAACGTTTCATTACAAACAAACAAGCTATGAGCTGCTCCAAGGGCCAAAGAACCTCATTTGCCCGCTTGCCTCACCTGAATTTCCCACAACATTGCAAAACACATCACCAGCAGAGAAAGGCCCCTGGTGGTAGATGTCTGTGTGCACAGGGCAACCCCAGGGCAAGTGACAGCCTTGGATGTACAGACTAAGGACCTGAAGCCCTAGGAGGCACCAAGAGCTCACTTGGTCCCACAGAAAGCTCACACTCACCCAAAAGAAAACTCTTAAATTCTACTAGGAAAAATGGTGCCACCAAACAAAAAATAAAATGCATGTTTCAGGTGCTGAAAAGCTGACTATTTCTTTGTAGAAAACACTGTGTTTTGCTAATATCCCCTTTTCCCACCCATTTTTACAATAAAATATTTTCCTGTTACAAAAATGGAAGGTGGGAAACCATCAAAATAAGTGGTATTTCCCATACAGAAAGCAAATGTAAGCTTTTGGCTCCAAGCTGTAAATTAACTAAAAACCAAGTAAACAAACAACAAAGTACCCACCCAAGCACATTTAAACCTTAAGTCCCCAAAGTCAGTGTTCCCTCAACAGAAGCAAATATACGTTGTGAAAAGTGTATTTTCCATAAGAAACAAAACTGACAGAAAATTTCCCACCCTGCTTGCAGACAAAACTGAGTAAGCCAGAAGAGCATCCCTGTTTGCCAGCTGACATTTAAGGCACTAGTATCGTTTAAGCAATACAGACCTAAAGGCAGGAAATTTCCTAGGGAAAAAAATAAAAACCCTGCTGAGAAATGATAACCTCTGATACAATGAAGGGCTATTTACCCCAGCTGGTCATCATTGGCAGGAAATGCCATAACCTGCAACTGGGGTGATGATTTTAGAAAGAAAACCCATAAGTAATAATATAAATTTTTTATGTAAATAGATTATGTGGCTTCATCTATTGCATTTACATTGCATTATTAATTGTAGCTACCCTGTTGGAAAGCCACTTTTCAGAGAGGCACCGTGTCCTATGATTATGCACATGAAACAGGCTGCTGCTATCAGAAGGGGTAGAGGGAAAGGAGCTTTGTAGAAAGACCTCTGTCGGTAAGACAAGACTTCCCATTTTGTGGAACAGGCTGTGGAGCCCAGCTCGCAAAGTTAAAAGATCCTCAGGGATACACGTAGATCAAAGTAATTTACAGGAGCCTGAGGCTAGCTGTACAAACTGAGCAAAGTCCAGTTCCCAGCCTGACAGTAATTGAGTGGGACAGATTTTAGGGAAAACAAGCTCCTGCATTGTGCAGTATTTGGAAGGCCTCCACTGTATGTACCTATTCAAGTACAATAAGCAGCAGCAGAGCAAGTTCCTTGTTGAGGGGATCACTTTTTTTTTTTTTTTCAGATTTGAAGACACTGCCACCAAAAAAAATCACTTCAGAACATTTATTTTCTCTCTTACATCCTTTTGTTCAGATACTCTTTGCAGAACTGTTTGCCACCTGAGTTTGCATTTTGCCCAGACTACACAGTGTCTTTTCCAAGCCAGGAGGGGCAAAAGTAATTCACTACATTAGCAGGCAGGTTAAGTATCTTTCCATGCAGCAACAAATGCTTATCCTCTTTGACAGACGCATCTGAAGCGGCAGCGGGTGCATTCACCTTTGATGTGGGTTTGGGAAGCTCCGGCGCTTTGTGTACTCTTTTGGGCTAAAGCAAACACCACATAATTTGCCTTTCTGCAGTGTGATTCCAACTCAAGCTAGAATTTGGCAAAGCAAAACAATGTTAATAAAGCAAGTGCGAAGGAAATCTGAATATTCATTATTTGCATGGCACTATCTTCTACCCTCCTTTGGACACGAGAGTATAGATGGGACCTTAGTCTTGCATTATTAGACTAGAAGAATCCCAGCCATACATCACAGCTCCCCAGTCAGCACTACCCAGAAACCAAAGTTCAACCTTGCTTTCCAGAGGAAGGCCTTGAATTAACACCTTGCACAGCACACACAAGATGAACCTTTCTCCCTGCACAGGGCTCTGAGGGACAGAGGTTTTGATCAGAGCAAAACCTCTGAGGACAGTGGTAAGAACACAGAAGCCCCAGGCTATTCTAATGTACACCCCATACATTCATTAAGGCAATCAAGGTATAGAGGATGCAGTTCAGTTACCAGTCTAAAGGGAAAGAAAGAGCTGGAGACAGCACAACCTCTACTTTCTAAACTACAACAGGGTTTCCAGAATCACAGAAATCACACCAGAAATTTGGTTGTCATACATTTAAGAAACTGACTTCAGGTGGGCAACCTGCTCTGACAGATTTTGCATTAACACAGCAAACTGTACTTTCTAACACTTCACATCAAAAAGCAGGTGCATGCATACATGCGCAAGCAGCAAACGAGGACTCCAAACCCTGATCCAGTTGGAGCTCAATCCAAGGAAGCATGGGACACTGCCAGGGTTCGAACATGAGGCTTGGCTCCAGAAAGGATGGGAACCACTAGACGACACACTTCTTTGGCACAGGTGGAACCCAACCCCAGAGATCTGGAAGACAACCAAGTACAGACAAGCCACTACACCCGGCGTTCAACACAGCTTCACACAAGCATCCTCCTGTAACCTTCTAGCTGTACAGTCATTTGCACAGGGAAACAGCAGCAGCAAACTGCAATGTGAACAAGAACAATACTTTCATAAATCAGCATGATATACAGCCCTGTAGAATAGTTCTTCATACAGGTAAAAGTTGTCCAATTATTCTTGTGCTGTACTTTTGATTGTCATTCAGTCCACAACAAATGCTATCAGTATAGTAAGCTAATAGAACTGAAATGTTAACTAAGATTATTGATAGTGCTCTGTATCTAGTCCATTATAATCTCTGCCTAGAGATTGTGGAGTTCATAATAGCTAGCAATAAAATATTTTTGTCCATAAAGAAGGAAGATAACCACTGCACATATACTTTGCTTAAAAGTACTCAATCAGTTAAAATTTCTAAATACACAATGCTTGTTCCCACTAATGTGGCATTATTGTTTCAAAAAAAGCGTTCCTTGCACTGTCCTTTTAGTTACAAATTCTGTTTTTTCAAGGACAACCTAATACAGAGTCATTTAAATTGCTGGCATTTATATCTCTAATAAACTGTAACCTGATAATCCGGGACTATAAAAGATTATTTTCTCTCTTACATTATCACAGAGCAGCCGTAAAAGTACAAAATCCACAGAACTGTGTGTACCCAGTCCTAATGGCAAACACAGGGCTTCATCCTTCTGGCCCCAGCAAAACCTGATAGACTGTGCGCCTGAACGAAAAGACTAAAACAGTTGTTCCCCTCAAATATTTACTCATACTTCCCCCTTTCTCAAACCAGATGCCAAGCTCCCGCTGCCTCTTCACTTTCAAGAGTATCTGGTTCTTTGCTTTAATCCTTCTCGTGCCCAGTATGAACAGAAACGCCTGATGCAGATCACGCCCGCTGTCGCATTTTCACCAGGAAGGGACTGGGAGAAGAGCTGCCGCTTCTGTTTTACGAGATTGCTTTGGGCGTTGGCATGTACATACACAAAGTGCCCGTTTTACTTCCTCCTCAAGACATATTTTATTGACTTATTTATTATGCCTTCATTTTACTTAGGGCGGGCAGGAACACCCCGTTTAGGTTCACTTTCATACAGAAATTCAGCAGCAGCATGGGAACTACAAGAGCACAAGCACAGCCTCATTGAGTTTAGCCTGTGACCCAGCAAGAGCAAGGATGCTTCTCTGACCATTAATTTAAATGCCATAAATTCTGCCTCAGGCAGATGAAAGCCTACTGGTACAATTTGCCTTATCCCCCTCATTTCCACTTAACCCGACATCAACATTCCCCACACCTCTCTAAGCTTCTTCTTTCTCTTCCTTTTCTTAGATGTCCTTTCCCCTTTCTCTTTCTGTTAGATAAATTCAAATTTTCGGATGAAATTATGAGAAGAGGAAAAAAATTGGGAGGAAAATACATTGTGAAGCCAGGACAGGTTTGACAACAAACAAGGCATGTCCTCCCCCTGGGCCAGGCACATGCTCCTGCTAATATGTAGGGAACAGTGTTGCTGGCAGGGCATCTGTGAGGAGCACAGGCTGTCCCATGTGCCACCTCCCCAGAAATAGAAACAGCCTCACTCTGCTACCACATTCTCCTGGACTTTCCTTTTTTTAAATGGCGGGGAAAAGAGAGGCCCACGTACAAGTAGTATAAATAAATCCAAACAGAAATATAATTAGACTGTCTTTGCAACAATACAAAGAACGGCAAAAACACAAGTCTTAAGTAATAAGTGGCGGTTTTGGTCTTGAACAGATTATATGTGCTATGGAATTGAAAGTCAACATTTTCCTAACATTCACTTGCTCACATTTCTCTTACAATGGAGCTGCTTTTAATAGCTAATCAGAGTCATCACATCCAAGGAAGAGTGCAAATCTTCTTGGCCTGAATCTTCAGCTCTGTGAGGTGGCAGCTGCATGAAAGATTTCAGGAAGAGGCTGGACCCAGTCAAAGCACATTGGGGACACCAGGAACAGCTGCAGTCCTGGGTACCTTTGCTACAAAACACTCCAGAATCAAGGGGTCTGGGACCCACAGCCATCTATAATGCCAATACCTAAAGCCTCTTTCATTGCAGTTTTTGCCAACAATGGTTTAATTGTTTGTCCACCGCAACACCAATGAGTATTCATTTTGTTTCCTTTTTGTATCATTTGATGCCAATATATCTCTATGCATTTTTGATTTTCCCTCACACCCAGAAAGGTATACTGAGCTCAGGTTCATGGGCTATGCACATTTATACCAGAGCAAAGCAGATGGAAATCACTTCAGGATCAGGATGGCGTTTGCTACCTGCTTGTTCCACTGTGGGCAACCACCCCCCTCCAGCCAGATGCAGCGCAATGGTGATTCCAGCCTCAGGCCTTTAAAGGCTGCAGCTCTGCTCTGTCCCGTTCCCCTGCCAATGGGGCTGTCTATAAAGTTCCCAGCAAGACACATTTATTGAAACTGTGAGGGAACCAAGGATTCATTAAACGCCCCATCAGATGTAAAATACATTTTGCATGGTCCTGCAAAGGACATTTTTGCAATAAGGTTAGAAGTCACTGCCAAATATTTCAGAGGAATAATGTTTATAGATAGAGACTGATTACCTTCTCCCTGTTGGAGTTACAGCCATACAGAATCAGCGTAAGCCAAAGCAGAATCAGGTTCTGGCTAACTCATGTCCTGCACTGCTGAACCACTAACTAGGTGGGGCAAGTGAGTGGAAAAGTTATTATTAGCAAAGCAATAATTTTTGCTACCTGGGAGTTCAGAACTAAGGAGAGAAAAATAGAGAAAGGACATCAAGCTCAACCAATCACATTTCAAAGGCCGGAGTTTAGGAATGCAAAAGCTTGGCATATCCTTTTAGTTATGAGGGTAAGTTTAAGAATAAGACAATTACAGCTGAAAAAACATGAGTCTTGCATCTGACCAAAAAGAAACATTTCTAAGGTGGTATATATACATAAAATACCATCAGAAACTCAGTAACATTTTTTTTTAAACTTCTGACCCATTCCCTTCCGAAGAATGTACTGTAGGTGTGAAAAATCCCTTTGTAAACACATTATAGTTTTACAAAGGCTGTGTGTTGGAGCAGAAATATTCTCCAGTCAAGCAAAAAAAGCAAGACCAATCCGTAGAGCTCCCCAGGTACATCATCCTGTCCACAGCCACAGCATCTCTCTTCAGGCCTTCAGAGGTGGAATAAATAGCAGAGCACAACATACATTCTCTGCTAACATCAGGCCCTTCGCCTTTCCAAGTTCTGGATCCCATTTCTGCTTATGCTGGTGTCAGTAGACACTAATGAAAAGATCCCCTCTCCACAGTTTAAATCCTTTTTTTCTGGGCTACCCAGGCAGACATAACATACACAGCTAAAATGGGAGTCACGAGCCTTTCTGCCAGGAGCTGCAGCTTTGGGTTTTCAATGCCGCTCTGAACAGTTTCTTCTGATGCTCCGAGTTTTGTAATTTTAAAGTCCGGCCTCAAGGGGGAGATGCCAGAGTTAAGGATCTTCATTGATCAGCCTGTGCACGTTGTAATAGTTTTAAAATTCTGGTAGTCCCAAATTGCATTGCATAATCCTTCCCCTACAATTTTCCCTAACCTTTGAGCTGTGCTTTCAGTGACATCTCACAATGACCTTCTGCCAGCTGAAGCCTGACCATTGCTCCTGGAATACAAATCTACATCACTGAGTTGGTTCCAGTCAACTCCCCAAGCCAAATCTGAAACCCTTCCTTGTCAATGGCAGACCATATCTGATCCTGTTGGCTGGATGAGATCTTTGCATCAAGCACACACTGATATAGGAATGCTGAATGCTTTGGAGCATCATATCATCAGTTTCTATTGCAGCCCATCTTTTGAGACACAGTTAAAGTAGCTGTGTTGAGAAATCCACTCAATTTTCCAGTTTGGATAAAAGTGCAACTATTTGGTATCCTGCTCACAGCAGCATGGACATCAACCCCAACCTGTCTCAGCTAAATTGATCTAAACTCTCTGCTTCTTGCAAGTGGTTCCCCATGGCACATTTGGTTTTCACATCAGGATAAGCTTGGTGCTATATACTACATGCCATCTATCCCACAGGGCAACATATTTACCATGTTTACAAAACAGAAAATATTTGCAGCACTCATTTCAACAGGGTATCCACATTCTCCACATCTCTAATGACAGATCATGCACCACTGGGCTGCTTTGAGGAGTCTGAGATAATTTGGAAGAGCCTTGGCTGCTGAGCTCAAAACCCTACAAATAGTTTTCAGATACATTCACCACAGTGGGACACATTAGGTCAGCGATACATTACAAATATTAAGTCATGTAATTTTGTTACTTAATGTGAGAAGGAATACAAAGACATGTAGTTTCCAGCTATGCCAGTGATGAACCAAGGTGGATCAGTGGATAACAAATAAAGCCTTACACATATTCAGGAGCTCTGGTCAAAGTATATTGTCTCTGCACCAATAGAATACATTCAAGAGAAGATGGACATTGCTGGGTCTATCAGCAGCCTATCTCAGAACTCAAGGCACTTAAGTGGGGTTCAGGGACAGAAAATTCTGATAATTGAGGTTGAGTTTGGTTCAAGCCTGATCTCATCCTCTTCCAGCAGTTGGACTTTACCTTGCCCATGTACTATGACAGAGGTCCACTCCTTCCCTTCAAACTATGGCCACATGGAGAGACCAACAGACAAATGTCTATCCAATGGAAAAAAAAGGGTTCTTCTCCAGTGTCTTAAAGTCACGGGCAAGCGTATTACCTCCTGTGTATTTGTCTAAAGTGCCTTTCCCTTGAATGTAAATCTGTGCTGTAACCACAACTTGTATTCTTAAACAGGTACCCATAAGCAAGTACTTAAAGCATTTGTATATTTGTGCTCTAAAACCACTCTGACTCGCCCAGGTTTCCCATCATATCAGCTGAGCATGGTATCTAGCCCTGGCATAACACACAGGTTAGGTAGGGAGGAGATTAGCAGGTAAATGAGGGGGTTAATATTCTGGTGCTTTTCCAGCAGCCCTGCAGAACAGGCAGGCTTTCTCTAAACAAAACAAAAAAGGAATCAGTCCATGCTGCTGGCAGAAACACACACCACTGGAGGTGCCCTCCCATTCCCCCACAGGGAGCAATAGGGAGCCATGCTGCAGGGTAAGGCCAGTGCTGGTGGGAATGTGGCCTCTGCCCAACAGGCCCCGTGCTGCTCCCAGCCTGTGCACACAGGCACACTCTCTGCATCTGTGGCACACTCCTGAGTATGCCACGTCTCTTGACGTCCAATACACACAGTGAGGACTGGTAAAGCAGCCAAGAAAAGGGAAGTCTCAGTACAGTATCACTTGTCCATTCAAGCTCTCCACAAATATGAATGGGACAGATGGAATAAGTAATTGGGATCTAAGTGATCCAGCTTCTACTGGCTCAAACTGGAGCTTGAAGATAACATATACAGACAATAAACAAACTATAAGGAAGTTTACAAATCAACAGAGAATTTGGTTGAACAAAGCCAAGTTATCAGACTTTTGCAAAGGCCTAAGCTCACCTAAAGGCACAAAGAACTTAAGAAAGTATCAAAAAAGTTATATGTGGAAAGAGAGAATAAAATAAATTCCCCTAATGTACCACAAATATCAACCACCACACACTACCTACAAACCATATGTTTTTCCCATCTGTTCCGTTATCTTCAACTAAATTTAGAGTATTTGGGCTACCAGAAGAATTGTAAAGCCTGAGCTGGGCAGGATTATAAAACCTAGGTGTTATTACACTTCAAAAGACATTTTTCCCTCCCCCTACCACACCAGGCACAAAACTGTACATTTATCTTGCTGCCTCCTGGCTCTGGTACTACAGAGGATGCTACACTTGTTCTCAGCTATAGTAAGTGGAAGGGCATCCCCAGCACCACAACAAAAGAAGAATTTCTCTGCCTTTCTGTTCTTCCTCTGCCTTCCCCCTACTTCTTTTTAGGTAGGTCAAAGAGAGGGGTGCTGAGGCTGCAGAGCCACTTCCTGTGGTGCTGAGAAGCAGGGAGGTTGTAATTCATAGGGTCAGCTCTCGTTGGACAGAACTAGAAGTACCACTTGAATTCATTCTCAAGCTGCTGAGCCACAGTTTCAAATTTGAATCAACAGGGGTTGTACATCAGTGCTGTGTTCATGCAGTGGTAGTGCAGGAAAAGGACCAGGGCAGGAGAACAACCAGTTGCTTCAAAACATATAGGAAGTGGAGATTTCCTTTGGAAAGAAAGAATGAGGCCCTGTAAGTGATCACCAGCATCATTAAATTAAAAAGGCACCCACCCATCCCTACTGTCCAGCTTCAGCATAAGCCAGAGAGAACCATGGGCTGCTTTTAGCCTAGCATGGAGCCTCCAGACTGCATGCCACTGCTACTGAAGAAGCCAAGAACTTTTAAGGTGGTCTAAGAAAAAGTATTGTTACTCACAATCTAGCTCACAATCTAGCCCTTCACTGCTAATCCTACAGCCAGTCTTTTATGAAGAGCTCAGCATGCTGGATATTTCAGCTCCTTAAATATAGATCTCAAGTCATGGGGGCCATATTTCTAAGAGGTGTTTTCCACTGTGTGCTTCCATCCATGGCCTGTTAGGTCTCCCCTGCAACAGTGCTTTTAAGAGTGTGCACACACAGAGGGAAACCACTTGGATAAACCCAACCCTGACTGTCAAGTCAAATAATAGCCCTTCACACTGAACCCTACCCTCTTTGTGCACAAGACTCCAGTTTGTGCATGGCCTGCAGTAGCTGTCTGCCTCTCAGTATCTCTGTCCACAAAGCAACATGACTTGTACCACTCCAAAAGCCCTCTAGGAAGCCCACAAATAAATACAGCAGGGAAGATTCCAGTTTGGTTTTTCACTTGCAAATGATTACTGTAAACATAACGATTTTCCACACAGGAGGTCTTTAAAGAGTGTGCAGAATTCCAATAGGTGTCTCATTAATGCCAAGTTATGGAGCAAATGGTGCCTCGCTCCTGCTGTCTGGTCCACCTGCCTGGTGCCAAGTGGTTCTCTCCAACATTGCCTCAACCTGCTGACTGCCAGGTGATGGTCTCCTTGCTGCCCATACTCCTGCTGTGGAACCAGTGCTGCCTCTAGGATGTTCTCTCCTTTGCTTAAAGGGCTGATTTCTGAAACGTGCTAAAGCTCAGTGTCAGTCCCTAGGAGAGTGCAGTTCCCCCTCTGCCCTTAAACAGTGAGTAGGATGAGCTGGCACAGCACCATCTCCCCTCTGCTCTCCAGGGTGGATGGCAGATTGTGATGCAATTTTCCTCCCCAGTCCCTCTGCATTCATGACTTCTACCTGCCCTAATCAGCAGTCATCTTGAAGCCTGCCACTGTCACAGAAGAGCCAAGATGAGCTCAGAAAGGAGTGAGAACTGCTGGGTTTTTTTTCTTACAAATCTTGCTGCACAGAACAGGATTGTAGGTATCAATTCAAACCGCACACTTTTTTGGTTGGTTGGTTTGGGGTAGTTTGGTTTTTTTTGGGGGGGAGGGGGCGGTGAGGTTTTTTTCAGTAAAGAGAAGGACTTGCATCAGGGACTCCCATGTACAGGAGAGTATGGGCTAGAGAGTCAGTCCCCTCCCTTTCCTTCTCATAATATTCAAGCAAGTCTGGGGCAGGTTAGCACCAAACACTTTAGAATGCCTGGAAGAGTGGTAATTAAGGCAAGCAGGCAGCATGGGTGCAAATTCGACTTCTAGACAGTAATTTCTCTGGCTTTTACTACAGAGCTGTGCAAATATTGGACTTTGGGCTTCAGTGCCTGAGCAGAACTACTTAAAAAGTTAATATGAAAAATTTAATTTTTAAAATAAGCAGGAGCAGACCTTCTTAAGAGTCCTCTTGAAAAAAAAAAAATCTTTATTTATCCCTTTCAGAAAAATCACTTAAGTTTAAAAAAAATACAGAAACCACTCTTTCAAAACATTCAATCCTTACTTTTTTCTAGACAGAATAGAAAAAAAATACATCTATTCATAAATCTGAGTTTGTAACCTTGAATTATCACTGCAGAAAATGTGTCCATCTCTATATTGCAAATGCCCCAGACTGAAATGTTTTTGGAAGAGCAAAGCAGGATGCTTTTTATAGGTACAGCAATAGGCACATAATGCAAAATATTTCAACCCATATAGATAAAACTATGCATCAAATTTGATCTCGATGAATAAGTGGCTTTGATTGGTCCAAAATTGCATTTGGTGCAAATGAACCTGATTAGGTAAAAGTAATTAATCCAGTTTTTTAGGCAAGTTGTCTCTCAACAGCTTTATATTTAATACTGAATTCAATAATGTGCAACAAACATACTAAATTTACAGAAACGGTTCCATTCTTCAAATCTTCCTAAAATCGCATTCGGAGGGTTGAGTCCTTTTCCCCTAAACACATCCTCTGTAATAAATCTAAATACGAGTTCAAACTCCATCCTTCATAATGTCTATGTGGGGCTGGTGAAAGGCAGTCACACAGCCAACAGAAGAGGTTCCCAAAAAAAGTAAAATTCTGTTCACCTTGATCCAAGGAAGAGCACAGAGGGTTCTTCACTTTTGTAAAGCAAAGAAATCCAATTTAGAACTGATAAATATGAATCCAAGAGCCCTATAAAGCCATTTGGAGAGAGTCACTTTTAGACTAGAGCAGGCCATGGAAGCCAATCATGTCTGGAGGAAATCAAAACTTTTATTCCAAAGGTAATTCAGGATTTCAGAAGTTCTTCGGTATGTAAGACGGGAAAGAGATCATTGTACAAGATAAAGAGAGGTAAAATGTTGGACAAGGGCAAAAAAGCAGGCCTGACACAGCAGGATTTAGAAGTCTACTGCTGCATTCATTCATCTACATGTTCAGGAGTGCACTTACACACACTTGTGATGCACACATGCAGGTGTGCTCACTCTCTCTCCATCCGAAATCTGCTTCATCTCACAGTTACTGCCCCTAAGTAAAGGAACGTGCTGCTGATGTCGCAAGGCAGGACAGCTGGTCTGTGATCAACCAGTCAGCCAGAAAGAACAACACCACTGGGGATGCACGGTTTTGCCTTTTCCCACATTGAATGGGGCATTAACTTCAAAGTCTATGATCCCTTAAATCTTTAACAATAATTAATAGGAGAAAGATGACTAATATTTGTGTTTGTCCTTAACCCTGCTCTTGAGGGAGAAAATAAAAGCTCAAAGAAAGTAACATTTTGTACAAGCAAAGTCAACAATATTAGTTATTCCTGAATTGGTTTGTCTTAACTTCGGTGTTAATACTTTACTTGCATTTAGCACTTCAGTTCCTAGAGCATGAAGTATTTCACTGCATAGGTCCCCCTGTGCTAACCAGAGCAACCACAGGGCTGCAGCAATATCTTCCAGTTTCCATGGGCTAGTGCAGCCCTGAGGAACTGTCACAGCCCAAGCAAAATCAGCTCACACAGTCCAGTCCTGGATCCCAGGCCCTGAGCTTGTGGTCTCCAGAGTGCCCCCAGAACTGGGGTACAGGACTCTGCAGGGAACCAACATACAAGGTGGGCTGACACTTTCCTAGACAAAGGGAAGACTCGCATATATTGTCTCTTGGTGTTAGCTTCAACATTGACCTCAGTGAGTCAATATTTCACTTCAGAAAGTTTGTTTTCTTCAGACATAAGTAGTGTGATGGGTTTATTTTTTGCTCTCTCTCCAGTCAAGATCAACGTATCCTATTCTGACAAGCGAATTTACAATATGAGGAGTCCATGTTCACATCCCCTCCAGTGTTCCACCTCAGGGAAAACTGAAAAAACTTACAAACCTGTTCTTTCACACACCAGCCAGAGACCTGATGGGCAAAGCCATGTTTCTTTTGCCCTATGTGTAATAGCCACACCAAGAGAGGCTGCACAAACAGCAAGAGAGTTCAGAGACTAAACCAGTAGAGAAGACAAACTCTCCAGTTCTTGCATTGGATTTAAACGACCCATGGAAAGAAAACTGATCCAGCCAACAATTTTTTCCTAAACATTTACTGCAGGTGCACACAAGGCCCTTTTAAGACACCTCCATGTTCACCAGATACTGTCATTACTTTGTGCATGCCAATATGCCAAGCTAGATGAGCAAATCCCAAGCACTTCTCACTTCTGAGGCAGTTATGGCAGGTGGTGAGAATTTGTTCAAGTCCCTGCAGAGATGATGGGGAAGTTGAGCGGTATAGGAATGCCCTGTGGTCAGAAGATTTTCCCATATCCAGCTCTGCTGAGTGCTGTGCCCCAACAGCATGCCTAAAGCTACCCCAAAACAAAGGGAGCCTGGGCCAGAAAGTATGGAGCTAGCAATTGCATTCCATGTTTCATCTGTCTTCTATTCAAGAAAACTTGCCACCATATTCAAGAAGAGAATGACTCTCAGAATCCAGAAAATGGCCAGACGAGTAAACTAATCCTGGAGCCCAGCCCGAATTTCAAGGATCTAAATTTCCTTCGGAATTCTGAAGACTGCAAATATCTTGTTAATCTTGCCTATTTTTTTGACATCACTTTATGCCAGGCTGCCATTTAAAAACGATTTAAACGAGTGTAGGGGAAAAAAAATCATTAGAATTTGTCTGACAACTTCAGATTCAGATGTCCCTTATTTCAGGAAGCTCACTGCAAATGCCTGATCCAAAAGCTACTAAGCTAAATGGGGGTCCTTGGATTAGGTTCTTAACAAGTTTCAGATGCTCAGTCATTTCCATCAGTCATTTGCAGAGATGGAAATGAACTTCAAAGGGTTTGATGTAGAACTGAACTTCCAAAAGTTCGGATCTGAACATCCTGGGACTTGTAGGTATGTTTCCAATCATCTGCAGATGCAGCCTCCAATGAAAGGAAGCAGATCCCTAAAGGTTCTGTATTTTGCAGACAGAAAGGTCAAAAGAAGCGTTTTGTGAGCAGGAGATGGTCAGTTCATTCTCCCACTGATTCTTATCAAACTCTCACACAAGCCAGCTGTGAACCACAAAGACAGGAGCCAAACTACTGGAATTTAATGGCTCATTCTCCAAAATGTATTGGCTCATAAACATACACTGTGTTCTCATTCAGTGCTAATTTACTTTAACAATAAACTTCTTATGACTTGTATTCCCACTTCAAAGAGAGTTTTTATGTGGCAAATGGGAGGGGCATAAGTGGGAGTTTTCCTCTGGTGAATAAAACAAAGATACAGTAAGGTGAAGAAAAAAAAACCTCAGTAATTATCCTCCTTAGGGTGCAAAGCTATAAAATAGAAGTGCCTCAAATTATTTGCAGACATGTCCACATTTGAGAGAAATAAAATCTTTCAGAGGATAACACACCTGTGCCACGGGTAATTGCCCTCACTTGCAAAGCGGGACTGGCCCAGCAGACGTTTATTCCACCACACAGAGACAGCAGAAGCAGTAGGGAAAGCTTTGCCTCTTTGCAGAAGTGGAAAATTATTAAACCCACCATAAACTGGTACAAATCAGCTTTGCCCATACCTCTTCTTCCAGCAGCTCCTTCAGCACAGAAAGCTGATGATCCCTTGACAGGATACGTGAAGATATGACTCAGCCCAGAAGCTGCCTGGGAGGTAGGCAAGAGTCAGAGAGAGTAAGAGAATAAACCTGCATCTATGGGAGGGCGCCATCAGCCAGGAACATGCAGGGAGAGCAGCCCTGAGTGCACTAGGAAGAGGCAGGCAGGTGGAAGAGGACTCCAGCATACCCGTGAGACCCCAACAAGCCCTGACAGCAAAGCTGCTACAGTGATTGCTGAGGGAGGACCAGTGCACCCCAATATCAAGACAGCTTAGACCCAGAAGCTGGAGCTTAAGACAAACTGGCACATGTGTGTTTCTGAACCAGTGTCAAGGGTTTTCCAGCAGGTTTTACAACCCCACCCCAACACACCTGGCTGGGCTAGCCTTGCCACGTCCCTGCAAGACTGCAACACACTCAGGGATGTTTGTTTCCCTAAAGGCAGCGGGGTTCAAAAAAAACTAACATGGGTTTCTGTGAGGAGCTGGCTCTAGCATCTCCCCTTTCTGTTGCTGTTTTGTCCTTAGAAAAAGCATTTTGCTGTCCCTTTTCTTTCCAAGAAGTCCCAGATTCCTTCCATGGCACCACTTGATTCAATCCAGTCATCCCTGGAGTGCAACGTCTCCCCAGCATTATCAAAGACTCTACTCTGTAAGAGCTGTTTGCAGGATGTTGGAAAGGACAAGGTCAGCCTGCCCTACACCCTATATACCACAGCTGCCTGGAAAAGTGCTGGCTAAAACTATTTTTCTTGAAAAAGATCAATATAATTTTGTTCAAACCAAAATGTTTGGGGAAACATGTTGATTATGATAATACTGTAATGGGGAAAATAGTCCAAACATTCCATTGCAATCATACCATATAGTTAATCCTACAGTAAATATTTACATTGACCCTTCATAGCCACACATTTCGTATTTACTATGACTATTACAATCAAATTGAATAGGACAATTTCTAGGAAAACAATCAACATTTCCCCAAATTTACCTCACGTAAGATGCTGAGATTTTCATTTTTTAGTTGAACTACAAATGAATTTTAATTTTTAAACACTTAGACGTCCCTCCAGCCACAAACTTTGGCTCCTCACTACCAACGGTCCAAAGTTGTAACATCCCACTGGAGTTGCTGGTACACCTCCAGCCTCTTGCTCCTGTGAGAGTGACTGGGAGACAATCCACCAAACAGGATATCACAGGGCAAAGCTGGCTGCTTCAGCACAGAGCAAACGTGCTTAGCACACCATAATGTATATATCCATTGTCATCATTTAGATAGCAAAATATTTCTTGGATTTTGTATCTGTTTCCAGCCTTAATGGTGGACAAAGACCTAAAGGTGTTTGATCAGAGGTTCTAAAGCACGTTTAGAATAAACACTCAAAGAGTAGTCATTGAAGCCAGTCACATTGTCTTTCCTAAGAGCCCACCACACTTTCTTCCTCTTTCTTTTGTTCTAGTTGACAATTAATTTCTGAAATGCCAAGCATATTTTCCTCTATCACTCAAATCCACAGGCACTGCCTGTTGTAACCATCCTAATTTTCCCATTAGAAATGCTCTAACTGACTTGGCTTTACACATGTAGGTTGGACTAGATGGTCTCAAGAAGTCACAGCCTCTGCTGTTTCCCATCACAACAAAACCAAACTATTATGGAAGAAAAATCTAAAAAAAAATTAGTTACTTACAAAAGAACAAACTCTATTCTTCCTATAACACTCACACCTTGTTACTGCACCCTTTTCCAGAATATCCCACAATACTTAATACAGTCAAAACCTGATGCATATCTATCAGCTGGGTGCAGCTGGAAGTCTTGCCAAGATAGTTAGCAGGAGTCTTGCAATATTTGTCAAGCATCTTACAGCACCAACTGTGAGTCAGGTGAATATGGGAGAATTTTAACTTACATTTGTTCAAAGCACACATTGCTAAGCTGTCCCAGTCACTGGAAAGGAGGCAGTGCTCTAAAACAGAAGCCCGGTGCACCTGAACAAAACAGAATCAGAAGGCGTTTGAGGGGCTTTTATTCTAAATTCTCCTAATTTTTAAGATTCTGTTTCGGTGCACCTGAATTTTAGTTTACCAATAGCTGAATTTGAGAATTTTGGTATTATTGACTGATAATGGTTTTGAACATTATAACGTAAAACAAGTAGTTTTGTCTTATAACTGTATCTTTTGTGTATTCCATACAGTACGTGTTATAAAATATTTCAACTGAATTAGGAAACCTAGGACTCAAACTATGGTGAAGAAAAAAGATGTAGTTAATTTCCTGGTATTTTCAGGGTAATTTGAGCAGCTTCTTTTCTCCTCTTGATTTACCAAAGGATTGTGACTATGCTGAGACTCCACAAATATAGTACCCTAGAGGGGGTTTCTGATGAAGCAGCATATATACAATGGTTTTGGGAATCCCAGATCTGCTTTGGCCACACTGAAGGCTGACAACTGCCTTCCAGATTTTTCTGAATCCTACTTTCATTCCTCTCCTGAAAAAAAATCACACTAGAGACAAAGAAAAGCGTGTCTTTTTTGTTTACCTGTTTTACTGCACAAACACCTCTGTGCTACCTTGGACACTCTTGAAAACAACAAGAAGTCACCCACAAGTAGCAAGGATGCTGAGGAAGTCATCCATACTGCTTGTGGGTGCAGTCAGGATGTCAGTTTATCAAGAGAATTTGTCTGCAATGGTCTACAGTGACCATGAAATGATTTGCACATTACTTGCCTTTCTATCTGCACTTGCTACTAATCATGACAATCTACAAGAAGCAAAGCTTAATAATGTTGTTATCCCAACTTATGTGTTTTCTTAGGGAATTAGAAATAATCAAAATGAAAGCCTCAAAACACCTGCTATTTCAACAAATTCCCCAGCCCAGAAATCATGTGTCTTATGAACTGTGTTAAATTAGAATACCATTCTTATCAAGAATTTCCCTAAAAGCATTCCCAACCTTTTGCTGCTGAGAACAGAGTGTCTGTTTCTGGCACAAATGCATTAGTAGGGCTACCCAGCTGACCTGCACTCCTTACTGCAAAATTTCTGTGGTTTCTATTCCTCCTTGCTGGTCTCAAAAGCAGACACACAGGTGCTTTGACTGCTGTAGGGAGTATCCGCCCCTAAGCCCATTGCCTCTGCATGCATCTAGCAAAATAAATGCTACTGCATATTTAATGTGCTAGAGTCACAGAGCCCATGGATTACCTTCTAGCATCATGCCCCAAGCACATCACAGGAACTGGCGCTATAAGCAGCAGGAATGAAGCAGCTCCTAACCTGAATGGCTCCCTCTCAAACAAGGATACTGACCCAGGGAATAGACATAGTTATGCACTCCATCCTACTGCTGTTGCTAGTTCTCCATGTGTTTGATGCTACAGTTCTGCACCATTGGAGTGGGTTGGCCTGAGTAGAGAATGAGCAAGAGTTCCTTAATCTGTCAAATAAAAAAGGAAATATTTAAAGGAGATGTTGCCAATATTTCTACCAGTTCTCTGGCGTGAAGGCAGCAGACCATGCAATCAAGGGGCTTTGCAAGGTAAGCAAAGAAGCAGCTTACTGCTGGCAGCTCCAAATCCAGGGGACACAGCCTCCTACAAGAAAGAGGCAATGGCTGCATTCAGGTTACTCTGCTGCTTGACTGTGCTCCCATGTGCTACCACTGTGCTAAATGTGCTAAGAAGTTATAGCTAGTGAGGGTATGTACACGCATGCTCTTTCCTTCAACTGCCACACAGAAATATCCTGAGGTACCCTGTGTGCCTCAGTTTCCCTGTAAATGTAATCTACCTGTGACAGTTCTTCCCTACACCATACTTAAAACCAAAATGTGCTGAGAGAGCAGGAAACAGGAGGTATAAGAGTACAGTAGTGACATCTTCTACAGCTGACTTGGGAACTCCAGGGGAAAGGTATCAGCCACCACTGACTGCCACTGACTGACAAAATTAGCTTATATATTCAGACTTAACAATTAAGACTTCCAAAAAAAAAAAAAAAAAGGCAGCATTGTAGTAATAGAACAATCCAATTTTCTAACGTATTTGCTGCTTCCACAGGAAGCTTTATCTAGCATTAACGTCAGTGATACAAGAAATAGGTATTCTTTCTGGGAAAGGTCCAGAAGTAAAACCAAATTTTGTCTCTCCATTTAAAAAGACGGGCTGTTTGTAGGAGAGTTTGTTGTACCATTAGGTGAACATTTATTTGCTGCATCTTTAAACTCTGGCACTCTATATCAGAAGACACCTCAACCTACCTGGGTCTCCAGTGTCATGTACACAGCCTCCTAGTTAATGAGTTACTTAATAGCTCATAAAGTGTCCCCTAGACTCCTCTCAAACGATCACTCTTCCCGTGCAGCAAACCAAGCATTGGTCACACTTACAGGTGCTTTTTTCATATCAAATGTCAGAATGCAGATGGAAGGCTGTGCTAAGGTCCAATAAATAAATTCTTGATACTTGTTGTTGGGGGGTGGGAGAGAGAAGGTGGACATACTGTCTACCTGTTAGGGGACAGGTCCTTCTAAACTGCTCTTTCATTTGTTCACTAATAAGAGGAGACAATAAAACTGGAATCACTCCATAACACTTCAGCCCAAGCTTTACATCAGAATCCTTCTACTGAGCTAAACACAGTTTCTGTTTCTGGGGAAATTGGGTACAGGCACTGGCAGTACACACAGACCGCAGGAGGAGGTGAGCACAGCAGAAGCCAAGCTTGATTTCCTCCAGATCAAAGGGCACAATCCATTGGCACCATAACCCCAGCTAAAGTGTCTGGATGGACTTTGAAATATGCCAGAAAATGTGAAAGCTTGCAAATTAACTTTTATGTTACTTCCCACTCTTCTGGTGTAGAGTGCACTAAACACTACCACAGAGTGTGTCACAGATCATACCCGATGAAAGACATTTAATGTTAACATCTGTACTTACAGGGTCACTGGCAGTAACAAGCGGTGATCTGTGTGGCTGATGACCCAAGCCTCTAGCACAAAGGTCGCTCTTTCTTTTGCATTTGTGGCTATGTCCTACTACTAATACTTGTTTCTTTCATCATACAGAAATCCTCACTAAGAAATGTATTCAGATTAGAGTATCTGATCAATAGTAGAATAACGTGCAGAATACGGATCTATAAAAAATGAGTAAGAATTTGAAACTGTCTAGCATGTACTCTTAGGGAGTTATCATTCTATACTAAAGGGTTTTTTTCCAAGGAGGATTTTGGTCTAAGTAAGTATTTCGCAGGTAGTGACTTAGGGATATTCAGATTCAGTGTATGCCTAAGCAAGTATCCAAATAACAAATGAAATCTTAGTAGGCAACATAGTGCAGTTACTGGAAGAAGGTTTTCCAGACAACTGTGATTTCAACAGTTATATTAGATTTATAAAATACTTGAAGAGTCAACATTTCTTCACAGTGCATCTTTGCCATATTTCATTGATTCCTCACTGCATGCAAAGCATACGTTACAAATGATGCATGCTCATGAACAAGTAGCATATATATAAACATATATTCTCTGAACACATGCACTATACCTGTGTTTGCATGCATAGGGTTTGTAATAGTCAGTGTTCCTTAACTTTTTGAAGATCTATGGGCTGTTTTACCAAGAGAATTAAATATCCTTTTCGCTAATAATCTCTCTTTCCCCCCAGGTTTCTGGAGAATTGTGTTAATTATTTTTCCTGCCAAGCCAAAATATACCTACAGTTAAGGCACTATTAAGGTGGCTTTTGTCATCTTCCTTTGTTTCCAAAAGAAAAAGCTTCACTGTCCCAAGACCCTTTAAAGCAGTATCACTTCACCCACATTAGTATGCATGGCTCTTCTGCTCAAGCTGCAGAGGTGGCCTCTAGGGCTAGGCATTTCAGCATGATGCCAGCAATGACATCATCCCCTAGTGACACTTCGCAAGGACCCCTTAAGTTTGGATTGGGCTGAGCAGCTCTGGACAAATGCTGGTGTGTGGTCAGGCAGAGCTTTCCAAGAACAAGCCAGGATACTTTCCTGCCACAGGCTCATGGGAGCACAGCATCCTGCACCTCTGTAAACGTAGACCTAGAGCCTGACTGCACCCACTTGGAGAAGCATTGGCCTCCGGTAGAGCTCCCAGGAGCCACTTTTTGTTTCTTCTGCATGGGACTGTTTTAACACACTTTTAGGTTCCTTTCACCCTTGTGGTGACAAGGATTGTCTAGAGGCAACTGGTTACTTACTGACCTCTGATCCCGCACCTAACTGCCTTAACTGCCTGGGCTTTGTACCCACACCAACCCAGGCCAAGCTGTGGCTGTGCAGGCCTGTGGATGGTGCTGCTCCCAGTCCTGCAAGGCTACAGAGTGGAAGGAGTAACTGAGCTGGAGGAGGTCTGCAGAACCTCACCGTGCAGGGTGGCATTTGCCAACAAAAGAAGCAGGTTGACTTTAAAAGCATTGTGATGCCTTTAACCAAGTTGACAGAATGGGAAGAATGAACAAAAAAATAAACTCACGGGAAATTGTATTTGATCTGGAAATTATTAATATTTGAGACAATAAAGACAGACCCCCTGAATAGTATTTGCATAGAATCCCTCCTCAGGGCCAAACCACAGTCTAAAAGCACTTCATCTCGAAAGAGCACTGCCGAATTGAAACAGAACTACTACCATGACTGGAGGGTTGTGGTGCCAAAAGATGTCAGATTGAACACGAAACAGAATTTTCATTCTTTTGTGTACTCCATAAATATTAACAACTTGACACCCCATAATGAAAGCAAAATGCACTTAGGCACGGGCAGAAAAACCAAACTAGCCAACCATTCTTCTTTTAGGATTACAATTAGAAATTAGTCGTAGAGGTCAGAGTTTTCCAGCATCACTGTAGGTTGGGATTAACTCCACGGACATTGTGAGTGCACATTGTGAGAATCTGGCCTTGTGTGGTACAAGAAGATTGCAAACACCATGAAACAGCCACCCCATCCTTCCCGCCCTTTGCTGGATGGAAGCAGCTGCCAAATGCTTAAGTCAGCCAACTGGCCTCAGCCAGTGCTTGAGGCCAACAAGCTAGGAGAGAGGTGCAGCACAGGACTACAGCCCCTAGCTGGCCTGCTAAGGACCCCTCCTGAAGCAGCCTAACACCTATTTGGCCAGAAGGCACAGCATCACCCCCTCACCATCCATCAGATGTACTGACAGAGTCCGAGAGTCACACAACAAAGAAGAAACTTCAGTGGCTAGGCAAGAAGTGACAGGGAGAGCACAGCGGCCAGGATTTGCTGCTATGCATTGCTTTGATTAATCAGTTGAGCATTTGCCTACCAACTCTCACTACGCTCATTTATCACATAGAAGGATCTGTATGTCTTTTGGGGAAAAAAAAAATAAAAAAATTTACCCAATCTCATCAGTTAAATGAGAAAGGAAGTTTTTTGTATTGGTCCCCATGCCCATCAAAAAAGGTAGGACATTATCCTCTAGACAAGAACTTTTACCCTCCAAGACATATAACAAAACAGAATTGCTAACTAATTTTAGGCAGGGGAAAATAAGAAAAAAAGGGGGAAATAGTAAGAAGGTAGACTCTAGCTGGTCTGTTTGGGTCTGATTTGGAATACCCACAAAGCAAGGGATGTTCCGATTTCTGTGTTTTGCTTGAAGCATCTCTCAACAAAACTTTTCTATATATCCCTTGGAGAGAGCTGCAGAGAGTGTGAAATTGCCTCTGTGCGTGGAAAGTAGTGGGGAATAAAAATAGGGAAATGTTTGTTTCAATTATTCTCCCCACCCCCACAGACCAGCAAAGGCTTTTGCACACAGTATCAGGAAAGAAACATTTATAAATATTTAGGTTATTGCCCAATAGAGGGGAAGTTAGTTCTAGCACCGAGAAGGGCACAAGTTGCTAAAATATAGATTTGTAATACCTTGCTGCTCCTCTTAAAAATAACATAAACTGAAAAAGCAGAACATTGCTACTATCACGTTTACTAGTGCCTCACATATTCTCTTCCACCAGTTTTAGAGCCAACTTCAGGAATCAAAATGAGAATTAAAGGGGCAATGGTGCATCAGGCAATATGAGTATTCCCCAACCAATCACAAATATTTCAACTTTTGACTCCTTCAGTCTTTGCAAGTCCCCAGACAGCCTTTTGAATGCCTGCCCTTTACTTACCACAGAGTTTTACTTGCTGCATCAGATGCAGGAGCAAGCTAACTTCACTGAAGGCTCTGGACACAAGATGAGTTAACAGCCTGGCTCAAGGAAAGCTCCTTTTTCATAGTGAGGAGCATGCATGAATGCTTTGCCTGAAAGCTCATGTTGGAGGGACTGGCCCCTGCTTGAGCTCAGAGTTGTAAAGCTTCCACATCCTCCTCCAGTGCCAGAGGAAGGCACTGTAAAATCTGTTACTTAACAGCTTGTTTGGGATTTATTACTGGATAGGAAGAGGACAGTCTTAGGTATATTTCTGTACCTCAAAGTATTTGTTAGAAACACAAAGGAGAGATGGTTCCAACCTCAAAGAAACATAGAAGACAAAAAATCCTGTAGTTTCTAGAATTAAAAGAAGTCTGTTTAAAGTCTAGGGAACCCAGCAAGAAGCTCTGTGGGGAGCAATATTTCTGCAATGAGTCCCTAGAAATTATTTGGGGCACCAGTTACTGGCATCATCTTGGTTCTTTCTTTAGCATAACTTTGAAACACTGACCTTACCCATGCCATCAAACACAGCCCACAAGAGCACCTCCTGTACAAGCCTCAGACCCTCCTGAAGTGAACACAGAGCTGCCTGTGAAGTCCTACTGTCTCCTACTGAGACAAATTGTATTTTTGTATTCTGGTAAATACAAACTGTTGGTGTACCTCCTTCAAGGAAGGGTTAGAGCTCTGCAATGGTCCTAATCTCTAAATTGTTTGGGTAATCTCATTTGACTTTGCTGATAGATCAGAAATGTATTTTGCAGAATCATTTACTGATTGCCCATTTCATTCCTGTTGAAATATTCCCAGAAAGGTGAGGAAAGGACAGGGACATTTTGTTCTATATTATCTTTTCTCCACCTGCAACCCTTAAGGTATTCGGCTTTAGATCTTGTTCAAATTTCCTCTCCTAGTGAAAGAGGGTAACTACTCTCTGCCTTTTGCTGCCCACCACTGCCCTTCCTACTGCCCCAACAGCTGCTTTAGGAGGACATGCAGGATCAACTGCTATGGGAGCATAGGACCTGACAGAGGTAAGCCACACCAGTGCTTCTGGGAAGAGGCACACAAGCCACCTCTTGCACCACCACCCTTTTAAAACTCCTGCCACGACAACTCTGTGCTCTCCCAGTTGCCTGTACATACTTGCAGTGTTTGAACAATTTCAGGAAGTGCTTCACCTGGCCAACCTACATCTACATTTCAGACCCCAAAACCCTGCCAACACACACACACACACACACACCCAAAACCAACCAACCAAACCAAAATAAAACAAAACAAAAAAAAAGAGCTGTAGAGGATTTTTCCAAGGTTATGCAGGTACTTTACTGCCCAGCCAAAAATACGTTCAGGATAGGAGCTTTTACCTTAATACCAGCCACTGGACTCAGGCAGCCTGCCCTACCCAGCAGATGCTAGTACCCTTCCCAGAGCTCAGGATGACTTGGGTCCAACTTTCATGTAGAAGCACATAAGAACAATCTAAATGCATTTATATAAGAGAGAAATGTGTATGTTTTTAAATAAGGTCATTCCACAAACATAGGCTAATGAACAGCCCCATCTGCACATGGGGAAGGTAGCAATGGCCCAATGGCCAGGTGTGTGTGTAAGACAGGGAAAGGATGAAGTAAGGAGGTAAAACCAGGAACAAATAGCTGAGATCAACGTGAGGATGTAGGGATAAGGAAAGAGGACTGACCCAGCAGTAGATGGGACTGAGCTGTGTCACTGTTTCTGAAGCTACTGCAACGTGGAAAGGCAGTTCGAATGCTGCAGGTGAGGATTCTGTAATTCCACCACCACCACCAAGCTTCACTCCTCAGGGGCTTGCTGCAAGCTGCTGGGCCTGGGCAAGTTTGGCCTTCACATAAGTGTGTTTGGCAGCCTGACGGACTACCTACACTGTGACTGCCACAGCGTTTCACTGGCAATGAACAGGGGCCTGAAAGAGTGGAAAAGGAAGAAACAGCCTGAAAAACCCCAAACATCTTGGTACACCTCACTGCCATGTGCTGACACACAAGTAGCCTCTATGGAGAAGGGCAAGGATTTACAGTTGCCCCAAGTGTGGCAAGACTCCAAACTTGTTGGTGAGCAGCTGCAGGGCAGAGTCCTCAGCACCACTTCATGAGTTTAACTCAATCATCTTGTTCAGATTTGGGTTTGTAAGTTTTGAAACATCCTATAGCCCAAGCTGCAAGTTTAGCGCTCCCAAGGTGACATCCTTGGCTCCGACCAGGAAGCTGAGCAGCAGATCTCAGGGACAGCAGGCCAACACCAGGTTAGGAAGCACCTCATCTTGAAAAGGGGAGCTGCGTTGAGAGGGAATCCATAAATACTTGGTGCCTGGTGTTTGGTCTGAATCAAAAGTCACAGTGGGATCTCCTCATGTCTGTATGCTAATGCTCTACAGTTTAATGATACACATTCTTGTATAATTAAATATTCTGTCTGCTTAATTGCAGATACTAGCTGAGCATTCCCTTGGAAAACCTATGGCATTACATACCCAAATATTTGAAATCCAATGGACATTGGTCACAAATCCTACAGTGCCCAGGTCAGGAGCGTACTGTCAGTTTCTGTGCATCTTCACTTTCACACATGTGCTTAAAATGACTGAATACCACTGGATTGCATTATGAAGTTCCATTCAAATATGAGGAAAAACTTCTTTCTGGTGAGGGTGACAGGGTACTGGAGCAGTTTGCCTAGGGAGGTCATGGATTCCCCTTCTCCGAAGATTTTCAAGACCTGTCTGGATGCAGTCCTGAGTAACTTGCTGTAGGCAATCCTGCTTTAGCAGGGGAGTTGTACTTAGAGGATCTCTAGAGGTCCCTTCCAACTCTGAAAATTTTTTGATTCTGTGATTCCATAAATGTCACAGAAAATTATGTGTTAAATATGCTTCCCCTGAATTGCCCCTAGACAATCCTAGCTTTTTACTAGGAGAAAATTCAAATAAATAAAATTGTAAGAAATGATGAGGTCTTTCAAATAGACATACAGTCAAATGATTCTGTTGAACCTTTTGATATGTACTAAAAATGTCACCTTTTTTTTTTTTTAAGTACAATTTTGCTAATTTAATTTAAACCAGCCATGAAAACAAAGGATTTAACTGCAGAGTAGTTAATGATTCCAAGTAAAAAAAAACAAAAAACAAAACTAGCTGTTTACATGTTTGACACGAACTTTTCCTGGCCCCTTTTAGCTGTCCATACAATAGATTGTTAAGTTAACCCTTAATAACAACAGATTAATATATAACAAAGAGGGTGCATTGCAGCCTCATTTGCTCTATTTAGCAAGTTCTATTAAATTCTAGTTTTCTCACTTAGAAGATCATAAATATACCAATGTTCACCTTTGAGAATGAAAGTCTAAAGAGCAACTCAACATGAGCAAATTACTTGGCAAGTAATTTGTGACCCTTAATTTGAAATCACATTAAAAGTACTCATTCTGCTAAACAGGGGAGCTGAAGTCAACTGCAGCATGAAGCAGAAGAGCATGTTAGTTGCCTGCTTGCCCCCTCTACCCAAGCCTGTGAGCCTGACCAAGAGCCAGGCTAGTCCCACAAAAACACTGCTGACCATGAACTGAAGTAAAACTACCTGCAAGCCTTTACTTCCTGATGAATATCACTGTGCTGGCTGGCACTTTGGGGAATCTGTCTCTTGCCAGCTTGCACTGATGTCTGATAGATGTTACACAACTCCTGTACCAAGAAGCACTCTGACATACTGAAACTGCTGAGTTGCTAAGGGTCACAGCACAGACGTGATAGACAATTGGCAACTCTTAACATGGACTAGCAGAATAACTGCCTCCCCATTCTCCACAGGGAAAGTGGGCAGCTGGAAACTCCAAAACAGAGTTTGAAGCAGGAATTTTGGAAAAGATCACAGGACACCATGGCTCATGCTACTGCGGATGCACTGAGGATCATCCCTCAACACAAGAGGGAGGGACTTGCCCTTGTAACAGAACAATCTTTGTTCAACTGCAGCCCAAAAGTCTATGCAGGGAGCCAGGCACCTAGTGGGAAGGCTTATGGAGCAACCCACAAGTATCTGTCCTGGAGTAAATGCAAGGGCACATCCATCATCCACACAAAGAGCTAGGTCGTATCTGCAAGTCAGATACAAGGCTTTAGAAGGGACCTTACCAAACTTACTGAACTCACTATTGTTTCTTACTATCCTTTTAACTGTCTCCTCAGGCTGTGTTGACTCCCCACATCCCCTCCCCAAACCAGAAAGGCTGTAGGAGCTGAATACTGCCACACCTGCACTAAGGGCTACTGTGCTGCAGATGTGTCCCCCAGCCACTGGGATCACCCAGAAATCACACTGCAGCCAATTAGGACCACCCTGCTCTGAGTAAGCAGAGCTGCATCCCTGGCTCAGTGTAAGATTTTTGCTTGAGTCATTTGGGAGCAGCTATGAATTTAGATTCCCAGCTTTATATGGGTCTGCAGGGGTAAGTGTAGTTTATGCTTTAGTACAGTTTAAACACTAGTTCTGGTGACTTGCTGATGTGCTCAGTCCTTAAGATTTAAAGCCCATGTTACAGGAACAGAAAAACCAAATCCCCAAACAAACAGGTATAGGAAGATAAAATACATTTTGGCTAGGATTTCAGCAGGGATATGGGCGTCCTTCAAATACATAAAAGAACTATAAACATAGCTACAAATATGTCTAGGTTTGAGCAGCAATGAGAAAGAACTCTCTCTGGCTTATTTCTCACAGTGCTGTCCAACATTTGGTGTTTCGGGGAGGGTGGGGGGTGCATCATTTCATCTCCTCCACTGTGGTCCAAATTCTTTCAAAGGACCTTTTATTGTGAACCACTTAGTGCCCCAAGTTCTTACCTGAACTCCCACAGAACATAGGCACCTCAGACATGAAACTTAGTTCAGGTCCAGCTCTAACATGTATACATTCGTACCAGTTGTTCAAGGTATAATGTAATAAATTATAGCAATTCAGCAGCAATTGAGCATGCATTTTTTACACAATATATTATAATAAACACAAATGAAGAGATAATTTCTAGACACATCTTTTCTATCTAAATCACAAACGTATTTGTGATGCATTCTAAATGAGGTAAATTGATACAGCTGCAACATGACCAGAGCTCTCCTGCCTCGTACTGAGGTTTGGCCATAAAAGCCTGGAATTTTCCTGTGTTGGGAACAGCCTGGGAAGCCTCTGTGTGCTTTACTTCCAGGTGGCAATACTGTGAGTGTCAAGTACAATTGAACATCCACCGATGTACAGCTACACAAACCACAGGACTACAGAATATTTCTAGGCCCAATTCTCTACCACCAAGTTGCACCAGGCAAAGATAGGGAATGCCTGCGTCAGAAAATTCAGTTCAGGGCAGATACCCTCAGTCACTAGGGACCTGAAGTGGTACTGCTACACCAGCAGGGTACTCTGCCTACACTAATTAGTTGATCTACAAAGAACTAAGCTCAGCTGCTCCCAGGGTGAGTGCTCACTCACAGCTATCTCTAGGTAGCTTCTCTATGCATCTGTTCAAACGCCAGGCTCCCAGCTTGCTTGCAGGTCATCTGGACTGTAACTAGCACACACAAAGCAAAAGCACAGAGAAGCCAAGCTTTTCCTGACAGCAGCATGGTCTCCCTTCAGAGGGCTTTACCATTCCTACTGGTTTTGCTTGGGATAGAGTTAATTTTCTTCATAGTAGCTTGTATCATGCTATGTTTTGGATTTGTGATTAAGATAGTGTTTTCACTGCACCCATGGCAGCCCTGGTTACTCACTCCTCCTGAATACAGGCCTCCCAGCTAGAGCATCTCAAAGAATTTGTTTGCCCCAAAGATTCCCTGCTGTCCTCAGATGAAGTTTAAGTGTTCCTCCCCTTTGCAGGTGCTACCAGTAAAAGTCACCTCCACTTCCCTATACATGCAGCACTTGCACTGAGCTCCATCTCTCTAGAAACTATTACACACAGCACATAATTTAACAGGGATGCTGTAGATTTAATAAGGCACCAATTATACACAATTGCAGAAGACATCCAACTGTAATATTGATATGGGGTGGATCACAGGACTGCAAAGTTGCAGAGACATTCCATAACCAATTGGCATTTAACATTACAGCTTGCTGGCCTAAAGGATCTCTGTCAAATGCATAATTGAGAGCTTTAATTAAAAGACTACCCGCGGCTTTGTAAAGAGCTAAAGACCAAGAGCCTGCAACAACTGAAAAGAGATGAGGCTTGTCACATTCGTATTTAGATTCACCACAAGCAGTGGTCACATGCTAATTGCAGGTTTCCTGCAACACCACTGAGCAGCTTTCCAGTCTGGTATCTCCAGTGCACCCAGAGCCAGACCGCAGCTTATCAGACTCTGTTAACTTTTTTCCTGCTGGACATGTTTCCACATTTCACCCTCAGGTCTTGGGAACTGTAATATTTTATGGTTTGTGTGTTTAATTGGTATCCTATAACACATACATTGATGAACCACAGAATGATATGAGGTTGGAAGGGACCTCTGGAGATCATCTAGTCCAACCCCCCATGAAGTTTTGTTCCTCCCAGATGCCCATGTTGAGACATCATACCCAGAGCAAATATTACCTTGTTAGGCTAAATGAGCAACATACCCGTATTAGTAGTGCTAATAGACTCAGGTAATCACACTGTCCAGACCACCTCCATCTGGAGTGAGGGGAACTGAGATCTGGATGGGTCACTTTCCAGCTGCAGTGGCACTCATAGAACTTGTGGCTGCCAACTTGCGACAAGTGCACAGAAAGGGTTTGTGGAGAAGGGACCAAAAGGCAGTGGAAGCTGGAACAGCTGCAGAGGTTGGTGACTGGGACATTCCCTGAATGGAAAACCTAAGAATCACTTCTGGCCTGAGCTCTGGCCCCTTTCTGCTTGATAGTCCAAATGAAAGAGCTCATTCTCAGCCACAGCATTAGTTGCTTGAAAAAACACACCTTGCATTTCTCCCCACCCATCTGTTCTTCTGCAGCTATCCCCAGTTCTACTGCACAGGTACCCAGTAAGGTTATAGAAGATAAGGAAGGTATAGATTTATCCTTTAAGAGATTAGTGGATTTTTCACTATCTCTGTACTGATTCTTCTCCATTTCCCTAACGCTAGAAATGCAGTGTCCTGCCAAGGCTCCATCCTTTTATACGAACACTGTTCAGCCAGCTCTTCTGTACAGCCCTGTCAATAAATCAGCAGTTGCATTACAGGACAGATGATGAGGGGAGATGTCTTACAGTTGTGGTGGGGAAACATGGGCTGCAGCACCCCACTGCTCACAAACAGCACACGAAATACATGATAGCAGCAGAAGGACGTTGGGCAAGACACACAGTTCAAGCTGAGCCCTCGTCAGGGAAACCAGAACACATTTCTCTCCACGGCATTTTCAGGAAGGTGGCAAGATGGGGCAATGCCAGGCTGGTGGCCAGCTGCAACAGCCCTGGGTGATGTTTCCCTTTCCTCAGTTCAAACGTGGCAGCATCGCCAGCCCTGGGCACAAAAGATCCTTCTGTGAAGCCAGAAAGCTTACCATATTTTGCAAGTTAGCTTGATTTTACACCAGGGAATGTGCAGAAGTCCTTTCTAAAGGCTTTTAAGCCTCCAGAGCTAACACAAAGTAACACCTTTCAGGCTGTTTATTGATGTCTGCTACCCCAAAACACATCTACCTTTTGCTAACAGTGATAATTTATCATGCTTAGAGAGGCGTTTGCAATTAGTATCTCATACAAGTTAAAAGTGCTATTTGCTATGAACTCAGGTGGTGCCTCTTGAAAGCATTTCTGTTCAGCTCCTTTTCCTAAATTTTCTTCATTTGTCATTGCATAATATCAGAAGAATAGAAACTGAATCCTGACGTACAAAACAGCGACTGTACATCTCTACCTGTGGAAGTTACATGTAAACAACTGTTAATACACAAATACAGCTGAAGAGCCAATTCTGAAGCTTCTATCTCTTTTCTTGGTTTTCAGCTCAGTCCACATAACCCTAGGCACTGGTGAGCTGCTTTTAAATGTATCCACAGAAGATCTTCTTAGTTAAGTAACACATGTCAAATTTCAGTCAGGATCCACAGCTCTCCAGAAAAAGGAGAAAAGCCACTACTCTACAGTAGTAAAGAAGAGAGCTGAGTCCGTGTAGTCAGGGCTCATATCACATATTACTACATACACTAAACCTACTTGTTTATATTATAGATGTAGCAAGAGCCTGTCATTCTGGCCACTACACATTTGGAGGCATATGGGTTTAGATTTTAAGCCATTGTAGAACAAAGTTAATCTTGCTCTGGAGCTAAAAAATGAATATAAGCAAGACTCTTTCATATCAGAAATCCTTCACATGTTTGTTATTACATGAACCCTCCAGAATATTTTCTAGCAGAAATACTTGGCACAGTAAAAAAGTTCTAATGTGTTTATTCAGTTAAAAAGAAAAAAATCAAGTTAAGATCGCAAGGCTAGTGATGCAGTCATATTCCTGAATATAACCCAAGACTCAGACAAACCAGTAGTGGGAGGACCCATATATACTTAGCGACTAGGTTGTCAGCGTGAAAACCTCAAGTGGGCTGTAAGTGTAGGGTTGACTGTCTTTGGGTTTTTTATATTTGCTGATTCAGCTCTGACGATCAAGGGATGTTGTTGTTCAATTTGACTAAGCAGACTAAATCAACTGATTTTGTATCTTTTTCAGTTTTGTTTACCTTATCACAATCCATTTGGCTAATAACTAGACCTGGCAAGAAGCACTGGCATTTTCTTCAATGATCATCTTCTCCAAATACCATCTCACTCATTTTCAACAACCTTGAAAACAGACATGCACAAAGCCAGACATACACAAAAAAGACCCCAACTATGTTGATTAAAAGTTTAAAATCCTCTGTATGCCATGTGAAGCCATCACTAAATGTACGTGGTCCACAAGAGGGATTTGTATACTAGTGTCAATTGCCAAATGTACTGCCAAAAAGATCAATAATTTTTGAGTTTGTGGAAAAAAAATGTTTTAAAGTCAGTTAAGTGACAAAACACTTCACACTATTTTCATTCAAGCCTGACTGAATGCCCCATATTGACCTCGCCTGCATTTATTGGTCACTATTAATCAGTAACAGCTCTCTTCCTTTAGAAAACCTTGCCCTTAAGTGGATTTGGTGCCATGTTCAGAGGGCCAGTTCAGGAAACTAAGGACTAGAATATTTTTTTTTAAGGTCTAATGCTATTCTAAAAGTTCATAAGCAGATAGAAGTGACATCACTTTTCTAATATACGTTCCTAACTGTAAGTGTTGGGAATTCCAAAGCACATTCAGTATTGGTCTTTTTTCTTTTCCCACTGAATCAATAGGCAGACTTCTATTGACCCTAATGGGAACTAAATTTGGTAAGTACCGTTAAAGCCTCACTCAAGGTCGAGCAATTTAGGAGTTAGATGAAACCAGGAGAATCTCCTGGATTTCAGGATTAAAAACAGGACAGGACTCTTCATCTTGCTCATCTTTCCTCATTTATGAGCAGTATTGCCTCGGCTTCTCAGACAGTGTCCATCTCTGCAAAGTAAATGGATGTAGTCAGGGGCTACAGAAGTCAGATTGCCTGCCTGAGCTCTGCTGCTTTCCAAAGGCTCTCTCACCTTCCTACACAGTATGAAATAATAATAATAATAAGGCACTGTTTTGATTGAGACAAAATGCTTGTTCAAATAGTTCTGCTAATTTCACAAAGATGCATGATAATGTTTCACATATGGCTCTGTGCCTTTTAATAACAGAAATTGAACACACATTTCAAGACGCAAGTTTTGTTGATATGCTGCTGATAGTCCAGAGTAACTGTTTGCCTTGTGGTTTTAATTATTCTAAAGACAGCCCAGGGATCATTTACCCAGAGTTAATGGGTTTATGGGCTCTTTAAGAAGCACGATAAGCCTACAGATGTGGCCGGGAATGGCATGGGGGTCAGAGCTACCATGGAGGCCTATATTCTGGAGGATGAGAAGGTGGTAGGGAAGGGTTTGTCCTCCAGCTTCTTAATTATCACATGGCCGTTAGGATAGTTGTGCTCTATGTAAACATCCCTGTTTTCTCTAGAGGGGATTCTGATCTTAAGAGCGCAGTTTACAGCCCCAAAAGCCAGTTCCTAGCTTCCTTCCAGCATACCCAAGGACAGGGCTGGACCACTTGGGCCAGACAGTGGTCCCCAATGATCAGTCTTGCTGTTCTCCTCAAAGGGCCTGGGACTAGTCCACAGCTGTCACCCCCACCTGCACTATCAGTGAGTCTCTGATACAGCCAAAATACACCAGAAGGCCACAGCTGTTCTGCTGTCCCCATGTAAATGTCTGCCCTGTCACACCAGCCCTGGGCCTGTGTGAGCTAGAATGGAAGCTGGAACAGGAGAGTTTGCGCCTAGTTACACCAGCTAAAATGACAACACTTTGTCTGTGAAAAGAGGTTTTGGTTGCCATTAAGTTCTGTGCCAGGAACTAGACCAAGACAGTGACAATGCTGTGCCATCGACTGCATTAGGGGGTGTGGGGAAAAGGGCCTGTAGCTCACATATTCATCAACGAGGGAACACGGCCTAGGCCTCTGCAAGAGCAAGGAGGACTGCTCCTCCCATGGCTGCAACTTCCTAGCTACAGTGCTTTTATCTGGATGGGAAATTTGGAGGGTTTTAAACCATATCAGAAGATTTTAGGCCAAACTCTCACTTAACACTGATCTAGCACAAAGTCACTGATGCTATTCCTGGATCACACCAGTAAAAGGTGGGTAGGAATCCGGCCCTGGACCCTGCTGTAGAGGCCGTGTTACACAATGTTAAGCATCATTTTAGAACGCTACCTGTTAATCATGCTAAGAATTCATATTTTAGAGATTACACTTAACCAACTTCTTGTATAAACCCTGGAAACATCTTGAAGGCAGAAGATACCTTTATTCAGAAAAGTACAGGCAGAAAACACAGGAAGCCCAATGAGGTAGAAGCCAGTAGTACCTTAGGTTTTGCAGTCAAAAACAGCTTTTAAGTGCATGGAAACACAACAGGTTGATTCCCCCTGCACTGGCAGAAAGCATGAGACCAGCAGCTTCAGACACCAACACAACAACCCCTCCTCTAAGGGGCGAAGGGGAACCAGGCCTTCCAGCTGCAAAGAAATCTTTGCAGTTGATGTGGACTTTAAGAAAGAGATCAAGCCGACCACATTAGAAGTTTCTCCTTCTTTGCAAGAGACCCTATCAATTTTGCAGAGGTTTTCAGCCCATTATCACATTACAGGTAGACAGTTGTCATAAAGCATTAGATCTAAGCGGGGCTGACAGCATAACTGCAGGCTAGCTCCAGGCTTGGCAGCCTGTGCAGCACCTGCAGGCACAGGACCAGAGTGTGCTCCATCAAGAGACAGGCTGGCGTAATCTGCTGTGAATCACTTTGAATTCCTGCCCTTAATTGACAGTGCACTCAAGACCTGGCCTGCTATGTAGACAAAAGCCTCAAAGTACTAGTACACACACACTTTCTTGCCAGGAACCTGCTTGCCCTCAGATGATCAATGGCTCAAGAGCCACCTTTTGTTACTGGAGTAAAAGCTCTGTATTTTGCTCTGCTCCTTCATCACTCAGCAGGCTCACCATCATCACAAGACTAAGCAAGAACAGCGTTTCTTCTAAGAATTGTTGAGGGGACAGGAGGAAGAAGGGGCTGCTAACATGGGGAAAGGGAGAGGGTGCACACACACTTCAGACAGGGTCACAAAAGCCCAGACCTGGAGAAGTGCTGAACTGTTATCAAAGCACCACTGGACAGCAATTAACTCCCTCAAGGCTCTTGGGGAAGCAGTTGTCATCTTACCCCCTCTGGGGATCCCAGCATCCTGATGCACCATTCAGGTTTGAAAGCATTTTTTCTTATAGGGTACATGGGGGGAAAGCACAATCGGACAATACAGAGAGCAGAGGACAGAAGTCCTAATTGTCAGCCTAGCACTCCAAGCCAGCAAGCATTTGCTAGAGATTTAAATAGGCAGGTACCAAACTTCCTTGGCCAGGTGAGGAGGTTTCCTTTTTGACTACTGCTGTCTCAAGTCATCTTTTAAACAAACTTTCATACAAACTGAGCTCCTCCTTTGGTTTCAAGTTTGTTGTTCTCATTGTTGTCAGAACTTTAATGGACTTTTAGACTCAAATTCTTATTTATGCTGCGCATCAAGAAAGTGAAACTGAAAATGCTTAAATGCCTAGCCTTTGCACTGCCAATAAAGGATGTAGAAAGTCCAGAAAACAAAGGGGAATCAGCCTTAGAGGCTCCTTACCCACCTCAGTTTTTTAATTAAAGTTCCAAAAACATTTGCTGAAAAGATTAGGGGGCAACACTGAGGCAATGCTGGGGGTGAGGGCATTCTGGCTGTTGTGCCAAGTCCCTTCTCTGCCACAGATGTAGTTGTTTGCTTCCTGGTGAGAAGCCAGCTGAAAGAAAAGCCTTAAAGAGAACACATGGCTGAAGGAGCAGCTTCCAGGACCAAACAACCCCTTCTCCTTACTCTTTTAAAGTCTGCTAACCAGACCGAAAGTAGCTTGCTTAGAGCCACAGGATCTACCTGGGGCTGAATCCTGCACAGGCTGTACCTCCCTCAACATCCCCAGGGACCAGCCCAACCTCTTCAGCATTTATTTAGCCCCGCATGTTCATTTGAAAGGCTGATTTCAAGGGGGACCACCAGCAACAAATGTCAGATCTGGTTTAGGACTTGGTTTGAAGGCATTTAGATAGAAGAATAATTGCACAGGGATGTGGTTTACTCTGGAGAAATAAAAGCTGTGTTTAAATGTCTGAAATTCCTGGTGACTCTAATAATTGCAACCTCCGCCTCAATAAAATGCACAAATAATGTTATTGAAACATTTCCAATCAAAAGGTATTATTTTTGGTTTAAAACAGATGCAGTAGTCAGTATTTAAAAGGAAGACGTCTGGGCGGGCTTACCTCTATTTCAAGGGAAGAGAAAACTAGTGGAACATTGGTTTAGTCTTTCTTTCTCTGTTTTTATAACCTTCTTATTACAACATTATAACCTTCATACAGTTTCTTTGTTGCTTTTTCTAACCACATGGAGAGTAGCTCTGCAATCACGCACTGAAGAGGTTTTATTACATTAAGGTGTGCTTAAGAGCTTGACCTGGTAAGCCACCACATCCCTAGAGAAGCATTATCTCTGCAGTAGCTGAGCCTCTTCAGTAGCATACTGACTCAGGCCAATAGGCACCAGCATTGCTCCAATGATGGCTATTGTACCAGTCCAACAGACATCAAATTAATTTAGGAACTTAAGAGCCCCTTGCCAATTTTGACTTGGAGGATCACAGTGCTAATGCCAATGGCTTGTAAATCCAGGATTATATCCTCAGAGGCATCTTGATTCTTCAAGGTGCAGCCAGGAACCTACTAGTAGGTGTCAGGAGGTATAAGATGGTAGGGTGCCCACCTGCAGCTTTAAGTGCTTAAATATCAAGTGCCTGTATCTCTTCTGAAAAGAGAGCTCAGGGTACTCAGCCCTCTTGGAATTTTGCCTTGAGCTCTCTGCTGACCTGCATTGCTCACATGAGCAAAGTCAAATGCATCTCAGAAGCTAGCAGAAATTGGGCCAGTGTTTCATGATTCATGGGCCTATAGGATTAGCTATAATTAGCATCTTCAAGTAAGACAATAACTGTATCATGCTAGTGCACTCCATGAATGCATTATCAGCACATATGGAAGACATTTATAACTATAAATATTCGGGCACTTGATAGTTATCCAAAAATATAAAATCAGGTTAATCATTCTATCCTATAATCCCTGGCAAGAGATTTGAACTCAGGTTTTTCTGGCTTAGCTTAAGGTTTTACATATAAGATCACTTCTGCCAGCTGGCAGCACTAAAATCTTAGGCTGAGGTAGTTCTTCAGCAGCCAAATCTTATCTGCACAGTTACTCACAGAGCTTAGCTTTTTGCAAGCCATATACTACCTGAAGATACCTTGTTGTGGCACAGAGTTAAGAGAGTTTATGTAGGTAGAAGTATTACTTTTCTTTTCAGAGTTAAACGTTAACATCTCTCAGGGAAATAAACAACTGAGGCTATTGTCTTATTTCCAAAGGTTGCCCTGGGGCAAATGAAGTACTAGTTTCATTTGCCACATAATACAAAGGCAGCTATACTGTCCCCACATGCATATGTGTAAAATTGTTTCCAAAAATAAACTGGAAGAGGAAGTCTCTAAAGAATGCATAGCTACCCATCAGAGCAAAGGCATGGGAGAATAACAAACCTCCCTTTAAAAAAAACTACTCAGCACCATAAGCACCACTGGTTATTCAGCTTCCAGTAACACAGTACACCATCCTTGGACTCATTAATGCAATAAAATTCAATGACCTTTTTACAATACCCTATTAGGTGTCATAAAAGCCACAGGACCAGTGCATTCTTCCCCAGCCCTGCTCTTCAAGGGAAACTACTGGGATTTCAGTGCACATAGGTCCATGATTTTTGAGATTACAGCACATACAGGCTCCCCTCAGGTCCTGAACCTGTCTGAGCTCACCTGCACCATCAGCCATGTGCTGAACATGAAGACACTTCTAAGATACCAAACACTGAGATGTCTGGCCACGGCTCGTGAGCCCCAGTCCCAGATCTGCATAACACACAGGTCTGGGGATGGGACAGCTACTTTCACAGGACACAGAGTCAAAAAAAGCGCTGATGAATCAGTGCCAGCCCAGCAGAAAGGCAGCCCAGGCACCCCTGCAGTGAGCTTCTGGAACTGGGAGGCTGGCACAGAGCCAGCCCAGGGCTCTGCAGGACCCACATGGAGCTAAAGCCTCCAGCAGGAGCCAAGCTGCCTCTTTGCAGAGGCTCTGTGACACATCTGTGCCCCAGCCTTCAGTGCATCCCAGAGTGGATGTACTACCCAGGTTATTGCATCATCCATCCATCAGCTTATGGCCAACTGACGGGAACCAGAAAAGTGAGTGGGATCACGTTACAAAAGGAGATTACAAACGAGGGCAGCAACCAGTAGCTGAACATAGTGATGCTGGCGTCTGTCTGGGATAGAAATTCTTCCAGTCACATATAGCTGCTCAAGCGTTTGGCTTTAAAACAAGACAGGTGGTGGAGTTTTTTTTCTGAATGGTGTCAACCTGATACCCCTGAGGAACAAAACTTCCCTGTACCACCCATCACAGTACAGGTGCCAAGTAGACAAAATGCCCCATCTTTAAGCCACATGCAAGAAAGCTGAAGCAGGTAGAACACGAACAAAGTTTCTGTAGTACATAACATAGGGCCTTATGTTCTCTTCCTTCACTAGAAAACCTCAGTTAACTCAAATAACCCATTCAAGGAGGATCAAGTTTCCCCCTCCTAGCCTTTATCTAGTCTACAGCTTACAGACTCACCACCACCACCTTTCAGGATGTGTCAGGAAGCCACCTAGGCTCCTCCTCCTTACCCAGGCTGCTTCCAGGGTAAACTCACCAGCATGTTCCTCTTCTGCAGCTATTCCTGCTCCTCCATCAGAAGGCTCCAGGTAGCTCACTCCACCCTACTTACTGTGCTAGGTCAGTACATACCCACAAGCTGAGGAGCACCTTTCCCAGCAGGCAACCTCTTTCTCTATGTGACACTCTCCTCCAGAGTCCTTCACTACCTACTAATCAAGAGAACCCTCATAAACCCTTACAGCAAGGCTCAGCTAACCAAGTCCCCTTAAAAACAAACACACCTTGAGGCATTTAAGCAAGTAGCTTCATCCCACACACCCACCTGGGTCAGGTTCCAAAGCTGAGCAAACCTCTCTCTAGGCTGGTAGCTACTGACCTAAAACACCTCCAACTCACAGTTCAAGCAACATGTCTCTCCCTGCACACCTTACCCACTGTGTTTTGGGCAGCAGGGACAAAATAACTGTAGGAGTACATTGCAAGTTTCTCAGCTCAGCCTGGAAGGCTGGATCACCAGCTGGATGCTGCAGTAGCTGATATTTTTGTTTATCGTTATATATGTAGTATATACTGCATTCTACCCCGTACATGCATTTGCAAGACAATATGCTCTGTTTATCCATAGAACCCTAACTACCACTGCATCAGAAAAAAAAAAGAAACAATTTGCAGAGGGTGACTGCCTGTTAATCATAAGCTAAAGGGGAAAGAAAAAATTTTAAGTGAGATATAAAGGGAGGAAGTGACTCAGTGGGTGGGAGGGAGGGGACAAACGTTCCAGACAGATGGGACATGAATAACTTTTCCATCTCCCTCTCTCTTTTCTCTCCCAAGTCTTGCAGGAACTGCTGTGTTGAAATAGTCAGTCATTAACTATTTGATGAGGTTTTAAAATCTGAACTGAATCCTCTGAATGTAACCAACTATTATTACAGGGTCTGCATCACAGCAATGCAAGTGTTGGAGCCCTTTGGCAAGCCATAGTGGTGAAGGCAGGACTGAGCACTCTGTAGGAAAAGCCACTAAATGGCGTCAGCTGCTTAGCTCTGTAGCCCTGGTAATGCCAGAGGAATCAGAGCAGTAGTCATTAGTGAGTTTGCAGACCAACTGTGACCAAGCAACAGGGCATCCATCCGCGTAGCCAGCAAAATAGCTGACGTTCAGGCTGTGCTGGCGCTGCTCAGCCTGCGGGAGAACCAGGCCCTAGTACGCATTGGGCAAAGGTCACACTGGAGGAATTGACTGTGGGCCTCCAAAAATCCTCTCAGCTTGTCTGTCCTCCTGCAGTGCAGTCCCTGGGGCAGGTTTTTTCACTAAACAGCATCCACCTTTTCAGAGGGCTGGGGCACAGGCAAAAATGCCCTTTGGTGACAGTTCAAGGGCAGGATTCAGACCATGAGTGCTAATAAATTTCCCTACTGCCTATGGGGAACCTCTCCTGCTCACACCACCTTATGCCACACAAGCAGGCTCTAAGAAAACCTGAATGAAGCATTTCTCTTCCTGGATGCCAAAGGCTAATTGACCAGCACGAGACCTGCTGAACTTGGTGGAACCAGGGTGGATATAATCACTCAAGAGAGCCAATAACCAATTAACTGAATGGCTTCAGCAGTTTTGAAGTCTGCCTCTTTATTCAAGAGCAAAACAAAGATCAATTTCCTAATAAGCTTTGTAATATCTGCTATTCCTTCCCTCTCATTATTTTTATTAGCAGTGCAGCAATGTTTTGTGCATGTAATGAAAGAATAAGACAAGGGCTGGAATGGCCTGGGTGGTAGAGGAGGAGTGGGCAAAGTCTCAAGCCAAAAAAACCCATGTATACATACTTATAAATATATAAAGCACAAAGGCTGTCCAAGTCCTTCACAGCACAGGCCCATCAAGACATGAGGGGATTCTTACCACAAAGTTAAGGGCCTACCCCTGCTGATCACTTTTACCTGTTTAGCAGAGGTTTTGGATGAGGAAAAGTGAAAATTCTTGTTTACAGTCACCTAGTGTGGGAGTGTCAAGGCTTGGCCCGGCCTTCCCAGCACCATCAGGATGGCCATGGTCTCACCTAGCCTGTGAGCTTGGCCAGTTGCTGACAGTGGGCAAAAGCCAGTGGGAGACTGTGATTGGGCAGGGTGGCCACCGCACTGCACACTAGCCCTGCCACAATGACTGCATACAGCAGGAAGGGCACAAGCACATGTTCCCTTCTGCCACTGAGGACACTGACCTCTGGCAGAGGGCTGGGGCAGGTACTACCATCATCTGCTACTGCCACATCTGAGAGAGGTACTCTTCAAATCCCATCATTGCATTGCCCTGCAGTTCCCCTGTGTGTTTTGCTTTTGAAATTGCAGGTTCCTACTCTCTTTTGCAGCTACATCACCAGCTGAAATCACTTTTCCTTTCTCAGAAAGCCTCCAGCACTCCTTGCAGTCTTGTCTCTTGCAGTCAGGCAAGAAACAGCAGTCATGTACAAATGCCTCCCTGCCTCCCAATTCCTCCTTTTCTCCTTCCCTGAAATCAGGGCCGCTTGGAGATAATGATCTCACTCATGAAGGTACAAACAGCATCATCTATGTTCTTCAGCATCTCCCACAGTGCAGTGGGTTTCCCTTTGGGGTGTATGACTTTGCATGGCCTGAGAAAGCCCCCTTTCGGGGGCTTTGTTTCTCGTGTGCATTTTAGCTCAGAGTGTTTTACCAGGCCGCACAACAAGCAAAACATTGCAGAAGAGGTCTCTGAAGGAGAACCAAGAACTCAGCAGAAGGGGGCATAAAGCTTGAAGCCCTTTTTTTTAAGGAGCTATAGCTGGATAATTGTCCAAGACAGACTGTCTTGTTGACTTTCTCACAGCAAAAGGCATAGGGCTGTTTAATTGATTTTAGCCTGTAACTAAACATATACTTCTTTCAATATAATGAACAGCATTGCTACAATACTGCTCTCCTAATGTAAATTGATCCATTACAGATGAGTGTTTAGATCAATGTGTGATGTCCTGATTGGAAATAAAACTGTTTGCTCAAGATCGCTCTAAAGACAATGGGCACTGATAGATGATATTTATGTGACAAGGAATAGCTCTTAAAAAGGAGATTGCCAAGACCATGTCCATCAATTATGAAACCAACATTCACCCAGCAGCCACACTGGCATTTTTAAAGACAACAAGAAAGGAAAAGATCCCAAGGCCCTTGAGATAAAACACAAAAACATTAGAACAGCAGAAGATCTTTTCAAAGGCCAAGAGAGCTTCTTGGCCATACACAGTGACAGCAAAAATCAGCCAGAGGAACAAAAGTATCCACTGAAATGTCATGGGCCAAATTCTCAGTGGCTTTAACTGGACAAGAGGCCTGAAAGCCCCCAAAGCCTTGTGAGTTTATAGCAGCAGACGCTTCCCAGGTGTTTCTAGTGCTTCCTTGAGCTAGCACCACACAGCCCAGTTCAGGATGGTGGGCAAGTGACCATAAAAGGTAAAGCCCCTAATGGAAGAGGCCTACTTACAGTCCCTCCCTCTTTTCAGTGGAGACTGCTCCCAGCCAGGGCAAAGCTGAGGTCTCAGCAGGCAGGCACAGGTGGGCATACCTCTCTCAGCCCCACAGTCCTGCTCACTATCCAGCACGGGAACTTACTGTCAGCTCTAGGCATGCTGATGTGGGGGGCCATGGCAGCCTGGGCAGTGTAGCCAGCACCCATGTTCATGTAGAACTTAATGATGGTGTTTATCCACCTCCATTATACTGGGGTTCATTTCCTGTAGAGAGCAGCTGGCCTTACTAGATAATTGTACCATGGTCTGTATCATATATGCTCACAAACCATGTTTGGTCATCTCTGTGCATTTAGAGAAAAGTTAATCACTCCAGATACCTTCCAAGTCAGTTGTGATTAATAGATGCACTCCTCTTGCTGGTAGCTATTTATTGTGGTCTTTCATTACCTCACTCGTATGGGGCATTTTTGTTTTCTCTCTTGTGTGCCAAGGAAGTTTTCTAAGAGCTGGAGTACGGACTTGCCTTCGCCCTGGATTGTGTCCCAGCCATTCATTACTGGGGCAGCTGCAAGCACTTCTCTTTCTTCTAGGGCTGAGCTTTGCCTTTGAAGCATGCTGCCAGAGCCTGTTGGGGCACTTGGTGGGACAGGGCTGTGCCTACACCACCATACGGGGACTGCGGCCTCATGCCAGGAGGACCCCCAGCTCCACAGGCAGGAAACCTGGGCAGAGTGGACCCACACTTGCTCCGGGCACTCCTTTCCATGGCAGGGACGGCCCTGACATCGAGGGAGATGGGTGGTTGGCAGCACCATGGCCTCCACGAACGATTGACATGACTAAGATGGCTACCAGGGTGTCCTGGTTTGAGGCAAAACAAGCCAATTTTCTGTTCAGTAGTTTTACTTTTTTAGCTGGGCCTCTTCTAACNTTTTTTTTTCTTTATCCTTTCTTTTATATTCTTTTTAATTTTTCTTTTTATTGTTTATTATATTATTGTTATTGATATTTCATTAAAGTAGTTTAGTTTTTATCTAAACTCCTGAATCTCTTAATCCTTTCCTCTCCTCTCTTTTCCTTAGGGGGGGGGGGAGGAGGGGTCATCATCTGTCCAATTGGTCAAAACCACGACACAGGGGTGCTAAAATGACTGCCACAGGGACCACCCTAAAGCCTCAGCAGCTAGCTCGCCCCACCCACCCCCTATCTCTTCCCCATCCCATTGGCTGGGGCACCAGCAGCGCCTCTTCCAATTGGCTGTGCCTGAGGCCCATCTCAGGGACACAGGGAAAGCAGCTTCCAGGGTGGACAGTGTGAGGGGGCACAGGCACCTACTGACCATCTTGGGATTGTCAGACCATTGGGCTGAATGAAGAGAGGTTCCACCTTGGTGGATATTCAGGCTCTGGGAAGCCTTATGTTGTCCTTAACTGACTTCGGTGCAAGAGCAGGAGCATGTGGGCAGCCCTGGTGTCTCCAGAGGCGGGTGGACTCCCTGAGACGTGAGGAGCTGCTCGATGGCCAAGGCTGGTAGTGACAGGGGTGAGATGGTGTGGTTAAGGGCCAGGGCTGTCAGCCCTGTACCGGACAGGCAAGCACTGAAAACAACAGGCTTGCCGGTCATTTCAGTACTAGCCGGCCACAGATGTCTCTGGTGGGACAGGGCTGAGCTGGCTCAGCACAGTGACACTCAGCTTGCAGGAGGTGCAGTTGCTGTCTATGAATATAGTGGGTGATGGGTGGCAAGAGGTCAGGACGGGACACTGGGTGGGGGAAACTAAATGAAAGGACAATGTTGACACAGAACAAATGATGCTAAATGGCTTGTGAAAATAGATCCATTAAGGGAATGATATTCTGCAACAGACTTTAAATACAAGTAGAGGAGAAAAGTAGCCTTTAAATACAAACAGAAGAGACTTGGTCGGTTTGTGAAACCCATGGCTGGACCCTGTGGTGAAGGATTGCATTTGCTGGTCATGTCCACTTTCTTTGCAAGAATCCTCTTCGTGTCCATGAGACCAATCTGCTGCATCTTGTCATCCTCTGAGGGATAACGCATGCCAAATGCTTCTTCTGGTCAACTCTGATCGTAAACAGCTGTGACTGTGATGAGTGTAGCATGTACTTTCATCACATGGTAAAGATGGACAAAGACTGTGAGCAAGGACCAGACTTAAGACAAGAAGGAACTGGTCCCTCTCCTCTCAAACCCAAGGGCTTGTGCTCCTACCTGTCAAGTCTCTTTATAAGAAAGGTGTTTGGGGACATCGTGGTGGTTTTTGCCACTCAGGCACTGCTGCTCACACTCAAGTTGCTCAATTATTTCAGCCCAGGAGCAGACATCCCAAGGCCATGACAGAGCAGCTCTGTTGCTCTCAACATCATGCTGCCTTATGCAACCTGGGATGGTATCCCTCCAGCAGCCTCTTTCTCCCACTTCCATCCTTATAAAACAAAAGCACAGTGACAAAGTAGGACAGAGGAGCTGCAGTATCTTTGTACAACTGTGGACAAAATCATCCACAGATTAGTTTTGGGTGTCTGAGGATGGTGCAACATCACTTCCAAGTATATTTCATGCTACGTGAATAGCCCTACAGTGCACAGAGAAATGCCATGTGAAACAGATGAGAATAACTTTTCTGGGAGTGGTTGCCCTTTTTGGTAATATCAGCATTTAACTTTGTACTTCAGAATCTTACTGTGCCATGAAGCACATCCATTCAAACATGAGCTTTATAGACCCGCAGACATGGGTTAAGGAACGGGCAGGCCAAGACTGCCGTCTTCTTCTGAAGTCCACACAGGGGATATTATATTTCTGTAGCTCTTCTTGTCTCAGAGGGGATGTGGTCCATGCATGCGCACTTTGTGTTTGGCTGGCACTTTCCATCCTGAAGGAACTCAGTCCCTCAGAAAGCCCCAGATTTAAAGTTGCACCCAGGGTCACTCAGAAAAGGGATATTGGCCGGTGGCACATTTAGTCTGGTGGTGTAACAGGAGCAGGTCTGGAAACCTCTCCACATATGCATCACTGGGCCCTCAGAGCCACTTGCTGTGGTCCTCCACAGGGCACACTCACCTTTGATCTCACTTCAGTAGCTTAGACCAGGCTCATTCCTAGCGGCTATTGCTTGCTTTACCACAGCTCTTGCCAGCAAGGGAGCTGAGCTGGGTCTCAGCCAGGTAAATTCTTAGAAGAAGGATGCACGCCAGGCCCTGGCAGTGCCAGAGGCATGAAGGACTTTCAAACATTGCCCTGGAACTACAAAATCTCCTTCTATTATTCTTGCTTGAGTATGAAAACACTGCATGAGACAAAACAGAAATTATCTTTTCATCCACCCTTGCCAATATCTTTCTTGTGTCTGGGTCTCTGAGCTACCTTATGGACCAAAGACATCTGTTTTACTCCAGTAGGTCTCTGATTCTTGTCTGAAGGCACCTGACCCATCTCAGGCTGCAGGAGCCCTAGTCAGTCTGTGCTGACCCAGGTACCTTGCTATCCATGCTGGTCCTATAATCCCTGCTCTTACAGCAGCCCTACAGTTCCTGGTCTTGGGAGGAGTGCTTAACCCACCTTGTGTCTCTCCTAAATCTCATCTGGTAAGAGTTTGCTAATGAGCACTACCTGTGTTTCTGTTCTTGCAAGTTACAAGGTTGATTAAGATAAAAATAAAGTCTCTTTTCTGAGAACATTTCATTGGAGATCTTCACCCCATGCCAAGGTCTGTCATTTCTCATGGTTAAGAAAATGAGATGAAGAGCTACAATTACATAGCATATATGCAGAATAAAGCTATGCATCTTAAACAGTGACAGGTATTATCTGTTCACACGCAGCAAATAGCCTTTTAATTAAAACCCTTCTTTTTCTGTTATTATCTTGATGCACTCTCAAAAGGAGTACAAGGGGGGACTCTGTCACAGCCAAAGCAGATTTGTAGTTGAAATAGCCACAGTCGGTCCCATTGAACAGTAAAGCCTCAATCCAAGAAAATTCATCTCATCAGAACAGCCACTTCAATGGGAAAAAAAAAGGTCCTTCAGTACCTGGGACTTTCACACAGAAGAAAAAAGCGCAACAAAACAAAACAAACAGACAAACACACAAAACCAACCAAACAAACTAAAAACAGGAAGGGAAAACCAGACAAATTCCCCTTAGAATATGGTACAGATTTAGCAGGGACATAAACCACCATTCAAACAAACTACTGAGGGCAACAGTAGATTTCCCAGCTCCCGAGGTCTTCAAATCAAGAGCAGACCTTCTGAAGGGTGAGTTACACCACTCCTCTTAGGAGGAATTGGCTATAGCTCCTGCAACACTAACGCGGGACTGAGGGGGTGACTCTTGCCTCGCAGGCAGAGGCGGCGGTTGCAGGGCTGAAGTGGGATGTGCCCGGGTGTGTGCCCAGGACCCTGGCAGAGGTGAGCTGCCCAGCAGCGGGGCAGCCTGTCGCACAGCCAGGCCAGCCATGGGAACAGCAGCCGAAGCCACCACCTCAGCATGTGAGCCTTACCTGACCTCCCACCACCATTACTCCCCCTGGCTCTGTTGAACCATGCCCACCAGTTCATCCAGACCAGCATTTGGCCATCAGCAACCAAAAATTTCGGAAGGAGGGGAAAGCCTGCAGAAATCTGCGCATGAGCTGCTGCTGTCTCTCCCTCAACCGTAGCATCTTTTTGCCTGAGGTAGGGCTGACTCACCCGCAGCACGCTCTCCGGTTGGCAGCCTCCCCACTGGCTGCACCGCAGCCAAGGAGTGAGCACACAGGTTTCCTGCTACCGCAGAGAGATGGGGCTTTCACACTCCTCAACGGTTTGTTTGTGAGCAAAAATCAGGACATCTGGGCAGGGAAGCCAGAGCCACCTCTTTCCATCCTTGCTTCCATGAACTTTTCCAAAGGGTGGCCTGCCTTTGCCATTCCCTGTTGGCTTTGTCACATTGCCTGCTCCCCAAGTGTCAGGCTGCCAGCATCTCTTCCCTGGATGACTTGGCTCGTGTTATTTTGTGTTAAAACCAGTATGTTTTTTTAATGGCTATAAATAAGTTAAAACTGCATCTTTAATTAATCACTGCACTTTATATTGTAAGTGGAGATTTTTTGTAATGACTCGTTTATGATTTTAAGATGCCATTTGCTCACTGTCAGATATATCTAGCTTTTATCCCTTCATGTTTAACAGCATCAGGATAGAAACAAAATTTCATCAATGAAGGATTCTAATCCATTTAGTCTCGAGCAAATAATTGGTTACTGAGTAAGTGGGAAGAGATTGAGTGGATACTTTTATCTGAGCAACAATGAACTTCAGGCAATAGACAGTATGTTCATAATCTTAAAACCATTTTAAACTAATCTTAAAATGTTTATTTTTCACTCACACAGGTTTGAAATTGGAAATACATATGTCTGGATGACTAAAACATGAACAACAAATAGGAGCAGCAGCATGTAAAGTATAGAAAAGTAGAAGCATTAATAGAAATATTTCTGCTATAGCAGCTATTAAATGATTTTTTTACCGTTTGGAAGAAGAACCCATATGTTTATATGATTTTTCCCCCCAATTAAAATATGTGTGTGTGTGTGTGAGTGTGTCTTTCTCTAAATATTATTTAGCTACACACACACAGAGTCATGTACAAAATTGTCTACCAGTGAAGTGAGAGTTGCTTCTGCTTTTGTTTCTTGTCCCACTGGCAGGCTTTTCCCAATCCAATACCATCAGCATCTTCACAGCATCTGCTGGGGGCACGGGCGCAGCTTCCAAGGTCAGTTCATGTTCTCTGTCACTTCCCAGGCCCATGATGACCAGCAGAGCCCTAGCTTGACCTGCTGGCCTTGCGCATCGGGGCTGTGCCCGTGGTCCAGAGCAGGGGCAGCTCGTCTCTGGGTATTCTGAGATACAGCTCGTCTTGCGCCAGGCTCTGGGTATTCTGAGCTACAGCCCTTTGCTGATACAAACAGGCTGCACCTCTGGTGTGGAGACGGTTTGCTAAATTTGGTGGTGCCGGCTGACTTCCCATGGACGGGGACCAGCCAGCCCAGGACCCCTCAGCAGTGAGTGTTGGGGGAGCAGCTGAGAACCCCAGAGAACTGCACTCAGCCAAATGCCCCTGCGTGCGGCCTCCAGGTGCCCATACATTCCCCAAGCAGACAGAAAAAACGCTTCTTTTCATTTGGTCTCAGACTAAATTCAAGTGACAAGCAGGTGGCTTGATACCCAAAGATGTGGTTATTTCCCCTCCTTATTTTTTTTTTTCCTCAAGAAAGCAGATAGATATTTTATATAGGATGTAAATAGACCACAAAACCAAGAGCTATTGCACTGGCAGTACAGAAAAAATAATACATACTTTTCAAATTGCTCTACCTCAGTTCCTAGACGAGTGGAGTCTGACGTGCAGCACACGATCTGTCTGCTCGGATTGAAGCCAGGCACTCACCACTTCGTCAGCTGAAGAATTTTGAGCAATTTTTTCCATTTATCTTTATTCTCCCCAAAATCGTTTCACACATTTCTCAGATACATCAATCCTTCCGGCATTCCTCTAGACACTCAGTAGGATGCCCTGCTATAAATATAATAAAGCCTTTTATTATGTCCATTAACCATGGACATGTGTGCTCCAAAAGTTTCCTGACACGCAGTCATTTGTGGCTTTTTAATTATAAACAGAATAAAGAAAAAAATCTACCAGCAAAAGCAGAGAGCAGACTGGAAGTGGATTTTTATGTGTGTGTTTTGAGTATGTTCTCTGACAGGCTGATGGCACCCACACCCTCCTCCTGATCCCAGGAGGCGGAGACTCTCCGTGTGTGCACATACATGTACATCAAAAATGGGGGGGGGGGTTGTGTACACACACGTGTACACTGACACATAAAACGTGGTGTTAGTGGTACAACAGATCCGTCCTGGGTGATGCAGATCGTCAGCTGGGCCAACCCCAGGCGGTTTTGCAGGTTTTCTCACCCCAGTAACCCTGAGCGACTCTTTTCTCGACATGCAGATACACCCCCCCTCCTCCATTTTGCAGCCCTCGCTCCACTTGAACTCAGCAGAAAAGAAAAAGGCCCAGTAAATTACTTGACAAATTAAGTCATATTTATTGAATGCGTTTTATTTCAACAACCAAAAAATTCTAACAGCCTAACAATGCACATAAGTTAAAAATTAATTATCACTTAGTGATAACAAAGATAAAGTTGATTTACATGGAAAAAAAGAACATTTACAATATGTTAATCCTTATTCACATTGTTGATACCGCAATAAAACACAATTTGTTTTTTTTATTTTTTATTTCACAAAAAAAGGCGGAAAATTGTGCTTTGTTAAGAGGCACTACAAGAAAAGTTTCTTTCTCCAAATAGATATTATATGATGGATATTGAATAAATAGACATATATGCATTGTAATGCGCAAAGTTCTGGCAAGACCACAGGCTAAAATGCCCACAGATTCACTTAGAACCACTGCAAAATTGGCAGTGAAATTAAAAATAAAAAGGCAAGACTCAGCATTGAAAAAATACCTAATAAAATTTTTGGTTGAAGTGTAAAAGATACCAAATGTTGATGCCATCATCAGATGAACAACCTTACGTAGCTTGGCAAAATTCAGTTTCCTTTCAAATGTATGGAGTGATTTCAGGTACAGGATAAGAAGACAGTTTTGAAAGAGTAGCTCTGAGAGAAACACAAAGCAGCGCCCGCCGAAATTCTGATTAAAGCTGCAGCACGCTACAGAAACAAAGGATGAAGAGCAAAAGGGGCGTAAAGTAAGCAACCCACCAGCAGTTTGCAAAGGTATATGAAACTTATGCAGAGATACTCTCATGTTTCAAACATTAGTGTTTTGAAAAAAATCTCTTAAAAACTCCAGAGGTTACTGAGCAGCTAGAATTAGCTAGTATTGCAACGTCTTCTCCCTGTATATTGTCTGTTCTGAGTAAATATCTACACATAGAGGTTTGTTTTTCGCTTTTAACTCCTACCTTTTATACCTTTCAAATATATAAATAGTATTAACAGCTATATTACATTGCCTGGTGTCGTAAACGGAAAGGAACTTTCAAAGTGATATTGCATGAGGTCTTTGTCAAGGTTACATGAAAAGCCCCTGTGAAAACAGGAAGGAAAAAGCCAGAAGCTTTGCTGGAGCCGTTGTGACTGCGGTGTGCACAGGCGTCTGAAACCAGTCCAGCTGCAAGAGCGGCGAAGGTGAGGTCTCCTCTCAGAAATCACTGCAGGGAAGTGACAAGTAAATGCTACTCGGTGTCTCTCTCGGCAGGGTGCCTCAGGCCCGGCGGAGGCTAGAGCAGATCGCAGCTTTAGTGCTCGCGCCGTCGAGGAGTCAGTGGGGATGAAGCTCTGCTTCAGGTGAGGCGGCTGCTCGCCAGGGCACCCGCAGCCCTGCGACAAGGGGCTGGATGGGGGGCCGGGGGTGGGCTGCAGCCTGGGGGACCCGCGGCTGAAAACACTGCATTTCACTGGCACAAAAGGCGTGGGATGGAGGAAGCCCAGCTAAACCCAAGGCACGGGGGAGGCTGGCGAGAAGGGCCATCGGGAAGTCAGCAACGCAAAGCCTCGGGCTCTCGGCAATTTACCTGGACGGGATTGTTGGGATTGTGGCATTCTGTGTCCCCAGGTAACTTTACACTTGTGTGTGTGTTTCACCTCGGTATAAACAAAAAGCAACAACAAGAATGAAGCTTATAGATTTTAAGATCTGAAACAGAGAACAGGTAAATAAAATCCACAGTAAAACGTGGTTCGTAGTATGAATTCCATACATCAAATCTCAACGCATTACCCTTCTTCTCCTGCTATACAGACCTCGTTAGCGGACAAGTCTTCTATGCACTGAATGTCAGTTTTAGTCTTTCTGAACCCCATGAAAATTCATCTCTTCACTACAGAAAGGAGACTGTCTGGAGAGCGGAACGTGCTGTATCCTTTTGAGTGTGCATTGTGTTTAAAGTACTTTAACTTACTAGTTTTCTTTTTAAGGTGCCCTGATTTGTTTTTCCATTTTCTCTCTCATTTTTTTTTTCCTCTTTTCTTTTTTTTGGCAGTGTTGATTTACGTCTTTAAATACATACCTCAAAAATTACCCATCAAGTTGCCAGATAGGAAGCCATATAATAATGGAAAAAAAAATAAAAATCAGGGATAAACATAGAAAATAAATAGGAATTCAAAAATAGTCACCACACCCTGAGAGCAGGCGGCAGTTTATCAAAAAGCCAAAGCAACTCATTGTGAAGTGGTTTTAATACATAAACAAGTCTCATCTTTTAAGAACTCATTTCACAGTCTATACTTTCAGGTTGTAAAGTTCTGTCCCATGCAATTTTAATATATATATATTTTATGTAAATATATATATATACACACAAAGTTGTAAATTTTCCTTCATTGATTTCATAGGACTTTCTCTTCCCATTTACTTGCTAGATGTCCCTTTCATAAGTGCAAGATTAATGAAGGCATAATCCTACGTGATTACAATGATTACTTCAGTCAAATGTAGGAAGTGTAACACTCGAGTGTCTGTGTCAAGGCGATGGCTGATGGGCTAATGCTGAATTCATTGGGTTTGCACATGGATCATGCGCAACGGAAACAAACAAACAAAAAGTAAAAAGAACAAGAAAAAAAAAGAAACCCAGAAAATCCTTGGAGCAACGTATTGCTTTCTGCACTCCTATCTCACATTATCTCTGGTCGATGTCCGCTGGAGCCGCCTTGCTTTTGTCGGGGTTCTCCTCCTCGGGCTCCACTTTGTACATTTCCTCAGAGCCCTCCTCGCTGTCGTTCTCCTCTGACTCCGTCAGCAGCTCCTCATCCTTGTACTCTGCCACATCAACCACCGTTCCCAAGTGCTCTTTTAGCTTCCCGTGATGCTTTACGTGGTAACGTTGGTTCTGGAAGAATTTGATGATGGTGTGTTTGGGGAGATCCAGCTGAGCAGAGAGGGTGTGGATGGCTTCCTGATCAGGGTAGAGACCCACATCATGGATAAAGCTTTGAAGGATACCTAGAGCTTCCAAGGAGATCTTGGTACGGGATCTTGGCTTTTTGGCACAACTGTCCTCAGCGGGTGGAGGAGGAGCCTCTTCTCTAGGTGGGGAGTTCTCCTTCGCAGGCTGGGACTGCTGTCTGTGCAGCACCTACAAGATCAAACAGACACAGACTTCATGTACATGCTGGGCCCCTCAGTGCCTGAGACGGGGACCCTCGGACAAGGCTTTACACAGGGTCTGCTTTGTTTTGGTGAAGAAAAGTACAAATATTCATTTCCCATTACCTTTCTCACCTGTAAGACTACTGCACCAGTACCTACAGACTGAAAGAAGAAAGTGATACAAAAGGCAAACAATACAAAATAAATATAGAACCACAAAATAAGAAACACAAAATGCAAGTGAAAAAGAAATACAAAGTAGCCAAAATAAAAAACTAAGTCACAAAGTCTCATGGTCAGTACATCTGTCCATCTCGGGCAAGTCACTCTCCCGCTTTGCTTCTTTTCTCCCTGCTCCTTGTTTCCTCTTGTCGCTTTAGGTCAGGGACTCTGACCGTTTCTACAAGGTGCCAAGTACCACAAAGGCCTAGTCATATGTGGGATTAGGTGCTTTTTTGTCATGAATAATGGCTTGGCATTAGAATCCACCACAGCTGCTTTACGGAAGAAAAAAATTAATAATAAAAGTGCAGAGATCTGTTAAGATTTCCCTTCCATGACGAGTGACATTGTAATCAGTTCAGTTGCTTCACAGAGCTGGCTTCAATGTGTCTCTTGAACAGATTTCTCTGTATTACATCTGTATTAATTTCACTAGTTGAGGAGTTCTGAGATCAAGTAATTATAGCTCTCCATTCTGAGAAACCCTCTGGGCAAACACGCTTCTCAGTCTCTAACAGATTTTCACCAGCAGTACCTCCTGTTTGGTAAGTTTAAAGAAAGTATATGCAGCTCTTAATCTTCCCACTTATACTGACTAAGAAAGGGCCTTGTGCAGCCCTTATTCCAGGGAAAAAAATACCTGCTCTGAATTGTTAGAAATACAGAGGAGCTCCACAGGTTTCTTTAAAACCAAATCTATACAAGAGAGATTACAGGCAAAAATCCCCTACAGGATTGAGGGCTGTATTTGCCCAGAGGTTTCTTCAGATGCAGGGAAATAATTATTAGAACTCAACACTATAGAGCTAACAAAATCAATATGGATAAATATTTCCTTCTACAAATAAGAAGGAATTCTGGCTCTTCACCCAAGAAGAAAACATCGTTGCTGCAAACTGTAATATCCAGAAAATCAACCCTACATTAAAGCTCTCTGAAGGGAACAAAATAAGGATAAATGATGGAAATGTGCTGAGAACCTGCACTGAATTTTACACACATACCGAGCCCTCAGTAAAACGCTACACCGCTCAAGTTATTACAGGAAGAGGGAAGTTCACTGTGGAATATCAGCCTGTTATGCAAATAAATGAAATGGTTCTGTGCCCAAGAGCCCTTTATTCACTTCCCTCATCAAAGGTTGCTGTCATAGTCATTTATAACATCACTGATCTCCAATCACAGTTTTGAAAAGCACATCAAAGTCCCCAGCCACTGCCCACCGCACACGTGTGGCCAAGGAGCTGAACCTGGAGGAGACACTGTGAAAACGACCTGACCTGCAGCCTGGCCAAGGGACTGCCTTCCTTGATGGCAGGAGGCGGCACTCAGCCAACCTAGAGGGCCTACACCACCAGCTCAGCACCACTCAATGGTGGCAGGACCCAGCCCCACACCCCCAGTGCCTCCATGAGCAGCGGGCGCCTGTGCGAGGGCGTGCACGTACGGACACACAACTGCATGTCCGATGGCTGCCACCGCTACCAAGCGATGCTTGTGACAGTGACAGAAAGCACCTGGATGAGGAGGCAGCTTCATGGCAGCTCCACACTGTCAGCTCCAAGCAGGCGTCACCACAGGCAGGGCTTGCCACGCTCCTGGCAAGAGCCGCTGGTGGGCAGAAGCGCCACAAACGTTTCTCAGCGCCAATAGATTCATTTTCCTCTCAAGCACGTCAATACTCGGGGTGTCATAGACACGGAGCTAACTGAGGAGCTGGGGGAAAGGAGAAGCTCCAATGGAAATGACAGATATTCTGGTTTATGTTTTATTACAGTTCTTGTAATAAAAGAGCGTAATGTTCTAATGAACTGCATCGCTCAGCTGCTCTTTGAGGACTGCTTTTGTCTATGGATTGTTTTCAGAGAGAAGGGTTGGTGTTTCCAAGTAGAGGTGTTTCCCAGGGTCGGATCCATACCCACGTTGTCAGAGAGCACTGAGAGCAGCACAGCTGGGATCACCGACACTAGCCCAGGACCTGACCCCATAAATTTGTCACACAGCCCCTACCTACATTATCACCCCTGTTGTGGGCTCTGGTCCTGTCCCCTGACACTGTAAGGCCCAGAGCAGTCAAAAATAAAAGGATTTAATACCACAAATAAACTGCCAGAGAATTTAGAGTCGGCGTCACGTGAAAAGCCTCAAGTAGCATTGCTAATCAGAAGCGGAATTCAAGTAGCAGCTAACAGAGATAGAAACACATCCAGAAAGAGTGTGAATTACTCAGTTCATTCTTGTTGGAGCTGGAAGTGGGCTTTTTTTTCCCTTTTCAGTTGACAAATAACATGAGAAACGATCCAGCCTGAAAAATGTTACAAGACTTCCAATCAAATATAATGATGAAAAAAATCCAACAATACAGGATCAGCAGCAGTAAAATGTTTAATTTGAAGGAGATGAAGAGATGCCTACAGCATCTATAAAGCAATCAACCAAAGAGAGGGCTGAAAGCGGGAGGGAAAGAATAATTTTACTTAACCCTTCCTTTTCTGGAGTGACCTCTCCATCGTTTCCAGGAGAGAAAACATGTAACTCCAGGGTTATCAGTGTAAAAATATGAGAAAAGGAATGTATTTTATTTGACTTACTGTTTTCCTACATAACAAAAAAACCCTAAAGCTACTCTTATAAAACAGAAAAAAACTATGACTTCACAAACTTCTGGGGGCTTGCACTGGATTTCCAGTGGCATTAACAAAGGATTTCAGTGACACAATATTACCCCCCCCCCCAGAGATGGATAAATGCACAGAATTTCCTTCAGGTTTAGGCTGTGACCAGTCTCACAGGTAAAATTTCCACTGGCTTTGTGCACACTGTGCCATTAGCACTCCATTTTTTGGGGTCCGTGCTGCTCTGCTTCTGTACTGCTAAGAAGGAAACCCCACTGACATTCGTGACTGAAGTACAGGGTGCAGTACGTTTTCCACTGCAGATAAACCCCCCAGATGATGGTCTGGTCACAGCACATCAGGTGTAGGGGTGGGCTTCAGAGAGAAGGGATAAAAACAATGGCCACGCTCAGCTTTCCTTTTCCCAAGAAAGCTGGCACTGGACTTGGAAGGATGCACATCCCAACATAGGGGCACTGTGCCCTCCTTTCCCACTGCCCTCTCCTTCCCTCCTGCCCTTCCCCACCGCTCCCTGCCCACAGGTGAGGCAGCCTCCTCCTCCACAGCCACCACCATCTGGAGCTGACTTCCCTTCCTCTCCCTCCCTCCTCACCAACTCCCCATCTACTTTCGAATCAAATGTGAAGATATAGATTTCCTTCCATGCCCAAAGGACTTATTTTTTCCACCCCTTCAAGAGATTTCATTTTTAAACTCTGCCGGTATGGCTGCCCTCTCAGCGCTTCAGAACGGCGCGGCTTCAGAAGACACTCTTCTACGCAGGTTCGTTCGGGTAGACTTTAACCTCATAAAACTAATTTTTTCAAACTAATTAACCAGCCCTGGTAGAAAACTTGCAAGAAAATGAGTATGATGGAAGTTGACTTTAAAAGATAAAGTGACTGGTCTTAAATCGCACTGTACTGAAATACGATTTGAAGGCCACAATGAAAACCAGCTGGAAGCCATGTGTAAAATATAATAGTACATGCCTACAGGGAAGGAAGTGAGATATTGAATGATTAAGTTTAGGAGAGTATATAATGTAGTGTATCATTACAGGAGTGATCAGGATTACTTGTAATAAGCTAAGGGTTTGTGGTCTTTCTAAAATCCAAAGCCAGGAATTATTGGGGGGGAAGGGATCACTGCACTGTTTTACATGTATCTGCGCCCCACGTCTTCGGACGCTCCCTCAGGAGCAACCGGGATTCAGCAGACTGGGACAGCCACGTTCCCACAGAAAAGAGAGGTGAGCAAACCCAAACTGGACAAGGAACGTCATGTAATTGCCGTCTGTGTCTGCACTGCATTTAATTTTGGCTGGATTCACTATCCCACTGATGTTTGTTTCCATTTCCACCCACTTTCTAGCTGGAACTAGACACGTGAAAGGGGTGAGTTGCGAAGGGGAGCCAAGCAGGACGCCTGAGCAGGGTACACACACGCCCTCGGGCACCCACTGCAGCGAGGCACCAGCTGACAACGCTTGCCCGTGAAATGCCACCTTTTGCTGCCTGAGCAGCCGTTGCAGGGGATTAGAAACAGGAACCGCATTTCTACGTGAAAACGCCAAGCTCTTCTGTTTCGTAGTGTGGTTCTGCTCTTCCCTTTGCAGATGGGATCCACACCTATACCAGCAGAGAGCAGGACGAGTCACCATGAGCTCCTTTCATACAATCATAGAATCACAGAACCATTCAGGTTGGAATGGCATCATTAAGTCCAAGCATCAGCCCTACTCTACAAGTTCTCCCCTACACCATATCCCTCAACACCACATTCAATCTACTCTTAAACACAGTCAGGGATGGGGACTCCGGGTGCTCCTTACTATGAGAAATACCAAAAATATGTTTTGGAACACAAGCCTGTGCATTTGCAACAGAGACCTTGTCCTGGTTGAAAAAACACTGCCTCCCTCTGTGCACACTGACAGGGCGAGCAGCAAACAGTACCTCGAGTGGTGTGCACTGGCTGGTACCAACTCTTGTAACACAAACCCACCAGGAGCAGAGCGGAATGGATTAGCCTTCTCTCCTCCACGCTGGGTAGACCCTCGCTTTCTAGCTTTCCTTCGCATTTCCATTGCTCTCCATGATACTGTATCACACCAAGGACTTTTATGCCCAAAGCAGGCAAGTTTTTAGCCAGCTTAAGTAGCCTGGAATAAAAGCCAGAGAGAATGCCCGCACTTTACAAGATGTAGGTCCATTCCCTGCGTTTGGCCCATCTAACACCATCCCCTATTACAGGCCTTACGAGCATTCCGGATGAGGCAGCAGGATTTACCAGCAGTTCGACTCAATGCAAAAACGGATCCTCTGCATACGTCATGTAAGCCAGTCTGTTGGAAAAGCTCCTTCCCAATGACCAGCTGGAGTCAAAGGGAGGGCAGAGGACAAGCCTGAACAAGGTGTTCAGCTCCATTTTGCAGAGACCTGCAGCTGGAATTTGCAACACTTCACCTCTGAATGCTGAGAGCTCCCAGGCAGTGCCTACCTGTCATGTTACGAGTGTTCTTGAGAGACAATCTCCATCACCTTGCAAAGATATCTTATGCCTAGAAGGAGGCACCGTCTGTCCCTCTTAGCAGATTTTACAGGAATAATCTGTGGGAGATTATCTATTCAAACAACCGACCTTACACTCACTAGTCCCAGTCTCTCACAGTTTATCTTCATATACACAAACGTGCAAGGAGAGAACACAGCAAGCTGCTGCCATAAACAGGCTTGCACCCTGACAGCCTCCCAGCCCAGGGCTCGCGGGGGTAAGAGCATTAATTAGACACCATCACCCTGCCAAGACACTTTACAGCTTTCCTAGGAATGTCTGTACAAGAAACTGTAGCAGAAGTTACAATTTGCACCTGTGTTCATTTCTTTCCTCTTAAAAATGTGGTTGTTAGGCTACTCTTTTTTTTTTTTTTTTTTTTTTCCCTTGCAAAAATGTATTCATTTTGGTAAATACTGCAGCACTCCTTGCAGCTCCAAACAAAGTATTTTCTTTGGGCTCCTTCTCACAGCGGTGATTTCACACCTTGACACCATAAAGCTGTGTTAAAGACTGTGGTTTAGTCTCCTTGCTTTTCTTGGATTATACAGTATCCTAAGGTCAAAACTCAGGAAAATCCAAAACTGTTATTAAAAAAGAAAAAGTATCTATGAAGTGATGACAAATTGCAGACTACAGGTGTTAGATTACATTTTGACTCCAGGCAGGTTTAATATACTTTAGTTTCCTTTTACAATTGCCCTTAGCAGGTAGTGTTATCGGTAAGGGATTTAAAAAAAATATATGGTACTCAATAAAAGAAGACCGTGTCAAGAGAAATCAATATGAGCGTGCAAAATGGTAGGAAGTCTGACATGGATAAATATGTTCACTTTCATCCAACTTCAGCCTGAGCTTCTTTTAATTTTGTAGCTCAAACGCCAGCCGCACATGCTGTGCATTTTCCAGTGCAGCTCAGTAATTGCTTCACAAGAGTAAACACCGTTATTAGAGATAATTACAATACATGTTTGTGATAGGATGTACCCTGTAACATGGAAGCCAGACCAAATCACAGCTCGTGGCTACAACTTGTAACCCAGCAGCCCTGGGTCCTATTAGGTTGCAAAAATAAAGCAGCCACACAGTAAAAAAATCCCCCAAATATTCAGTCCTTTCCTATTACCCTTCATCTGCTCCTGACCACCACCAGAGCCAGAATATCGCATCACACAACGCCCCAGTCCTAAATCTTCCAGCTCTGAGGTACAAGTCACTCTCTGAGCCATGCAAAAGAGGAGTCAGAGGGAACTATGAGGAGAGAAACGCGTTCCACAGGGAATACGAAGTCAAAGGCAAGTTTGGTTTCCAGACTGGAATGTGAGCTGGTTGGAGTGATCCAAGTCAACATCTTTGGAGCACACTCACCACATGCTTCCCTTTACTTTATGGCAGTTGCCTTGCTTACGGGCAGGAAATAGGCAGTGATCTGAAAACATAGCAAGACACTGAACAAACACCCAGTCTCTGAAGTAGTGCCCCCATCCCGCAATTCTTCTCCAGGGCCAAACTGTCAAAATTGGTCAAAAAGGTGACTACAAAGACAACAGGAAGAAAGAAAAAAAAAAAAAAAACAAATCCAAAAAGCAACAAATAAAACTGCCAGTTGTGCATTTCTTTTTCCACCCCACCCAAAGTAATAAGCATCAGCAAAATGCAATTAATCTCAAGTTGAAGGCGGGAGGAAGGTGTTCCCCACCCCCCCATCCCCACCCCCCGCACACACTGCTCCCATTAATGCTAACAGGAGCTTAGCTTGCATCAAAGAGCAAATACACCACAAAACATTTTTAAGAGCTATCATCACTGGAGATAAAATATAAATTACAGCCTGATTACACCACGCTGCTAAGAGGCTACATGTGCAGGGCAGCTCACAGTGACAACTGGAGATGACCAGATAACTTCTGGGCAACTCTAAGGTTACTGTAAAACATCTGCACGGAGGAATCTTTCCTCGTCTTTGCCTTCCTTTCAAGAAGCCATGGCGCTGCTGTCTGCACAGTTGTTTCAAGAATGTTTACAAATCAGCTTGACAAAGAGAAAAAAAAATGCTGCCATCACTTGACCACAATCATGATCTTATTCTTCAGTAATGCGTGGTTTATTTCCCTTTCCTGATCTTTGTTAATAGACTGCACGTGCCTACACAATGGCCACTATTTTGTCTGTATAATGTTAAAAAAATAAATCAGAAAACTCTGACAATGCAGAGCAGTGTCCCGGTGTTTCCTGGGGTAACTGCTCTCCCTTGAACGCTCACTCAACTCTCCCCACAAAAGCACGGGCACAACTTTCATTGCTGCGCAAGTGCCTGAGAACTGGCTGATTTTATGGGGTTGCACAAATGAGCTCATGCTGATGAACGTTAGTGGACCAGCTCTGCATTTCCCATCTTTGGCTGGTTTAAGCCAGATTCTTAGGCTTTCTGCACAGGAACCATGGCCAGCAGCGGATATCTCATTCTCAAATACCTGGCTGCGGCCTGGAAGGGTTGTCAACTGCCACTCGACCCACAGGTGGAGCTGACACGTACCTACTGTATAAATGTGCAACAGGCCAGTTTCATTCCGGCTTCTGCTGGCACAAACCAGGGTGCTGGTGACAGAGAGGCCGATGTGGCCAGGAAGCATTGCACAACGCCGCTGCAGACTCTCTCCTGAAGGCATTGGTGATGGATGGCTCCATTGTCTGGGGATGGGGCACAGCCAGCACAGCTGGCACGGGGGCTGGCTTGCTGCATGCTCCAGCAGGCCAGCAGGACTGCCGGCCTCAAAGAAGTCATGCAAGCCTCTTGCCTGTAACCTGCGGTAGCAAGGCAGCCTCCCCTTGCAAGGGAAAAAGCAACAGCCCCGTAAAGGCCCTTCTGCACAGTGATGCCGAGTCCCACTCAAGTGGGACTTTGAACACCTGTGTGTGCATCCAGGGCCACAAAACCTTCCAGTTAATGCTTATCTTCTTCCAAACAAGAGCACAAGCTTTGTGAGCCTCTGACTTGCCTCTTCTGTGCTTTCTCTTGCAGCCCTGGCAAGGCACACTAGGCTGCTATGGCACACGGAGCCCAGCTTGGCAGTCTCCAAATAAAGCCTGAGCTCGGCTGCGGTTGGAGAAAGGATCTGTCAAAGATTTCGGGTTGATTCTGAGTTTCCCCATCCCGACCCTGCTAATCCTAATGAGGCGCTGGCAGAACGCCACAGGAACTAAGGAAGCAACAAAAGGCTTTTTGGTTTGGTTTTCTGCAGACAAAATACTTCTGGTATCCTCAACACTTTCTTGTTTAATTAACGCTACACATGTTCTCCTTTTCTTTTGACAATCAGAAGAGTATTTGTGGGCAGTGTGAGCACGATCCTCTGACCTAGAGCCATGCTTAACGCCAAGCTCTAAACCCCTAACTATGGTGGCACCAATGGCGCCACTATAATCATGTTGTTTTCCAGTTACTCAGATCAGGAGGAGGCACTGCATTATTTCAGGAAGGATATGTTTGGATTAGACACTGGGTTCTGGGGGGAAGGGTGGGGGGTAATTATTTGTCCCATCAAACTGTTTTAGGCCCTTACAGATGGCTATTTGGGGTTCCAGGAATACCCAACTGCACTGCTAATTTTTACAATGGGGGCAGTTAGAAGTCAGAAGAACCTGACTGTTATGGTTAGTGAAAATAGTAGATTTGTGCTGATAAAACACTACTCAGCATGTTTTTTGCTTTCTAGACGTAACCACCAATGCACTTAATAACAGGACTTGAGCAAACTATACTGTGTGAATCAAACACATAAAAGTATAAATATTCCTTTTTATAGAAAGCAAGTCTTAAAAAGTGCATTATAATCAACTACCATGGTAAAAGGCAAAATATCCAGCATTACCACACACGCAACTGGCATAATGTGCTTTATTATACCCTTAGCTTGAAACTGGGTAAATAAAAATCAAATGACCAAAGTACAGTCTCCAGCACAGATTAGGGCACTGAGGACAGGAGGCTTGGAGAACCAGATCTGAAATCCTTTGTCTTCCTGATTACACCCTGGAAAAGGTGGGCACGTGTGGAAGACTGAGGAAGCTACACTGGTGTTACTGTTCTCCCTGTCTCACTACTCTGACCAGCACCTATTTTATAGGTTCTGGATGCTGGAAGAAAAAGCCTTTCCGGAAAGTAAACAGCACCTGCAGTTTATATTCACAGCACTAGAAAATACACAGTTGTGGAAAACAAGCAGTTGTCAATTTTTTAATAAAATGGTTTAATATATGTCCAGCAGGCAGGATTTAGGGCAAAGCAGAGGATGACACTGTTATGGCCCTGGGATCCATCCCTGGCTCTGCCGCTGCCTGCTGTGGGGAGCTCTTTGGACCGCTCAGCCCACGGCTGGCCACACACACATCATGGCAGGGGGAAGCTGCTCACGCTTAACACACGCCTGCAGCTTGTGTGGGTCGCTGTGCAAGGAGCTCCAGGCATTTGCTAGAAATGCAAAACACCATTCTTTGCTTCATTAAGGTTAGAATTGTGTGGTATTTTTTCAGACAAACATCTTTCTTTTGGTAAAAAATGTCGACTGAGTGACATCAAAGTATTGCCTAAATAAAGTCCACTTTGCCAAGCTGTTTGCCCGGGGCAGCAGGGGCAGGGGGGTGGATATTCTGACAAAGTTCAAGCAGCTGTTTAGGCATTTTCCATGAAACAGCATATTCTGGTTGCTTTTATTCAGAACTTTAGCTTTTCAAATTCTTCATATTTTCCTTTAAAGTATTATGTTGCTCTAAATAGCCACAAACGTGGGGATTTTTTAGATTTTAACTGAAAATAATAATTAAAAAAGCACCAATATATTTTTTTTTCTTTGAGTATTTCAGAAATGTCAGCTCAAGCACTTCTATAGCTCTAGGCTGTACCACCCAAGGAACAGAAGCTCATAGCCATCTTTCTGCTCACCTACCTCCTTCACCATCATATTTACGAAGGGATGTACTGATGGGAGCTCAGAAAGAATGAGAGGCAACACAGTCATAAAAGGAGCTGGATGTGAACTTTTCCCATCTCAAAATCCAATAAAGCTTATGATTTCTATTGCATGTGGGAGTCCTTTGGTCTATGTAATACTGATTAGCAGTTTGGCCAGTAAGTCTGATAAAAGCAGAAAGTACGTTCAAATACATTCTGTCCAGAGACACCTGGGAGTGAAGTGAGGTCGTTGCAGTTGATGGCCCCAGTGATGCTCATGTACCTTGGGATTTTTTTCCTTGGTTCTGTACCATCTCACCATGGTCTTGTTCCAGTCTCTCCAGAAAGAATGACTCCAAGCCTCTCTTATCCAAGAGTCTTCTCGGAAAGGAGGCATCATCTCAAAACTATACCCCCTTGCCTTTCCAACACATGTGAACCCAAAAAATTTATGACCTGCTTCAGTCAGGGCTCCAGACTGGACTTTAATGGATCCCAAACAAAGCAACACAGCATTCTTGATCCTGATCTTATTTAAACAAGGGAACATCAGGAATAACATTACTTGAAGTCGGCAAGCCTTCCTCGGTGCTAATCAGGCCATTAAAAAGGCATAAGCAGTTTGTCTGACGCAGAGGGACAAAGACAACCACAGAAATGAATGAAAATCAGGGAAAAAAATTAGAGATTAAAAGTAACAGTACTCCTTTCAGCAAACCACAGCCTGAATACATGATAAGTGGCTAAAAGACACAATGACTGCAAGATCTAGAGACAAAAAAATGTCTCCCGACTGAATGAAATGTAAATTAAACTAGTTCTGGTACACAAGTGTTTCCTTCACAGGGCAGTACTCTGCCACTGGGAGATCCAGACCCCTTTGCTGCAAACAAGGGCTGCCACTGCTGACCCTCCCTGACCTCACTTAAGGAAAACACACACGCTCAAAGTCAACAGTTGGAGGGAAAGGAATTAAATCCCAAATGCAGCAGACCTGCTAGAAGAGTTTTCCACGGAGGTTCCCTCCCCAGATAAGCAGATGGTTTCCAGTTAGGGTCAGGGACTGCCCATGTGGTTTCCTGCCTGCTTGCCTTTGTAGCTTATCGAGATTTCATCAAGATAGGCAGCCCGAAAAAATTAGAATGGCTAAGTACCAAAATTAGGGAAACTAAACACAAATGAGCCTTGGTTTGCACTTGTGCAGACAAGCAGGGGAATGTGTGCCTGAGGGTGGGATGCATGTGGTGGTGCCAACCCCTCTGCCGGGGCAGCCACGTTGGGCTGCAGCACACCTCATCTGCAGAGGCCGGGTCAAGTCTCATTAATGGCGCTGTGCCTGCCCAGCCACCAAGGCTGTGCCAAACTCTATCCAAAAACCTCTGGGAAACAGCCTGGCTGCTTTGAAAATACCTTTGCCACCACTTTGCAAGCCTGCGGGCCTCAGCTGTGGTGCCGTCAGGCCAGCGCCATGGCACATCCCAGTCCATGCCCACAGCCCTCAGCGGGGTGGCACACATGCTCTGTGCCTCTACGTGTTCTGCAACGTTCCGGGCAGAGGCCAGCTCTTGCAATGCCATGCATGGGAGCAAAGCAAAAATCTGACTGGGAACGTATGCACAAGCTACCATATGGAAAGGGCATTCTCAAATTAAACCCTGGAACCCAGATGAGATCTGAGCAAAGGACAGTTTCACTTAAAGGAAATCTCTGAGGTCAACCAGCAATTAACTGAAAGGTTCTGATTGAATACGCTATTGACTGCGCTCACATCAGACAGCTTCCTGTTTATTATACCTTATGGGCTGTCTAGGTGCCAAGACATCAAACTGTCAATAATCTATTAATTCTGAACAGCTCCTCCCTCCTTACTCCCCCATGCAAATACTCTCAGGCTAAGAAACTGCACTAAAAAGATGGAAATTTTTGAAGTGAGCTAGAAATGAGCTTTTTAGGCTATTTCTTCACTTGGTTCCAGCTGAAACTCCAGCAAATTTCATCAACAATATAACACGCAGTCTATAACTACATGGAAAAAATTGTGTTAAAAAAATCAGACATGATTGAGACCATATCCTGAAATCTGGCTTTCTTTTCCAAGCCATCTTTAAACAGTCTAAGTTAAATTTAATTAACAATTTACAACGAGGAGAGAGAAGTTATTTAAAGAGAGGCCTACAGGTCCTTAACATTCAGTGTCTGGGAAACAGTTGTATATAAAAAAAAAAAAAAGTTTTAATGAATTTAATAGAGAAAAGCACTTTAATTAAATGCTGTCAAAGAGGATTGTATTAATGACTGCACACAAAGGAATTTAAAGCAAGCCAAGTATATTTAGCAAATAGGAAGTAGGCTTTCAGAGGCTGCAACTATTTATGTTTCTGCCATTGCAATGCATCTAGGAGATCGCGTTGCCAATTGAAAGCAGTTATGTTATTAGATATGATTTTATTTATTATGGATTATTAAAATTTCAAATGCTGCAGGGAATACATTTATTTCACTTCTCAAATGAAGGAACAAAGATATTTCCCGCTTGTTCAGTAAGAGGAAAAATAGAAGAGGAAATAAATAATAAATAATAATAATAACTTAGCACTTAACTAGTGAAGTGCTGTCCAGACAGATCTTTATATGGGGCCTGTTGAGGCCTGGAATTTTAGCCTGTCTCTTTCTTTCTGCTACAACTGGATGGGTTCGCAGTTGCTACCGCAGCTTCCTTCAACACAGCACAGAAAGAGGAGCCAGCTCTTACTCCTCATGGGCAGAGTAAAGCTCCTCTTTGTACCCTGTGGCAGCACAAGGGACCTCTGCAATACTCTCGTATGTTTCAAATCGAAAAATTACCAAAATCCCAAGAAGTAAAAAGAAATCTAGGCTGCCAGGCTCTTTGCAAGCAACACTGAGACCAATGTTTTCCAGACCTAACCAAGAGACTCGGCCACTCAGCTCTCATAAAAGCCCCCAACAACCATGGGTGTGCATTAAGACTTTAACGTGCTCGCCTTCCTCAACATCCATGTGCTGGGACGTGTGGCAGGGGGGTTCTTCACCATTGCTCCTTCCCACGTGCCTTGGATTCAAGCACAGCACATCAAATGGGCACAGCCAAACAAGAGCACAATGTAGAGATCCAAACCATAGACTTGAGAAAAAATAACTAGAAAATGCAAGAGTGTCAATGTTATTTTGTACTATGATGGAACAAATAGCATAAAACTAAGTTTAATTCAAACTGGAAACTGAGGAATGTTTTTTGACAAAGTTAATGAGACGGCTGGGTTTGTAATATCCAGGACATGTTCTGTGATTTACCACATCCTTTTTGCCATATGTAATGGTACAACATTAATAATGATTTTTGAAGTTTCAAACTTCTTATAAGGTCCAGAGGCACCTTCTACGTGCTTGTATGCGTGGTTTCTGAACAGCAAGCCCTTTTAAGTTAGGCAACATGATGTGAGTGAGTCTTAAATTGCTGGTTTTAAAATGTGTTTATTTGTACTCAATGTAAGATTTTTATCTTCTAGTCTGAAACATGAAGAAGTGAGGAGAACTGCGGGAAATGACATTGGGAAGGAGGCACGAGGGGATACCTATTTCCTTTCACAAGGTGAGAATCATCATAAACGGTGAAATTCAATTTTCTAAATACATTATCTGATTTTTGTTTAAGACTTTAATAAAAGTCATATGTGATGTGTGTTGAGAATGTAGCCTTTGTTGTTCCACAGCTAGGGATCTTGCAAACAGCTTCGCTTTGTCTGTGCCAAGATATTTTGGAATATTCTTTGAAACACTGTAAGCATAGATGACTGTGAGAAAAAATATGTGCTACTGTACTTCTGGATACTTGATGTGTGAGAATAGTGCATACACACAAAAACATTTCCTGTTTCAATCTGCAATTCCTGTAAAAGTCCATACAAACATGGAACAACACACATAGCATACTAACCCTGAAAAAAACCATATCCCTGCACATATTTCAGTCTCTGGGCATTTCCAACTATTCAGGAGGAAAAAAAAAGGAAACTGAATTTCTGAAAAGACTGGCCCAGGACAAGGCGACCAAGCATTTAAGTCCTTCTCTGTCCATAGCCCAGCAGAACCTGCGCAATCACCTTGGGGAACGCTGAGTAAAACAGGAGGAACTGCAGCTTGCTCACTCTCGGAGATCTTTGAGGGACAACCAGTGCAATATGCTCTGGTAGCACAGTACAATCTGGATTCCCTGCCCATGTAATTTTTACAATTGCCTGTCTGCACAGAAAGCCCAGACGCAATGATACAGGGCTCTAACTTTATCCTAAGATTTCTGTAAGGAGCCCAAGAAGAAAATGTTTCATGCAGTCATCAGCCTATAAACATTTACACATCTCTAAGGCCTGATATTATCACTTACATACAAGTGCAGGGACAGGGAGTATTTGGGGAGCATGAAAATGAATTTAAAAGACCAGTATTTTTAAATGCAAAAGTTTTCAAACTCATCTAGTGGCTTTTCAGCCACCAAGATTTGCCTGCTGCCAGTTGACAAGGTTGAATTTAAAGAGCTTTGTTTGGTAATTTTGCCCTGGATATTTGTTCTTCCTCAACCGACTATGACTCTTTACAATGCTGGCAGTTTAACATTTATGAGAGGGCCAGGACTGGAAGAAATGAGGGCTATATCTGTTCAAATTGTGTGTGAAAGGCAATAGGGTAAGACAACAGGGGCTAGAACTACAGTGACCTGTCAGATTGACATCTAGGCAAACACCACCCTTGCCAATAACTGCCAAGTCTCCACAGTGCTATACCTGCACATTCAGATTTTAAGCAAAGTTTCCACCTGGAGCATCCCCCCATGGCAGCTGGAGCATCCCAAGAAGAGCTGCTCTTGGGAAACCATACACAAGCCAATGTCCAGGTAAAACTGCCTCTGCCTCAAAGAGGGCAGCATGTCCTGCACGACAGCACACATGCCCCCAGCTCCAGGGACAGCCTCTACCTTTGCCGCACTGTCAGTGCCCTCACAGTCATGTTCATTGTAAGAAACTGGTGAAGAAAAACACCAGCCATACTTTCAGGGCTCCCTCACGTAGGAGTCCCACCTCATTCCTGTCCTGNCCAGTGCTGAGTACAGGGGGAAAGGAGTCCCACCTCATTCCTGCCCTCTCCTCGGTTGATCCTGGACCAAATGAAAGCTGTCCCGTAGCAGGTGGCACTGAGGTGGCCTCGTGGTTCCAGGAGCCTGAACAAATAGGGAAAGGACGTACTACTTTGCCAAGACTAGACTTGCCACCTCAGAAAAAACCCAAAGCCATCCACAGTACTTGGTCTCCCATTTCTAGGGTTAAACGGAATGGTACTAAACCTAAACTAATTTCAGAACAGAAGCAATTTTGTTTTAATTGCAAGTACACTCCCCACTATCATTTCAAGGGGAATCACAGGCTTAAAGTTAATAAAAATCAGCAGCACTTTTCAGCCACATTAGATACCCACACTAAACAGAAACAGCTGAGAAGGCGCAGTAGGCAGGTTTGGCTTTAGCAGTCAAAGCTCAGTGGTTTTCCACTGCAATTGTGGTAACTATCAATCACAAGAAGCTCTATCGGACACCTCTGAGTTGAATGTAAGGGGTTTGTTGTCTGATACGTGCTCCTGTCGCCTTTGTCAAACCTCATGCAAAGCTCCCGACCTACTGTGACCCATCAGGAAAATGGTGTGCAGAAGGGTGGAAAAGCAGAGCCCACAGACACAGCTTTTGTTCCAAAACACGGTGTGTCTGGCTGCAGGGCCTTGGTACTGGAGCAGTGTGAACAAGCAGTTCAGAAGTGGAAGAGAGTTCTGCATGTACTGCTTCCTTCCAGGAAAAAAAGTCCCTTTACCCCCACCCAAAAGCAGACACTCACACGACAGAGATAAATGCTGAGTAAGTGGCACTGGCAATATGTATTGCCTTCAGCTTTAACACAGCACTGAAATAGAAGTTACATAGTTTGTGATTTTTTCAGTGTTTTTTGAATGGTTTGGATTGAAAGGAGATATTGAAATTGACTGCTATTTTCTAATTTTGATAAGAGAGAGAGAGAATGGAACTCCAGATAATATAAGGACTAAGGAAGACATTCTCCACTCACAGAATTCACAGATCTCATTCTGACATGCATTTCCCCCTGTAGTTCTAAAGCAAAGACAAAATGAAAGCTCCAGCTGCAGCCCATCCAAACCAAATCTCTGAGCTTTTTGAGTGGAATTAATAAGCCACAAATATGATACAAATATCTCTAAATGGCCACCTGGACTTGGTGAGTCCTCATCACCCCTCTCTGAGCAGGCATCACATCTAGCCACGGAATAAGGAGCTAGGGGAATCAAAAAGCAGTGGGTATCCATCCATGGTGTGTCTTTTGGATGCAGAGAAATGACCAAAAAGCAACTATCAGGGTGCAGCTGCTAAGAATGAATCACAGGGCACACACACACACCCCAAATTCTGTCTAGATAAAACAGTAAGGACCAAAGTCAGAGAGTTAGTACAGTTTGGGAAAGTAGTTTCTGTCCAGGTCTCCCAGGCAACTCAGTCCTGATTTCCAGTATGTGAAATGCCTTGCCATAACCCACACAAACCCAGCAAAAACTCACTGCACATCAGCCTACTGGTCATTAAGCACACCATGCTCCCCCATGGAATCACACAGCTTTGCTTCAATTACCATCTAGGACTACCTAACTATTATTAATTAATATTATTTATTAAGAAAATAAATTTTAAGTCTCACTGTTTTTTTCATCTGTATGCTATGCATTGTGTGACCCACCAACTCTTCAGACATTGTTTAGAGTCAGCTATTTCATTAGGAAGCACTACTGTGGTGTTCAATCCCCTCCCTATTACTTCTAGAAAGAGAATATGAAATTAGTTTCATTGGATTGCCATCACCACTTGCTTTGACCCATTTTTACGAGGGCTCCGTGTTCTGCTGGTTTGTATTTCATTGTCAATTCTAAAATATTTGTTCCCTTCCATTCCTCACAAAATGACAAAATTAGTATTTCATTTACTTCTGTGGTATGTTATTTTCCGCATATTTAAAGAGAGACCACAATGTTTGCAGTGAACACACAATACAAAAGAGCTTTCCTACAGCTTTCTGCTATGCCTTCTTTTATTTACTAATGTTCCTCCATGATTTATGACCTAAACTATTATAAATTGCCAGACTTGTCTAAATCAAAGCTTCTGAGAGAAAAGGGGCGGGGGGATGCAATTTGTAAAAAGTGACAAAAGTAGCAGTGTATCAGAAAGCATGTGAAAACCATTCCTGTTTCTATAAAGCCAACATTTGGCTGCCCTTAAATCAATATGTACCTACCTGCTTCATCAGAAAATGAATGCAGTGTTTCCCTGCTCTCTCAATAGCAGGTACTTTGCTGCAGTGGTGGCTCATCACTCCAGAGAACCAGCTTATCCACCCCAACGCTCCAGAGACAACAGCTCGATACATCGTTTTCCCAACTGAGTCAGGTTTCTCTGCCCCAGCAATTAACAATGAATTAGCACTATATTAAAGTGCCAGGCAAGATGGTTATTCTCTGGAGTGGTCACCTTGGACACAGCAGACGACCAGAGGGAAAAGGGAGGGAAATTAGATTTGCTGTGTCCCAGCATGTCTGTAACAAACACTGAATCTCTGGTTGGCAACGGGAAGCCGCTGTAGGCACTTCTCAGCATTAGCACTCCAGAAAGGTCTGGTGCCAGCAAACAGCCTGGGAATGGTGGGATTTAACAAGGGATGGAAAGTAAGTCAGGGCAACCTCACCTCTGCAGAGCAGGAAGCTAAACACAGAAACATGTACTTCACATGCAGTCTGTCCAACAGACCTACCTAAGAGTCAGGCCAGGCCAAATCAAAGGTCCAGTCAGGATTCCACATCTGACAGAGGTGGAAGTGGATGAGAACAGGGCAAAAATACCATAATGTATTGGGCATACACCCCCACCCTCCAGGAATCTGTGGCTCAGGCACTCCATAAATCAAAGGTGGGGTGGTACCCAGCTAGCAGCAACCTCACAGGTTGTTTCTTTAGTCCTACAGCAGCACTTTGTGTTGACCCCACATTGCACAGAACGGGAGGGAGAAAGAGCCACTCAGTGCACACCTGAATTTCCTTTAAACCCAGGCGAACGTGCTGTGGCGAGCTCAGCCTGCACGCAGGGCCACATGTAGGTGTAGTGTGGATGCTCTGCAACTGGCATGTGAAGGAAAATCCGCACTCCAGCACGTCCATATGGTCACACCCGATGCTGCCAGAGAACACAGCCATGTCACAGAGCTCCACAGGGCTCACATTTTATGACTCCTCAGCACAATAACAAATAAATCAAGGGTGGAGGGAGGAATTTCTTGTGCACTGAGCTTCTACTATAGACATTTTTCATTTCAGAAACAGGAAAATATTTGATTAAATGGATTAATATATGGCTGACATGAAAAATCTAATGGAAGAATGAAAAAAATGAAAATGTTTCCTTTTAAAGCCCTGAACCTAAAGGTAAACAGTGAGGTAGAGGCTAGTAAATCTGAAGAGAGGGCAAGGACCTGCCACAAACTAAACAATCCCTTAAACATCAAGCACCAAATTGTGTCCAACTGATTTCCTACAGCACTACAACACCTGCCCTACTGCACACACCCAGATGTTGGAGGACAGAAACCATAGCTGGCCTTGGGGTGATTCCCTCATGGAAGGTGTCCCAACCCTGTAATCTGCAAGTGAGCTACATAAAACCCATCATAATGAAATCTTAACCACTTCCAAGAAGCCACACCAGCAAAAAGGCTGAAATTTATCTACCCATTATCTTGTGCCTCTTGTGATGATGGGCAAGGTTTTCTTCCCAGTCCTTCAGTCTGACTTAGAGCTCAATCGTTGTGGCAGGAAGCTCTGGCAACAGCACGGGGCAGCCTGCTTTGAGGTTCTCCCAGTCTCACAGCTGGAGGAGCAGGAGACTGAAATATCAAGCACACGTTACCCACACACTCATGAAACCCATCACAGCAGAGAGAAAGAGCAGAGGTAAGAGCCTCCTGCCTGTTTTGGTGTTAGAGACTTGCACCTGCTGTTATTCACAGCGCTGCTACTTGTATTTTCTTCAAAGGACTGTCATCTTGACATCAAGGCTGCAGGTAAGGGCTTGACTTACAGTGCACTTTTCACTAGCAAAGCCTGCAAAGCAAAGTAGGTCGGTGACTGCAGCTCTTGGATGTTTCCACCCCCTGCTAAAATGCAGCCAAGGCACCGTGGCAGACATTCCACACCCGCCACCACTCTGAGAAGGAAATGAGAGTTCTTTCCCACTGGACACTGCAGAGGGAACTTCAGATAGGCAGAATGTAATTACTTGGCCTGGAGTTTGGCCAGCAGCAGGGCCCAAGACCCCTACCCTTATGTAAAGTGTCACAGAGTCTCCAATGACTGCAAGTGTGAGGACCTCAGCTTTACATCTCCGGCTGCTGTCACTGATTCTTCATGGCTAATTACCTAATAGTGACCCTCGCAGCAAAGCCAAAAAACAAACCTTCCTGCTTGAAACAATTCAGGTCCCAGAGACCGAAAGCTAGACAAAATTTGCTTGGTGCAAGGTATGTTTTGACAGTAGGGAGCAGGTGGACAGCAAGCCTCCTGTGTCTTCCACTGGTAGCGTGCCACTCAGAAGCCTACTGGGGGTTTTGGATGGGCAAACATAGCTTTAAAATGCAGCACCCCCAAAACACAAGCCTACTGTATCAACTGTATGCCAGAGTCTCCAGAGTTTTGCTGTATGTAGTTGCCAGCTGGTTCCATTTATTTTTCTTCATTTTTCATATTTTGACTGTAATAAATAATTAATCCATGGCTTTGTAACTTGCTGACAAATACAAATGCATCGCATTCCAACGCAGTGTAACGTGTCATTCACAAGAGCCAACCTGCGCGGTGCAGAAAAGTGATGTGCAGAAGGCTTTGGAAAGTAGGCTAATCATCAAGGTCACCCACATGAGCTCAGGGAAACTTTTTCTTCAAACTGTCCAGTAGAGGATTTTCCTGCTTCCTGTGGGCACCACAACTGGGTTTCTATGTTCAGATCTACACAGGTCTAGTCATCTTCTCATGTTCCCTCAGCCCTTGCCCGTTTTGTAGCTGCTTGCCTCCTACAAACTTTTGAGAACATGGAAGACAGAACTTGCAATGTTAATTGCTCAGAGCACTTCCTCTGCTTTACACCTCTGAGAATCCAAACCCCAGGAAACATTTTTTTCTTCCCAGCAAAGACCAAATGGAAAGCCAGGAGGAAGTCAGTAGCAGAAGAGACAGAAGAGACTGAACTAGGAAATAATTAATCCGGGTGAGACCAACGTGTTTCAGAAGGGGCAGGACTACAAGACAGAAAAACCTCCCGCCTTTGAAGAAAGGTGACTAGATAGTTGGCAGCAGCGCTAGCAGCAGCAGAACAAGAGCAGTGACAAAGAACAGAGGCTGAATGCCAAGGTTCACAGTAAGAGTAGCAAAGCAGTGCAAGCCATCATCAAACAACAACGGGGAGAGCAAAGGTGGGAGGAGGAACTGTGAGATTATCAGTCACGCAATGGGATCAGGTGAATGGCACCGAGTGCCAGCAGGAATCCAAAAGGACGGTCTGCCGTGGGCAGTGTCACCTCAGCTTTTTAGATTGAAAAAACATATCCTGGGTCTCTCTTGACCATCAGCAGATGTCTGGCTTAGTGATGTGCATCACTAGTTATTAGGAATACACAGAAGGCTGATTTTCTCTCCTGACTGAAGCTGGAACTGCAAAGATGAAAAATCCTCTAGTATTTTCACTTCATTTTCCCTACGCATATCTGTATCTATTTCTCATTCTATTAAGACCTGAGACAAGGATAGAACAAAGGTGCACAAACCAAAAATTCATATTGGTCACAAAGGTTTTACAAAGAAGCAAAACAATCCTGAGGAAACTGTAAAATGAAGGCCGGCTGCCTGCAAAACACTTATCATGAGTGAGTAGTACTTTTAGAGTTAGTACTTTTTAGAAGTACTTTTACAAGTTTCTGTGAACATATAAAACCTACCTCTCCATGTCAAAATGACTCTCTCACCCATGCATGGACAAACTTCCTCTCCTATCCTCCTACTTCTCCTGAAGTGTTATCTGTCTCCTTCAAACAAAAGCAAATGCAGGTCTGCAGTTGCCCGTTGACCACCGTTTGAGGGTGGTTATCAGGGGTGCTCCAGTTCTGTGAGAAGGAGCGAGTGACCAAGTCCCCACTCCTGCTCTGCTTCCTAAATAACCGCACACTTCTTACTATGGCTGAGGAACACATTTTTACTCCTTTAAATGTCAGCTGCTTTAGACAACTATGGTGTGTTTCAGCCACAACACTACTGACACCAGGGGAGCTCTACAACATCACTACTCCTGACCTTGCTGTTACTAGTGGCCGGAATTGTCACATCCCTTCTCTTCAACCACCGACATAAACCTGCACACACTCACACATGTGTTGCAGCATACAGACAGTTAAGCTCTGAACTTGAGAGCTGTGACTTGCATGTGGCCCTACAGACAGATGAAAACTGGTGTGTCCCAGCCTGCAAAGCAGAAGGAAGCTGGAACCAGTTGCTTCTCTTTACCTCTGACAGTTGTTCCCACTGCCTCCCCCTGCCCCGCAGATGCCCTGAGAAGGAAGTCGGTGTTCTGACCTGCACAGGCTCAGGAGTGAGCTGGACAACGTGCTGCATACGCTCACTGTGGTGATGTCGGGACTCCTCCTCATAGATCACATCCCTCTCGTGCTGGGGAAGGTTCAGGAAGCGGCGAATGGTGCAGAGGTTCTCCCAAAGGGTGCGGTTTTCCGGACTTGGGTTTTCTTTCCAGCGAAGCAGCTCACACAGCCAGCCCTGCAACGGTGGGGTCAGCACAGTTAATTCACTGAGCACTGAGGAATCAGATATGAGTGGAAGGTCAGCTAGACTTAAAGCTCTGTGCTGCAAGTTTCTCTAGTCTCATCTCACACAGAACACCTCCTACCCTCAGCTGCCCTTTGGTCTCAAGAAATCCTTGATGTATTCTATTTCCTACAAGTTGGAGAAACAGACACAACCAGCAGTGCATTACAGGAAACGGAAAGTGCAGCATCTTGCCCCCTGTCAAAATCTTACCATCTTTAAAATGCTCAGATATAAGTATACAATATAGAAAACCAGAGTTGGAATGAAGCTGCATCTCCAGTTCCACTTCAGAGTCACTTTATTTCTTCATCCAAGCTAGAGGAAAGGAGACATAACCCCTGAGACTCGCTAACAATCCTCATGCTAAGGGTTACAGCTGTAGGACCAGAAATTTCACCACTACTGAAAAAGTTTATGAGAAGATACTATGAAGTAAAGATCTCTCCCAGCTCTGAACCCCACTAAAATTTGACAGCTTTAAATAACTGAATGGCCACTTAGAAGATGCAACCTCACAGAAAGGGAATCCTCTAGTATTTAGCAGGAAAGCAGCTAACAGGGTCCTGCAGAAGTTGCTAGAGAGATCACAATACTGGATGGAGATAATTCTAAACCCAACCACAAATCATAATAATAGTAGATTTTATTCCTGCTATTTTGTTCTAAGGTTAGTTTGAAATGCCTTCAAAAAGCTACCACTGTAGGAAATCCTGTAGGACCTCTCCACAGGGGCTGAGAGCTCACACCCCAGGCAGGGAAAGCACCAGGGCTTCAGGAACAGAACACCACTCTCAAACACAAAGCCCACCCGAGAGCACAATGGCAGTAGCTGTTGAGGTGAGGACAGCCCCTCGTGTATGAGCGCATGTGGGGGTGACCCCAGGTCCCCAGCAGGCTAACTGGGGACAGTGGCTGTTGCTGCAGCTGCTGGTGGAGGGGACACAGCCAGCCCCATCCTGCCTGCCAGCAGTCAGCCCCACTTGGGGCTGGGGACAACGACTCCCCTCCTGTGCCTGCGCACAGGAGATGCAATGCAAATGACAGAATACGAGAAGATAATGCTGAGGATGCTGTCAACGCGCCTTACTGACTCCTGTCAAAATATTTTACCTAGTAGCTTTGTAAGCCATCATTTTCGAGCTACAACTCAGCATTCTGACACCATTTTGACAGGCACCTTACAATACCTAGGAGATAGCTTGATCAATGTTAAAAATGTTGGGTATGAGAAGTAGCCAAAACTGTATTTTTCCAGGCAGTGACTAGAGCAAGCTGAACAGCCAGGTTCATTACTGGCCCATGTGGGGGCTTTATGCTATTGCCTTTTTGTGTAACAACTTGTAAGCCATTGACAACTTCTCCCATGCACTCTAAACCCCATATATAATATCATAAGCCGTTGTTTGTCTTACCCTCCACTGTGTCTTCTGCCTTCACCCCCCCCAAAAAAGGCAAGATTTGATTATCTCCGCTGCATCAGCCAAGACAGCAACACCAGCTGTTCTCATTGTGCAGCCTCTTCCTCACGGCCTACATGTTAATAACCTGATCATTCCATTTTCTCCTTCAACTGCCGGCTGCAGCACAGCGAAGAGACAAAAACCCAGGCCCATCTGCAGCAGCTGTAGGCACTGAACTGTGAAGCCACCAGGGATTTATAAACTAATCTGTAACACAACACTGCCTTGTTTTTACAAGTGAGAGGCCACATTTGTGCAGACCTGATCTTTTCTTGCAATAAACTAGGAGGGTTGGGGAGGGGAGGGGGCACGGATGAAAACAAGATATCTAATCATTTACTTAGGGAAAAAAATAAGCTGTATTATATTTTCAAAGTATTTTGATTGGTATCTGGGAAATCTCTCAGCCAGGTGATGTCTGCATTTAAATACACTGTGGCCACATCCCTTGCCCTCAGTTCTCCTCTCTCCCTCTGCTCAGAAACCCCCCAAACTTTCTCTCTTTTATAGACAAGACAGGAAGAAAATCTCCCAGCTCCAGAGTCTTTTCTCAGGGGCTCCTTCATATGAAGGAAATAATTTTTGAAACAGAAAATAAACCATCTGTGGAAAAAATAAGCTCCCGCTTCTCTCTGTTTTCAGTCATCTGAATAAGTCTCCAACTGAACTGTTTCAAATGTTTCAAGCAGGTATGTTTAACATCTCCCGAGGGATGCTGCGGCATGAAGACCAACCATGGAACAGAAAATACACACAAAACCCTGCACCTGGTGGAGCCGGAGCTCGGCGTGGGGCAGGCCTGGGGGTCTTCCAAGGGCTGTGGGGACAGCTCAAGCAGGCCACCTCCCCTTCCCAAAGTTGGACTGGCTAGCCCGATGGCAACTGCTGCATTTTGATTTATCTGTCCCGTTATAATCAGCACTCATTACAATCACTTAGAGCAACACTACAGGCCTCATTATGGACTAGGCACTCGTTGCCATTAGTCTTTAAGAAGGATAGCGCTCAATTTGCCTGGCAACATGCGAGGTCCTGACCTTGGAGCTATTAGGGAAAAGATTAGACTGCAGTGTGACCATGTGTGCAGACATGAGCAAACCAAATTAATTTCTGGCAAAGGGAGGCACCAGGCAAAGACCCTGCCATCCCGAGGACACCTGAGAACTTCTCCATTCCCCAAAGGACATAAGCTAATGGCACGTTTAAAGGAGCCTGGTTCTGAAGGTGAAGCACATCCGTGGTATTTAGAGAGATATTAATCCAGTTTCCCCACAAAGTATTTGCTTGGCTGATCAGATTAAGGGATCTAGCCTTCAACAGCACACCCCCACCACAGCAGGCCCCAAGAAATCTGTGATACTTCACAGCCTCAGACATATTGCACCATGTGTACCCAGCTGCTACAATAATTAGCTTATGAATGTATCAGCTGGTTCTGTGATTTTTATAAATAATAACTAACCTACAGAGCAGAAAGATTTTCATGAGCCTAATATTAGCAAGAAATTGCAAGGTGCGCCTAACTCTGAATTGTCATTGTGCTAAATGCCCTGTCTCCTCTCACATTGTGCGGGACTGGATCTCCCCCAGCGCCATTTATAAATATTTATTTTTGCATCGCAAGGGCAATGTATTTGTGGCAGCTTTCCTCACAACAGCCATCATCCGCTCACCCCCACACATACACACACGTGCCCACTGTGTGCGTGCGTACCCTCACCCGCACCAGATCTGTCCTTCCATTGCTCTTTTCCTATCCTTCCCTTCGTTTAGTCAAGAACTCGTTCTCTCATCTATCCATTCAAGACCTTATCTACCTATCTACAGGGCTGCTTATTAGGCGATAGCTTTGGCTGATACGTGAGAAAACACAGCGCTGCAGCTTACTCACACATTCTTTATGATTACCAGTAACCGCCTTCCCCATGCACAGATGAGAAGCCTGCGTTGGATTTTTTTAATTATTTATTTAAATAATCTTAGCACGCCATCCAAGAAAGTTTTGCAGTACCAGGCAAAAAAAAAAAAAAAAAAAAAAAGAAAAAAAAAAGTGTAAATGTCAAATAAAACAGTGACAGATGACAGTATTCTCTATTGAATAGCACCGTTTCTTCGTGCATGTTCAATGAGAACTCATGAATTATTAATACACAAATCTCCCTTTTCTGTTAAAAATCTCAACTTGGGGTTTTTTGGTTGCAATTTTTTTTATTTTCTTTTATTTATTTCTTTGGGTCTGTGTATGTTACACAGAGCTTTCCAGGAGAATGATTTCATTTAAGAAATGCTAACATACAGAAATTCTCGGAGCTACAGCCATTCACAGTGAATTGTCATCATCTATAGCTACAGTTATTGGCATGAAGAAGAAAAAGTGAAGAAGGAGACACCATCTCACCACCTTTTCCCCCGCTCATCCACAACATCTGAGCTCACCACATTGCAAGTAAATCCAACTTCTGTGAACGCATTCTGAAAGCCTAACAAACAACACATCCTTCCCCAGAGCCACGGTACGCTGTGTTTCTGATGCTGCCGCCCCGGCACATCACGAGTCACTCCACTGCACAGACAGCCCCCCTTGACTGCCACAGAGATACCAGAGAGTTTGATACATGCCAGTGTCAATATGGGTGGCAGAACCCGGCCCTTCATGTCAGCTTCTAAGGTTCTCGAATGGGAATGTCTTCCATTAAAAATAAGAGGAGGAAAACCAGCACAATTAAAGGATGCTTTTGGCTCTACATTCAGGCACACCCAGTGCTTGTGGTTACATGGAATTCTGCTCAGAACTTCCTTCATGTCACCCCAAAACTTCTAGAGGCATCGACAATGCAGCCCAATTTAGCTCGTTAGAAAGAGCTGCAGAGAACTGTTGGCCTCTATTTTTCTTGTTCTCATGAGACAAGATAAACATTTTCTAAGCATTTTATTTGATAAAACAAATAATATCATATTAATGTCCTATTTTTAACCTCTCTCTCTGTCTCCTAATCAAATACATTTCCACATAGCTAAGCAAACAACAACAAAAATCTGCAGGAAGCCAGCCATTCCCATTGTGCTTTTATGCTGTTAAAGAAACAGCCTGCTTACTACACCAGAGCATCAGCCTTGGCACACTCAAACCCCTTTGAGGGACAGTTAGTTGGTGCAGTCCTCACCAGCCACATTCTCAGTCACTTACCCCTGAACCCTTTTTAGCACCTTGACCCTTTCACTTTGGCCACTTACCCTGGAGCAAGGGAGGCTGCTCCAGCAGCCAGAGGTACCAGACTACAATAAGGTCAGGCTTCCTAGGGGTCAGTGAAGGTGTGGCACAAATGTCCTGACCCCTGCAACTGCCCCCTGCAGATCTGCTGACTTGCAGTCAGCCAAGGACCAAACTTCTGATTAAGGACAAGAAAGCATCTGGGAAGAGCTCAGGCTTAGTTACGCTGGAGCTACGGGCCAGTGCTTATGCTTGGAGCAGCACCTCTACTGAAAGCCACTGCAGGAGGCGGCACTTTGTCACAGGCAGCCTTTCCACTAAGCTGGACCACAAGGCACTTCGAGCCCTGGATAAAGATGCAACTGAACTGATCTTCTGCTTTCCTGCACTTATATTGGAAAAAAAAAAACCACCAACCAACTAATAATAATGACAAATAATAAATAAATAATTATTATTAATAATAAAGCAGTTAGTTTTCTGTGTTGACATTTGCTAGGGTCTCCAGTGAAAGCATGAGTAGGCAAATGAGGAGGTTTTCATAAGAGTGATTCAGGAATAAATCTCAAAACTAAATGTAAAAGGCCATTTCCTCACCCACATCATCAGTGCAGAAAATGTCAACATATGTGACAAAACGAAGAAAAAAAGCAGCAGTGATCGACTCAAGTCTTGAAAGATTAGGAAAGAAATGCTGTGTTCCCCAGAGAAAGCTGGCTTTCTACATGGGACCACAGGAGTCCTCTGGGCAAACTTCCTCAGCCTCTCTTCCCTCCACTCAGTTTGGGACTCTTTGCAGTGCGAAATGAGCCAGATGATATTCAGCTCTTGTTCCTTAGTCGCCAAACTCTCTTTCCATGAATCCAATAAGTGTCTATTAAAATAAATAAACCCCCTAATGATTCAAGATAACCTAATCAAGAAAGCTGAAATGGATAAAAGACTAACTGTAATGGAGAGTTCTGTCATGGCTTCAATGAATTCTTGATGAGGGCCGGGGGAGGGGGACTGAACCTGAGAAGCTTTACTTGGAGCATTTTGATACAGTTCAAGGTTAATCACTCAATAGCCTGGATTTTCTGAAACACTCAGTACTTTCACACACCCCAAAATCAAAGCTCAAATGCAGAGCACTTTCATAAGGGCCAGTTTCTCACTAGCCTTATAAAACTTGAAACAACACAAAAAATGAATGTGGTACATAAACACTGACCTATCTTAGATCCATGGGAACACCAAGTCTGCTTACAGCTCTTGGACTCAGAGGGAAGGATGCTGTGCACTGAGGATATTTACAGCATGCCAAGTTCAAAATAGCCTCTCCCCGCGCTGGAGAGGAAGTGTGGGCTTGTGGTTAGGGCAAGCAGCCCACCATCAGCTCCCAGGTCTGCCAAGGACTTCCTGAGCAAAGCCCCAGCTCCACAACCATCCCTGCTTCCCTCAGCTGCTGAGAAGCAAAAAGCACTGCTGCAGACGCTGTCCTGGATGAGGGTCACACTATGACTGCATATAGAAGTCTATAAAAAAGAAGCTAATGTCCAAAGGTACTTCAAAGAAATTTTAAGTTCAGTCAAGGGGAGAAATGTCTTTCTGTATTTCCTCCATGTGTAACAAGAACAACAAAATATTAGCATAACAGATATGCCCCAGCTGTAGAGATTCACAGCATCATAAACACCAAGATGCTACAGCAGTAAGACGTGTCCGATATGCACATACTATATACGCTACACATCTTCACCACCACACCTTCACTGTTTTTCCTAGCTGTTGTTCATCACTGGAAACCAATTAGTTTAAGGGCACAGAAAATACCTATTATAAGCTAAAAGGAGGGAGAGAAGGCATCCCATCACATCAAATGAATACAAGGGAATATAAATTGGGAAGGAGAGAGGGAAGGACAAAAACGGGTTTCTAGAGCTAACCCTGGCTCAGAGTGATGCTGCTCATCCCTCTCACAGTACTTTGACTTCCTTCTCAAACACGGACAGGAGGTGAGGGCACAGGCAGATGACCATGGTGTTGGGTCCCTTCTAGCATGGGCTTCTACTGTGGGGCTAACACTCACCTTGGCCAGAGAACAGGCTTCCAGACAATCTTGGCAACGAGACAGGGATCTCAATAAGAAAAGGAGAAGTCAGAGGAAAGGTGAGGAACTGTCATAGTCATTTCCATTCTTAGGACTGTGTTTATCTTAACCTGAAGGGCCTCAACTGAATGGCTTTTCTGCCCCCAGACTTCAGTCCCCAGTCAAGTTTATTTTTGGTATGTTCATTTTTAAACAGGGCAAAGATACAAACCAGAGACTGAGCTTTGCCAGCTTAACATTTTTTTTTCAAATGTTGCTCTATGGGGTTTCTCTTGCTTTACCATGGTGCAACCGAAACAAATTCCAGCCCCTTGAGGAAGAATTTCAGTTTCTAGGGTTTAATTTTTGTTTTCACTGGACTGGCAGAAGTCAAAACCTTCCATCTGCCCTGCCCGGGGCAAATCCCCAGCAGGACATACCCCACTTCCCCACACCGCCCCAGTCTGATTCAGGAGAGTCTCTTGTCCAAGGAGAACTGAGGGAAATTCAGTCTCCGTGTTCATATAAACTCTGACCTCCCTCAGACTGTCAACAAGTGCTCCAGCCAGCTATGCCCACTACTTATTTTGATGGTGACTGTTCATTATGAACAGAATCATACTCCTACACTCATTTTGCATAGACTATGAACAAAATGTCTGCTCAGCACAGCCTCTGCTAGGACTCTCACTAGCAGAGGTCAGAGGGGTGATGCTGCTGCGCAGTACTACAGAAGCACTGGCACATGGTCATGAGGAAAATGGTTTTTCTTTTTTAAGCTGTACTATAGAGCAGTTGCAGAACTGGATGTAAAAGCCAATTTTCACAACTGACAGTCCAAACCTGCAGCAACCCAAGGTCAAAGTCTTCACTTGTCCCACTGCCCAGCTCTGGAGACACACAGGCCACTTGAACCCCTCTGAAATGGCTTATTGGAAATCCATCTCCTCGTGAATTAAATATAACCAGGACAGCCCAAAGCACAGATTGGAAACCAAATCCTGGTGTTCTGGCCACACTCAGAAACACTCCCAACATGATGCTACAGGTCCCAGGTTTAGTCATTTGAAGGACAAAGGGCACTAGCAGGCGGCATCCCCAGGGAAGCATGCTGTCCAGTGGGTACTCTCCAACAGCTGGCAACTGAAACAGGATGACAGCTTTGGAGGCTGTGTTGGAGAGCACCGAGCCCCTCAGCTCCTGCCACCTTCAAAAATACAAAGGGATGCAGAGCACAAACAAGACTAAAACTGTCTAGATATAAGTAGCAAGGAATAAAATGCATATTAATGTAAAGAAGTGATGAATAAGTCAATGTCTAAAATGAATGGCTTGAGATCTTTATGGAGGTGATACCCTTAAAGAAGTCTCACCATACTATCGTGGTACCTCCTTGAGGTCCTGCTCCTAGTATTTATGTTGACTTGTGAGCTCTGTGATTTGTAACCTCAGTTTCTAGCAACTGTGCCTCCCTTTAGCTGCTGAACCAAGCCTCTGCCATGACTTAAGAATAAAGATGGCTACTTGTTAAATTAGAGGTCAATTAACTCCACCAGTAGATGATGCCACTTGCAATAACCGCTCTCAGTGGGTACCACTCTTCCTGCACAAAGACAGAAGATGAAATGAGGCCTCCATTGGCTCTGGATGCTCTCTTGGGTACACGACATACAGCCCTGTGTATAAGATGTCAAAACAGCCCTGTCGGAGATTCACTGGCTGCTAAAACTGTGAAGATCTCACAGCACCGTGGATTGCTGTTGACAGAACAGCAGCGCCCAACATAACACATGCCTTGTTAGCAAACTGGAAGCCTCTCAGTAGTCTGGGGTGAGGGAATAATAGAGGAAGCCAACGCAATGCAAGACAGGCCTGTGGAGAACAGCAAGTGAACGAACCTTGGCGGAGAGTCCAAGCCAACCCTCAGACTAGTTCTTTATCCCTGCTTCCAAACTCTCTCTTCTGCAAACATGGTCAGCTTTCAAGGAGTACTTCCCACCATGTAACTCAGCTGCTGAAATCATCTTCACCAAAATGCCCATAACTGGCACAACTGGCCTGCATAAAGCACTGTGAAAGCCCCACTGCTCATTTTCAGACAAGCTAGATGTAAGGCAACATGCCAACCATCCCAGTGGCTCTCCCCTACACAAGCAGCTGTGCCCTCGCTTTTGGCATTCCTCCTGGCCACAGGGCACCCCAGCCAGCAGTGGGACACCACAGGCACACCAAGCCAGGCTGGGGGGCAGACATGCAGGTGGGCTTTGGGGCAGAGGGAGGCCCTGTACCACTACGGTTCTTGGCTACAGCTTTTCCGTCCCTGCCTTCCAGTGTCCCCATAAACCACTTTCATGCTCCAGCAGAGCGCTATGACATCTCAGCATGGTGAATGCTGGGTCATCCCAGGGAGCCAGTATTGCTTTGGCAGGGCTGTGAAACAAAAGAAACATCAGCCTGAGAAACACTTCTTTATTTGCTGCTGCTGCAGAAAGAAAACCCTTATGTGCAGTAACTTTGCTTTAAACAAGAGTATTTGTGGATCCTGTTCTTTAACCTTTTGCACCTGGCTTTCAAAATCTGCCCTGTTCTTTCTCCACGTCAAAGACTATGGAACCTATTTTTGGTTTGGTGCTGGTGTGCAGAGCTGCCGGAGAAGCGCACTCGAGCTGGCACAGACCGAAGCTGGTGAGCCACCCAAATTATTGTTGGGTGGTTCAGTCCCTCTCTATTTCAAGAAGCCTCTGGGTATAATGACAGGAAGCTTGCTGGCAATTTTAAGCCAAACCTCAGAGAGGCTGGCATTCAGTCTGTGTTAAACACTCCTTATTAAAAGCTGTCCAGTCCGGATTCTGGGTGGAACTTTGATATCTGCATGGAGTAAAGAATAAGGGGCACGTTTGCAAAATCAATTGTGCAGTTTTTATATTTACTGCACGTTTACCACATATGTCATTTATTACACAGTGGAAAACCGTTAAATGCACAGTAGTTGTGCCAAGTGGCATTATGCTTTTAACAGCTTTATTCGTTTAACAGCTCCAGTTCTCATTATATTTTGCCATGTGGTACACGAGATTTTTATGCATTTAACAGTTTAAGAGGGTTCCATGGTATTTTCCTTTTATGTATTTCATACTGTGCCTGGGATTTTGTTGGGGGCTAGAGGGGTTGCAGACTGTAACCCCTGTACCCTGACAAGAGAAAGCAAAAGGCAACGAAAATTAATGATTAAATGAGGAAGGGAAAATGAATGAGACCTTCATGTGCCAGGGCGCAAATACCTGTAACAAGGACAAGGCTCTCCCAGGCGCTTTGATAGCCTTTGATGCTTTGTTTATACGCCTTTCAACCTCTTATTTTACATCTACTTTTATGACTACAGTGTTGTTTCCCTGCACACAGGAAAAGAAAGAACATATTCTGCAGAGTGCATGCATCTAGTACTTCTAGCCCACCGTCTCATTGTCGCAGACACATTTGTGCATTTTTGTGTACATACTGATGCACTCTCCCAGCACCACTGAGTAACTGCATCCAGGATCATAAGCAGCCCTTTACACCAAACAAACAATTCCTTCTAACAGTTTCCAATCTACTTGCTGCCCTTCCTACAAAAAAATTCTGTCTGTCCTCCTTTCAACAAAATCCCTTCTGGTGCATTATATTTTTTTAAAGAGTTGGATGAAATTTTTAAATTAATGGATCCTCTTCAAGAATTTCACCCCGACCTAGGTTTGCCCGCATGTATTTTTTAAACCCAAGGTGGAAATTAATCCAGAAGAACTCACTGCAGTGGCCACTCATGCCTTTTTGTAAAAATGATTGGATCTTGTGTGAATTATTCACATGGCAATACCGTATGCAGCGCATACAACATGCAAAAAAAAAGGAAACACCTGCCTAATATGTGGTTTCCCATTGCCCTCCCTTGGTTGATCACATAAGAAAACAATTGCTTTACTTGCTGAATGAGAAGGATATCACCACTTTGAAAGGTCCTTGTCCCACAAGCAGAGGTGTAAGTTACATACTGAAAGTGGGAAAAGACATGCGCGTTTGTACAAAAGGGGAGAAAAAGCTTGGCTGTGAGTTCATCCTTTCCTCAGCCTATTTTAAAAGGGAAAAAGGAAACCACTTAAGCAGGCAAAAGCCAAAAACACAACAGGTTCCCCAGAGATTAAGATTATTATTATTGTAGGAACAGATGTATTTTTATTGGTGGGAGGAGGAGATGGGTCTAGTTCCAACCTCAGAGTTTGCTTTAAAAACAAAACCCCAAAAAGCCCCACAATAATGAAATCCCCTCTACCACTCACCTGACTTTTATTGGCAGCCACTTTGGCAAACAGAGCTTGAGATACCTTGGCCCTTTTCATCTCCTGTTGGATCTCGTCATAAATGGCAGCTGTGATGTTGACGTTGGCGCCGTCCGCCTTAATGGGGAGGTCTGTTGTTGGTGTCGAGGTTTTGGCCTACCAAGAGACCATGAAAATAATAATTAAAAAAGTGCTGCTTTCAGCCCAGCCATCTGTGCAGAAATTATCAAAGGATTTCAGTCAGCTGATGCCAAACTGCATTAGCTACAGAGGGACACTTCCTGTCCATTATTCTAATCAGGTTAATTGTGATTGGAAATAATTGCAGTGCATTCCTATAGGACATGCAAGGCCCTGTCAACTCTCCCCCTCTCCCTTCCCCAGCATGTTTATTGAGCAGCTCAACAACAGGATAGGTAGCTGGGGCACTTGGCGGCAGGCAGTCGCTGAAGTTGGCTTTGCCAGCTAGCTACTGCAGCAAAGGCACCAGCCTCTGCCTTCTCCCCCCTCTCTAACAGTGGCCCACACCTTGGAGGAAGAGCCAATTCTCCCAGAAAAAATGAGTAAATGGGTAGAGGTCTCTAAATAATAAATTATTACTCAATTTAATGCACTCCCTCAAGTCTCCCTCATCCTTTATTAAAACTATACGTATGTCATTTGAGTATGTATGGTTTCCCAGCTTTATCATCATTATGCTAGCCAGACAGTCACCTAATTTCACCTAGGAAATCAGTGGAAATGAAAAAAAAAAAAAATCATTTCATAAAGCTGGGCTTTGGCATGCCTTTGATGTGCTGCCCTCATTCTCCTAAACTCATATTGAGATTTTGTGTATTCCACTGCACTCCGTTTAATTGAATGATTTCACATCAGCTTGTGTGACAAATGAAGGACAATAACGGATGCTGCCAGTACTTTCCCCAGGCTGGACTACCCCTGCAAGGCTTCTATCAATATAGTTCAGCAGGCTGATACAAGACTTTTATTTTAAAGCCCCTCGGCTGTGGCAATCCCCAGAACATACTGGCAGGTGAGGGACCGAGGGCGGTGCCATGCTTGCTGAGTGCTCCAGGCACCAGCAGCGGGTGGAGAGACAGATCTCATTTGCTTTCCTCAGCTCAAAGAGAAGAGATACCAGGGCTGATCACTGTACCCCTTACACCTTCTAAGGGAAATGTGTAGGTTACTGATATAAAACCTCTGTTTTCTCTAGAGATGTAAAGGTCTTAGGAAACAAAACAACCTGGGTGGCAAAGCTCACACTTCCCAATAGAACCAAACCTCCCATAAACCCTGGTGACATTCAGATATTTGGCCCAATTACAAACTTTTTCAGCTGGCTCCTGTTTTTGTGCCAGAGTTGAAGCCCTGCTAGAGTACACCTAACGTTAATTTTTAACTAGGCAGACATGCCCAAATGCCTATTTGTTAATGAGAAGGTTAACTAGGCAAAACCAAACCTTCTGAACTTCTCCTTATGTACCTTCCTCTCTCCAGCACCTTTTTTGTACCAAAGACCACATTAATAATGGAGCCAAAATCCAATCAAGACAACAATCTAGACTAATCACTCTTCCTAACGCTTCCAGATGAAGCTTTAACCAACATCTGTCTTCTCCCTTTCCTACCCCCGAGCTCAGCAGGCACTCCTCTGGGCTTGTGGGGCAGGACCCTTGTAGAAAGACCCTAAGATTTTCCTCCTCCTGCCTAGACTAGCCCCCCACGTTCAGGTGGTGGCAGCTGGACGCCAGCTGGGGCAGACCAGAGCCACCCATGCCCTGGGAGGCCACTGCTACACCGTGATGAACATGTGCAGGATACAGCTCGATGGACGGACTGAGAGACACCATGCTCCAAAATTCAATGTTCACAGAGAGATGAGAGTTAGGGCCATTGTGGGAAACATAAGAAAATAACAAAGAGATCATGGGAAGGCAGAGGACTGTCCAGATCTGTCAGGATTCATTTAATGGAGCTTAATTTTACCAAAGGCCTTGCAGTGCTTTGATGGGTATATAAAAAAAATCCTTCTCAGTCTCTGGAGCCTTTGGCTCGCACAGCAGCTGAGGTCACCATGGCCTCAAAGGCCGTCATGGAGGCCTGAGATCCTGGGAAGAATAAAATTAGTACGTAAGAGAAAGATGAACAATACAGCTCCATTCTGTATGGATCTCCTACACTGCAAGCTCCACAGCTGCACATCAGAAACAAGCCTGCTCTACACACCCTGAAAGCTCTGCCATTTTTTATTTAATCACCAAAGTAGGGAGGGCAAGTACCAAACCAAAATATCACAGGGACTAAAATAAAGTATTTTATGTTAGAGGCCTAGATTCAAAACTGGTCTTGATATTAATAAGAATTTTGCCACTATGAAATGTCTTGTTGTAAAGAGTGGGCAAAAGAGAAAAAGAAGTGTTTGCAACTACACTGCAAGAGCACTGAAAGCCAGCCGTTACTGATGGTCCTCCATGTGCACTCAATAACCCTTAGGAGCTCAGAGCCTCTTCCCCACTGCTCTCACACCCATCTGATGGATCAATCTGCTGTTCTCACCTTGGGGCAGATCCTGAGCAGGGGACACCTGCGAGGTGGGCAAGGGGCTGGCTCAGAGAACCAATCCAGGTTATTCTGTGTGCCCTTACACCTGCCTGCACAACTGCCCCAGAGCCAGCACTTCCACAGGTATCATCTGCCAGTGCGCTCCTCCTCCCCAGTGCACTCAAGCATCATTCCCAGAAGCATTGCCACAGGAGATCAGTATCTATGGAAACCACATTTCCAAATGCCATTCCATCAACTTCTCCAGCACCTAAATGTGATTCCCGACAGGATGGTACAGCTCCTACTGCTGCCACCCCGAAGCACCCTGCTCCAGGGTAGGTAACATACCTGCCTGGGGAGGCGATGCTGCTGGGAACCACTGCTCTGCACGCAAGGATGGCATTTGTCTCGTCAGAACTAATACCGGGCATATGGGGAACCGCAGTAGCCGTGCTGCCTGCCCGGGAGCTGGGAAGCAGCCTCATTTGCAGAGGTGTCCAAGTTGTCAAAACAGCACCTGTGCTGACTGGTGCTGGCCCTCTGAGGGCTGGGAAATGTTATCCGTCGGGCACAAGGCGAGCACTGGGTACACAAACCTTTGTGTGTTGCTTTTGCTGATTAAAAACCACACAATATTCTATTGGGGTCTTCAAACTGAAATAAGGCAAGGAGGGGCTTCTTTATACTTCTAGAGTGTGGTTTTCTAGCAACATTTAGCACTTAAGAAGGCAGGCAAAATTTCCTTCATTTTAAATCACGTTCTAGCTGTACATGGGGAAAACATCTTTTGACAGAAGAATGAGATGGGGCAACAGATCCAATTTTTCTTCTCACTAGATTGCATCTAACCTCTCCATTTCTTTATGTTATTTGATTTTAGATGTGAAATCTATTGCAATAAATAGAAGTAGCAATAAGCTAATTCTTTCATGAATAAATATAAATGCAGAAAATGGATACACTCCTTAAACATTACAATAGTTCCCTTTATAATTTCATTTTCACTAATAGGTAGTTAAAAATACAAGAGTTATAAGTTTCCCATTTAATAAAAATTCAGCATCAAATTTGGTTTGGCAGGGTATGCTTGTTTTCAGCGAAAACAGTTCTTTACAGTATGCATTGTGCTGAAGTGCACACAAACGTCAGGGTTACACTGAACAAGCTCAACAGTTTCTACAAAATCAACACACCTTCCTTAAGGATGATCAGTTTGCAGGTAAAACTACTCTCCTCCTCTCCAATGCTTACTTATTTTTAGCAGCTGTGGCCACAGTATGAGAAGTGCTCAGTAATACTATTATCAGCACAGCTAACACAGCCTGAGACTTTGCAGATTACCTGACTGTGAAAGCACCACAGATTATATTGGCCCATTTTTATACTAAAGATCAAGAGAAGTGCTAGAACTGACCCATCACGTCTGCACAGTTAGAAATGTCAAACTCCAGTTAGGCATATGTCATGACAGGAGTTAATCATCACCTCCATGCAAAGAACCCTCACTTTTTCAGAGCGTGTGTCTGGGACTGCAAGCAGCCTGATAAAAAGGGAGGATGATTAGTACGGTGTAGTATGTAGATGCTCTTTCTTAGTGTAAAGGAACAACCTACTAGAGAAGTGGGTGGCAACAGCACGTTAATAAACATGTGCAGTTAAGTCAATGAGATGACAGCTGCTTAGGAGCTGTAAAGCATCTTCTCCCTTCTCAGCCCATCTCTGCTTTCTGTACTTCAAATAATTACTCGTGTAAACTTCTATCCCAAGGACTGTGATTTCCTATGCATGATATGGAGCACACTAATTTCTAGTGATGTCTAATTCTCTGTAGACCTCTGTTCATTACACACTTTACTGCAACATACATACACCTCTCCACAAGCCCAGAAACTTCCTCTGTGTTCTGCAGAATGCAATGGACACAGACAGAAAGTTATGTCCACTGTCTTTCTATAATATATTCTATAACAGCCATTTAGTGGACATATATCAAGAGCCTGTATGTGATGTCCAGGCACACTCTTTCAGGCAGTAATGTTACATGCCTTTTTGCATTTATAGCATTGATTAAACCTAGAATCATCATCACAATGCCCTGCTGAAATCCACTAAACATCTCTTAACAGCCTCTCCAAAACCTTACAAAAGGATTTCCACAACTCATCTGGGCGAGGGGAGCAACAGACAGGGAAAGGGCAGAGAGGAGCTCCTTCCCTGGACTAATCCACACAACAAACAGGTAACAAGGGATCGCATCTTACCTGGGGGGTTCTGGAGGAGCTTGGGCTGCTGGCAGCTGAAGACACCATGCTCACGTTGGGGTTCATACTTCTCTCTCTCTCATCCTGATAGATACGATCCCGCTCCGAGTCAGGCAAGTTGAGGAAATTCTGCATTGCCCTTAGGTTTACCAGGAGGGACTGCGAAGCTGTCCTAGGGTCTTCTTCTTTACGCAAGATCTCTGACAACAAGCCCTGGTTCAAAAAAAATTAAAAAAAAAAAAGCCAAAAAAAAAAAAAGCCCAGTCATGTGTTGGGTTTGGTCTGGTTTATTTTTTAATTTGTTTAGTGTAACCAGCTGGGTTGCAATACTGAGAACCTACATCAGAATCTCATGGGCTCTCCCAGAGGGGATATTTTGTAGGAAAGTGTTTGTCTTCTGGGGGCTGAGGTTTATTTTGGGACTGTCCTATTCTGGCACCGTAATAAGCTTCTGAGTACAGAGATGCTGGGTAGGAAGGTAGGTGCATTGGGTAAAAGAAATCGCAGTTACCACCAGGTGCTTGCTGCAAATATTTTAGGAGCTGTTAGATCTCTCTCAATATCTCTCTCTCTTTCTCTCTCTGCCGACTTGAAGCTGGGAACACTTGGCAATCCTGTTCATCTTTGACAAATCTGCTAAGGTTGGTAAATTTAGTTTCGACATTTAAATACTGCAGGAGGTTTATAAAGAAAAATGTTTGGCTGGGTTTTGATGTTACTGCCCGCTCATTTCGGTTTGGGCAGACCGAGAGGAGAAAAATGGAGCAATAATAAAGGCTTAGAATCTAGCTTTAGGGATTTAACCCCTTCTTTCGTGCCTCATTTTAAAATACCACAGGCTTTACATTGCAACCATGAATGAACACTGTATTCATGTAGCTTTTACAAAATGCATTTTTCCAGGCGGTAACCAGCACAACACTTCCAAAGAAAATAAAAAGAGCGAGAGAGATAAAAATGTCATTAAAAGAGGATTAATTCTAATGATGGGATTCAATTTATGCATAACTGTACGTAGCCAACAGTTCCACCGATTACTCAGAAGTTAAAGGCACAAGACACAAGCCTGGATCGGGGCCTAGAGAAACTACCAGGACACAACCTGTGCCACCAGCTTCTCCCAGGCACCCCCTTACACCCAGCACATCAAACCGGGTATTTCACTTCAGAAAGCAGGGAGAGCACAGAACTATAGACATTTAAATGTACTGGTGTGCAAAGAAGCAGAAAGGGATTGTTTCTGCCCCTCGAGAACCATAAGAAATGGCAGTTGGAGGCATGTTATTTTAAAAGTCTATTCTGCCAGTACGTTTCCCTGAGCAGACCGATCCCCTGCCCGCTTTCCCGCCTGCCCTGACCCAGGGGCTCCCTGCACCGCTGCTGCCAGGAACGCCAGCCACAGGAACAGTGTGAAATCCCAGCCGGAGCTCGGAGGGCTCGCCTCGACCTACTGCTGTCAGAGGAGCAGCCTTCAGTACCCGCAAGCCAAGGGACACCGCAGTGCCCCAGACACGATTTAGCTCTCGCTGCTGACGTGAGCGTTTTGCAATCACTTTACAGCCACGACCGAGGCGAGCTGCCTCACGAGTACAGTCAAGGCTTACTCCTTTCCTGTAAGAAAAATGTCACTAGAAAACAACCACATAGTCAAACCCCTGGCATACTTACTCTTAGTTTATTTTCTTCCATGTCAGAGAGTCGCACCCAAAGAGCCTTGCTGCTACCACTACAGTTGGCAAATTAACCATATGCCAACATTTTTAGTATATATTGATCTTATTTACCAGGCTTACTGGCAAAACCAACAGATTAGCAAATGACCTATCTGTATGTGCATTTCTCTGCTATCTGTTATTACACACCTATATTAAAACACATACATTAAAGCTCCACTTCAGCAGCACTTACACCAGAAGTGCTCAAACCAAGCTCCACACACAACCTCAAGGTAGGCTGCACACAGCTCCGTCGTTTCAGCTCACCATCTCCATAAACAAGCTGAGAGATTCCCAACTACGTTTTCCCACAATTATCAGAGTAGTTACCAGAAAGATTGAAGCTGGGAATGAAGCCATGGTGGGACCCTCCAGTCAGAAGTGGGATCAGAGAGAGAAACCAGCTAGTGAAAGAAGTCTAGACTGGGAAAAAGTTTGAAGAAGGTGCAGTGCTGTGCTGGCCTCCGGTATTCTCTGTGTTGTCAACACAACTCAAGCTTGCTCACACTTGGCTTTTTCCTCAGGGGTTGCTACCCCTCGTGGAAGCTAGGGATATTTTGAAAAGCTTTCCAAAGTTTGTCAGGCTCACAGTTTGAGGGAGATTAACCAAAAAAGGGCATTACAGAAGCTTGAAGCCACGACTTAAACGAACCCAAGATCAATACAGCAATTCCCTATTATAATTTTCCCTTAAAGTCAGTGGAAAATTCTCCAAATGCAGTAAATTAATATCAGTTCCACAGATTCTGTAAATTCCTAATTTCCTGGGTCTTTTAAAGGATACACAACTTTCTTCTTTTTCTTTTTCTTTGTCAAGAAAAGATTAACTCCAAAAATTAAGGGATTTAGGTTGAAAGAAAGGTATCTGAAAGCTACTGTAGCTGACTCCAAGACAGCATTTTCTTGCCTCCATCTTAGCCTGGCTAAATTTATGGTCCAATTTCAAAAATGGAGAAGAGAAACATATGTGAAATCATGCCAGCAATTACTTTTCAGTGCAGTCACAGATTCCCTATGTAAATCAGAGGTTTGTAAGTACATGTGGCTTGGTCACAGCACTAAGAGGTACCTTACTGCCCGATACCAGCTCTTTTGCTTGGAGGTTCTGTTCCATCATGAAAAACAGCATATCATGGGGTAGATTCAGTAGGTTTGAACTCTAGCCTGCACCTTGTGCTTCTACGAGGGTCTCATCTCTGCTAGAGCAACATAGCAATATTTTGTGTCGTGGCTCAGTCAGCAGGCTGTGCAGCCTCACCTCCTAAAGTAGGAACCTGGTCCAAGGGAGAAGGACCAGCTCCTTCCCCCAGCACTGTGATGGAGGCAGCCCCTTGCCAAGCCCTGCTCCCCCAGGCTCTGCTCCAGTCGCCCAGGCAGAAAACCTGGTGGTGAGGAGTGTTTTTCTGCAGCTCCTCCAAGTGCTTTGGTGGCTTAGGAACCATGTAAACAGCAGGACAGGTAATAAGAAAAGTGACTCTGAGAGAAAAATCTCATGTCCTCCTGCAACTGAAGATAAACAATGCTGGCAAACAACAGTGGCTAGATAGCTGAGTGATAGGGTAGGACAATAAAATAAAGTATCTTGAGAGCAATAACGTTTACAATAATATAATTCTGAGCTACTGAAGTATACACAAACTAACCAGTGAGCAACGTTATAAAAAATAAAGTGATATTAAATAATCTGTTCAGCCTTTTTGTCACCTGCAACAAATTAGGCTTTCAATATGCAAAACATCTTCCTTCCAGAAAAACAAATGATCATGATTTCATTTAATTGTAATTTAATGAGGCATAATGTATTTTTTAAAGTGATATACACCAGGTGTGTGGTGAGGAAACTGGCCCTGCCAGACAAGCCCTACTGTTTCTATTTTTAAGAAAACCCTAAAGCCAGCCAGGGACTGTTTTCATTTCTGCAAATTACGTTTCTGCTGGAGGGGGTGAGTGAGGGAAACCCGCAGCATTCGTACATTTGTTATAAAATTCCATTGGCTAAATTAGCTCATTCCAATTTACTTACATCTCACATATTAAAAAAAAAAAATTAAAAATTAAAAATTGGCAGTTTGCAGAATAACCAACTCTGCAAACCTAAAAGAAGATCTTCAGAGACTAGAAAGTCTCAAACTAATTTTAACTGCCCAAATAGATCTTCTACACTGAACACAGCTCTCAGGATACATTTTAGAACATGCAACTTGATAATATCTCTGCTTTTCCACTCCTGTGCATTATTTTAAAACCAGTTGCTGAAGAGGCAACTGATGAAAAGCTTAATGTTCACACAGGCTGCACTTGAAAATGAGGTGTGCGCTTACCCTGAGACGAGGACTCTGCACAGGCACAGCTTACCTTACCCTTGGAACCTGCACCATTTTTAAAATTACACACTGATCCATAATTGACTTTAAAAAATAAAATTACCAGTGGTGGAGAAAGGAGCCTATGTCCAAGCAAAACAAAAAAGTCATTGGATCTATTTAAGGTAGGATTAATTTTGACAGTATTTTTTCGAACTAGCTGAAATCAGTCCTTCAAGCCAGCAAAGTCACTGTCGTGGGGGTGTGCTTTGCCCTCATTCCATGAAACCCTTTCTTTTATTTTTATTAACTACAGGATTTCCAGAATAAACAACCCCAGTCTCTTGGGCAACAAATCTTTTCTTAGGCAATTTCTGAAAGACGAAGCAGTACAACATAGCGTCAATGTTCTTCAAATTGACTCCTACATCCAAAGGACCAACTGACCAGCCTTCAAGGCCAATGCAAAAGCTTGACCAAAGCCCACAGAAGGTGAGCGAAGATGTTCTGCCTTCTTCTCAAAGGGCTTTGGCTCAGGCCTGGAGAAGATGCAAATGAGATCTCAGTGAGATGACTGCTCTACCAGTGACCAAATGCAGGATAGTTTTGCAACCAGAGCTTTTCAAAAGCAATCTGGATGGGAGTGAGGAGGTCATGCTGGAGGGCAGCCCGGACAACATCTTGGGGACAGAGGAGGATGAGGGCCATCAGGCAGCAGGAGACTTGCAAGCATGGGCCAGGACCTCACACACATCATGTCGGATGACTTGGATGGGAGCTATGCTTCCCCTTATACAGACCTAAGCAACGTGTCTACCAGGCACTAAGGTTATAAAGGTTCAAAACAAGCTTTGGACAATTGAAACACTGGCCAAGGCAAAAACTTAAATAAACCCAACTAATGTGCTAAACCTCAGTTTTCATGTTCTGTATAAGGAGATTATATATATGGACTAAAAAAGCATAAACACTTTCTTCATACTTTCGGTTTATTTGTGCCTCGCCATACTTCAGCCATTGCCAAAAGCAACAGAGAAAATGCTGAAATACTACAAAAATATTGCTCCTGTAGTACTTAAAGTTCCAAGTACTCTAAGTCCAGTACTTCTAACTGACAGTCTCAATAGAAAGGCTATTCTGCTTCCCATCAGATATAGATGTGACCCTGATCAGGATCAGAAAATGTAGGGATTTATTAAAATTCAACACCTGAATCTTAAACATGAGTGATGTAAACCTGTCCCCTTCTCAACATCCCAGTTCAGCATGCAAGGCCTTATTTCTAGCATGGAAGGCAGCACTCGGGGAACCCCTGGCTAGCTACTTATTCCTACCCAACTACACTGAAAAGTACCTTCAGCATACAACAACAAACTTGATTTTGCCAGGCTAAAAAATACTGTTTATATTTAAAATTGTTTGCTCCTTGCAACGGAAAGCTAGAGGAGGCAGGTCAGCCCAGGGAGCTCTGCAGCAGATGCACCAACTTCTCATAACCCTTCTAGGAAATAAAGCTCCTCCACTCATTGTGTTTTTCTCACATCAAGGCACGCTTTTACCATGACAACTCTTTGCCTCTCTCTACATTTACTCCAGGCACCACCTTAAAGGTTGTCCTCTGGGCCTTTCGGTGATTCAAAAAATAGTTCTCTCTATCTCCAAGTATATAGCACTCAACAAGAACCTCTATATCAAGTACTTGTAGACTTCCTAGAACTCAAGCTCATTTTCAAATGCTTGCTGTTTTGTTTCCATTCCCTTGCATCTCTTCTTTATTCCAGCTAGGATATGAAGCAGAAGTGCTACAAGTCTTTTAGAAATGCTTATCTTGGCAACGTGTCCAGTCCAATTTTGCTGAGCTAAATTGCTTCAGATAATAAGTGGAAATTTTTGAGCGGTTAGCCAAACCAAACACCTTTATATCCATCCTGTTGCAGTTTCCATCAAGCAAAACTCCGTTTGCACCCTGTTCCCTGACCAACTCTTCTGTCTCAATGGGTAAAACATGTGGTGCCACGTTCATGTCAGTTCATATGAACTTCAGGACTCAAAAGACTTTGACTAGTTTTCCATCACTGTGGATGGGAGATCAGCCGTCTCCCAGTACCTTTCAGTGTAGCTGAATGCATCGCATCAGTTCCTCTTTTAAAAGAAATCTCCTCATCTCTAGATTCACTGCCCACAGCCAGAGCATGAGCCTCATTCTTAAACTCATTTAACTAATGCTAAAATGCATACATCTCAGGAGAGAGCTGCTTAGGCACTAAGCATTTAGAAGCTGATTTGAATATAACTTATACAGGGTGCAACAATGACAATTTGATTTTTATTATTAAAAATGAAGTGTTTAAATCCTCAAAGAAAATGCCTTTATTGCATTAGTTTAATAAAGCCTCTTTTTTATTATGGTATTTCTTTTTATGAGGGAAGACAGGATGTGCATGTGGAGCTGAATGTGCATGCATGGGGAAAGGGAGGCAGAGAAAGACCGACCACCTGCAGCCACAAAGTGCCACCATTTATATGACACGCATGTCCAACCTTTATACTGAAATATGCTGGAAAATGAGCAAGACACACAGCTCGTGCACACTCTGTATATCCCTGCATTTGCTTCCAAGGCTCAGGACTCCCGTGCATCAGCTGAGCAGGCAGCAGCCACCTCCTACAAGCACATATTCTGAAAGCCTGACTCACATGCTACTTAAGATCTTTTCATTCAGCCTATTGAATACAATTAAGTTAATTGAAACTGAAATTTTGGGCAGTGCAAAACCCACTGTTGGAACAAATATCCCATGTACCAAAAATCTGCAATTTATTAAATTAAGCACTTCCCTTACAGACTGCCTTCTTTCCTGTGAATACAACAGAACGCTGCTTGTGCCACATTACACACAAGAATAAAACAAGCAGGCAGCATAAAAGGGTTTCATGCAATAAGAGAGAATTTTCTATGGGGAAAAAAAGGCCATCAAAAATCCCCCCCAAAACCAAAACCAGAACCCTTGCTAATTGAAAAACTGTGGACAATGGGGCAGACACCGCAGCGATGAATGCAGCATGACTGTCTCACTACATACCAGGCAGAGAATTAAAGCTCCTTGACTTCCTCTCACTTAAGTTGAAGGGAGAAATATTTGCAAAAGGAATTCTGTCCAGGATTTGGCTCCCAAGCAAGTAGAGGTGGAAGAGTTAGTTATTTCAATAAGCCGTATTTCTCTCCTTAAATCCTCTTAGAGGAGCCTTTTCTGATCCCAGTTTGGGAGAATTTTCCCAAAGCAAGCAGAATTAGACATAAATGAGGAGTCTCCACCCACCTCCCTCCTTGCCTGCCTCCAGTGCCTTCCTTTGGAGCTTCCTTACCAACCATGCTCCTGCTTTCAGAGCCCCCAACCCTTCTAGAACCGACCAGTGACACTGCGGTGTGCCACATGAGCGTTATCTTCCCCCTTCCTCATTGCAGGAGCCTGGACTTGCCCACAGTCACATCTGAAGCTGGGGCACCATCCATCATCCATCCTGTGTTTCCCTACTTCTCAGCCAACTCCTTCAGCCCAGGTGCGACCAAATTCCTTGAACAAGCTGGGTCAGTTTAGCTTATTTCATTATAAATTTCACTGTATCTGTGGCTGGTAGAGTTTCCTCCTCCCCAGGCTGTTACTTTAATCCAAAGAGGCACGTTTAGGCACCAGCTTAGCGGGCGAGAGCTGAGCTGGGTAACTGCTGCCTTCCTATCTGCAGGCTGGAAAACCAACGGAGCTACTCAAGATGGGAGGGAGGGAGGGAGCTCCTCACTTCTTGGGAACACAGTTATAAGCAGCCTGAACATGCTTGGTGTTTTTACCCAGCTCTCGTTGTATCTGGCACCACAACCATTTCATTCAAAAAGCCTCAGGTTCGTGGACTTTTCCAGTTTCTGAGGCTGTTGAGTAAAACAAGCACTGGCCACTCGCCCAAACATTTTACTAGTTTTGGCTATTATGTCAAAATATTGGCAAAAACAAAAAGATGCTTTAAAAAAAAGAAAGATATAAACAGAAATGTTCATTCAGTCTATAGGCTTTGTGGTCCACTGGGCATTTCCCAGGAGAAGCGAAGCAGTTCACTGATCCAGTGATTTAGACTGTCTGGACTTTTATAAACAGCCTGACCAACCAGCCTAACTGCAACTCCACGAGCCTGCAGCAGAGAGAGGCCCTCAGCAAGCAGGTAGAGGAGGAAGAGTACATTTATTTGCCTTATACAAAGCAGGATTCAAGTGACCTGTTTTTCAGCTAGGATTTTGAGGAGCACAGGCCACTTCACACCTTCAGATTTTCTAAAAAAAAAAAATTTCCAGGGAAGGACAAGGTATATCTGAGACAGCATTTTCATGCATTTGGTTCAAAATAGTCCTCTTACTTCTGTAACCATCACCACCTGCCTGTTTCTCAATACATTACAACTCCCGATAAGCAAGCTGTGGTTATTACAATCTTTTGGTTGCAACTTGAATGCTTTTTTAGGAGACACAATAGTGCAAGAGGGAGACAACATAAGGACTCTGCCCTGAGGATGGCCAAAATCCATCAGTGTACGGACTTTTGGGAGGAAGCCTCCTTCCAGCAGCCCCCTTGTCCTGCCTCCCACTTCACAGTTGCTTTGCTGGAATGAATGCCCATGCTACTAGTCGCCTTCCCTGCATCTATGTTCTAGCTGGTCCACACATGGTCACCCTCAAAGAAGGTGCACAGCAGAAGGTTTCAAATAGGAAAGCATCTGGGGAGAACTCCAGCCTGCCCTGACAGTCCCTTTGATTTTACTGCACTGTTTGAGACCAACAAGGGACAGCTGCTCCCCCTGCACATCAAACCCTTCTCATCCTCTGCAGCCTGTGTCTTGCAGGCACTTCCTTCACTCTGGCCTTTTCAAAGCTGTCATTGCTTTTACAAACACACACAGGGCAATTTTGAGTGCAAGGTGCACCTGCTCTGCCTCTGATAAGTTTCTCTCCTCCTGTGGATCTGCATTATTATCAGACTTTCCTTGATTTTTTTCTCAAGATTGAATGGGCTATACAATCAAGAAGTACCACAGTGTTACAGAAAGCTATGCTTCCACTAATGACTTTTAACAGCAACTTCAGCTTACAGCTTGGCTGCATATAAGCATGCCTTATGAAGATGCCTTCATTTTAAAACAAAAATACCAGGTATAACTATGTAACTCTCAAGTGTTGGATGAGCCTCATACAGCTCTCTGCCCTCCATTCAAACCCACTCACACTCTTGCACACAGTTTTTAAGGCCTAGACAAGGATGTCTAGCTTTCCATTAGTGAGCTATTGGTTCATACCCACAGTCTGAACAAAGGGAATAAACTATGTCACTAAACAACACATTCAAATCAAGGAGCCTGGAAATTCCCAGCTTAGGGTCATGGGCCAACAGAGCTGCAGAAGGGAGACAAGGACAAGCATCTTGGCCATGAAGAACTTGGGCACAAACTATGCAATTACACAAGCAAGAAACTGAACCTCCTGCCCCAGCAATACCACTAACCGCCTTAGTCATGGTAAACTTTCTCTGTTCCCTGAAAGGAGCCAGTGGGCCCCCTGATTGCCTTGGAGGAAGGGAAACAGTGGCCAGCTAATTGTAGAGTCAGGAATCATCATAAACATCCCTCATGTGTTGTCCTCTCTGCCTCTGTCTCAACAGAGCTCCTGCAATAGGGCAGAACAGCCCCAGCTGCACTCCTTGGGCTATACAACCCTCTGGGGAAGTTTGAATAGCCACACACTGCAGTCCACAAGAGAAGACCAGACCTGGAGTTAAAAACTGTAGCACTGCTGGCATCCACAGGAGAAAGGAAGGCTACATAAAGCCTAAGGGATGCCTTTCCAACACACACCATTCTTGTAATTGCTAAGCAGGTTGTAGACAATACCAGCTTAGACCAAAACGGTAGCGTGCACTATCGTTTTAAATGTTTTGAAGTTTGTGTAAGAATTTCGTACTCATTGGAAATGGCGTCATTAAAACCACCCTAAATAACTAGATTGTTATCTGTGGTCCTAAGAAGTCTCTTCTCCCTGTCCTGTTTGCTGAATAAATAAGCATTTAGATTCCACAGCAAGGTGAACTACAATTGTGACATTGACTCTCTAGATAAAAGAAAGATAAAATAAAAGAAGGTGCAGAGGTTAGTCCAAGGCATTTACTAAAAAACAGTCATACACATTTTGGGCGTTTTTCATGCCTAATTTCAGATCTTAAAATGTTTGTTCTGGAATTTTCTGTTTGAAATAAACCTTCTTTATGGCTAATGCAGCCTGGGCCAGCTCTTAGCCAAACACCCCATGCAGCTCTCCCATGTGCACAGCAGGCATGAGGCTGCCTGGGGTTCAGTCCCATCTCAGAGCGAGACCTCAGTGGGAGCGCAGTGCCCTGGGAAACCGATAGGATTTGTCACAGAGCCTGAAGCACTTTGTTTTCATGGGTGCAGACAACACGGCCACAGGTATAAGCAAATATTGTCTTAAGCTATGTATTTCCAACTGTAAGAGGAAGACTGATGTTTCACAAACCATACAATTGCACCTCTCCTTCTTTTGTCCTCCTCAAGTCCCCTTTCACACATGCATGCACGCATGTGTCCGCCATTTGTTCCAATGGATTTAGCCTAGTTTGGATCAAAGCTTCCTCTACTTCATTTACCAGATTTGCTCAGATGGAAGGTCTCAGAGGAGAAATAATGTTAGTAAGAAGGAGGTTTTCAGCATTGAGTATGTAGGTCATTGGACTTTAAAATAAATTAGAGAATATTTTATCTATTAAACAAGCCTCGCTACATATTTCATGAAGCTATACTTAATTATAGGCTGATGTGCACCACAGTGCTTCCATGGCGAAAGACTAAGCAGTGGCCCCTAATGCAGTGATTAATACAATTATTAGCTGGCTGGCACACAGCATCTATTATTTGGTACCATCATGAGAAACAACAGACCTCCAGTTTCTAAGGCTGGCACTTCCTGTGAAATGCAAGAAACCCAAATATTTCCAGAGAGAAACACACACTGCTAGGGACATGATGTGCTAGATGTGAGACCCACTAGTCTTCTATATTAAGACCCTGTAGACTAATGAAACACAGCTGCGAGATGAGTGAATCTTTTATGAATGTTTAAAGTTTGCCTGTTCTGGGATCACGGTCATGGACTGTATAGTACATCACATTACTTACAACGGAGGGCTAAGAAATAGGTAATTTCTTTCCTTTTATATGAAATTATGTCTGGTATCTTGCAATGAAGTGATCAAAATTGGGAAGATTTTTTTTTTTAACTAGAGAAGCTAGAGAATTTAGCACATCCTAAGATAAATGTCAGCAGGAGGACTAACAAAACCAGTGATACCAGTACCCTGAATTACAGATCCCACTTTATATACTGAACTCGAATGCAAACTGGCCAGAGCATGGTATCACATTTCCAGGTGCAGTCCTGTCCAGGAAAGGTGCTTGGCACGCTCTCAAAGGACATTACCTTGCCATGTCTGCTCAGGTCTGTGCTCCTGATGAATGAGCCCAGTCTGAACAGTTACAAACCCGGTGTCCTAAGTCATATGGGACATTTGAAAATGCTGTTAAGTGTGGCTGGCCCACGCTCACACTGCCAGGAGCCACTAAATTTGGGAAGAATCCACATTTTGCCCATTTAGGCCTATTTGCTAGTCTAAACCCACTAGATCTATGGCAGACCACTGCAGGGGGTGTAAAAAGAAAAAGGGAAAAAAAAAAAGGAAGAAAAGAAGCAAGAGAACACCCCCATCCTCAAATCGTACTGCAGCTGATTTAGTTCAGATTTCAGATTATCTGCCAGGAGCGTGGCGCAGTATCTACTGTGGCTGCTAAGAACCACCACAGGCAGATGCAGCTGTGTCACTGCCAGGAAAAGGTCTCTCGCATGCTTACCCTTACCCACTGTCCTGGAAAGTCCACCTGCAATGTCTGGTTAGTGATATTCGCACTCAAAGGGTTGTGGTCAATGGTTCAGTGTCCAAGTGGAAGACAGTGATTAGTGGCATTCCTCAGGGGTCTGTACTGGGACCAACTTTGGAGTCCTCAGAACAAGGAGGACATAAACCTGTTGGAACGAGTCCAGCAGAGGGACATGAAGATGATCAGAGAGCTGGAGCACCTTTCCTGTGAAGAGAGGCTGAGAGAGTTTGGATTGTTCAGCCTGGAGAAGGCTCCAGGTAGACCTTATAGCAGTCTTCCAGTACCTACAGGGGTCCTGAAGAAGAGGTGGAGAGAGACTCTTTATGAAGGAGTGTAGTGACAGGACAACAGGCAATGGTTTTAAACTGAAAGAGGGGAGATGTGGATTGGATATCAGGAAGAAATTCGTTACTGTGAGGGTGGTGAGATATTGGAACAGGTTGCCCAAGGAACTTGTGGATGTGCCATCCCTGGAGGCATTCAAAGCCAGGCTGGATGGGGCTTTGAGCAACCTGCTCTAGTGGAATGTGTCCCTGTCAAGGGCAGGGGGGTTGGAACTCAATTATCTTTAAGGTCCCTTTTAACCCGAACCATTCTATGATTCTACAATTCTATATGCAAGGCTTAGGATTTCCTAGACATGCTGAATCAAAACCTTATCTCCTTTTAAATACCCTAGCAGGATTGTCAATTTAACACACAAGCTGCCTGGCAGCTTTCTCACTGGGTGATGAGCTTTTGGTTTAATGGCAGACTTTGGCATTACTAACCCAGCCCTCCTGATCTGGCTAAAACAGAGCTTCATGCTCAGAGACAGTAGCAACATCCTCACCAGCCACGTTACTGCTGACCTCTCGCTCAAGTTCAGAATATATCACTCTGTCAATACCATCTACCTTGATTATACCAGGCTTTATATACAACGGGTTATGATCCCAGAGGGATGAAAAGCTTTTCCAAATTAAAAGCAGCATTTTAAAGAGGAAATACTCATACATTCCTATGTAGTTTTCATTTGATATCCTCAAGGCTAACCCCAGAACTCAAAGTCATGTTGATTGGAAGTGAATGTTTTTTCTGAGAACAGCCATCTTATGAATTTAATGGAAGAAGGGAAGTAATAAAAATGTGCTTCATACTTTAATTAGTTCCCTCATAACATGGCATTTCCAAAATGGCAGTGCCAAAGAAAATCATTAATCCAGGAGAACAGACAAAGGCACTGTATAGGACAAGGGACAGACCTCCAGGAGACACACACATGTGGTCCTTTGTTTCTGTTGCTGGTAAAGCTTACCTCAGAGACCAATTCTGATTGCACAAAAGAAATCCGTACCAATATTAAATATGAAGCCATTTTCCATTTCTTTAACGTTCTTACAGAGTACCACAATTGAGTGATCATACTTTGAATGCCTTAAATGGTATCTGGCAGCAGGATAAATGTAAATGCCCTGTTTTTCTGAAGACACAGTCACCCTGGGTTCCCCAGGTGCTGGGCTTAAGCTGACGCTATCATGTGATGATTTCAATATCTGCATTTCACTATGCCAGTGAGAAAACCTGTGTCAGATGTATGAAAGCAAACATGATCTGCTGCAAATGGCAGACATCTTTCCAGCCGTAATTCCTTTGGCCTACACACACTTGTCTTAAACAGTTCTTGTGGCATAAGCTGTACCACAGGGGGGAACCGAGGAAGCAACAGAAGCCCAAAGACACCTTTGGGTCTCAGTCTCTCCTGGCCATCAGGCAGGGGCAGATGTGGAAGTTTATAACCATGGAGAGGAACTCAGGGAAGAATTCATACAAGCAGAATTACTGCTAGAGAACAAAGCACAGGGGTGACCCAATGCAAACAAACAGGTGTTCCACAAAGAAACAGTCTTGTTCGATCCAAGCAAAGAGACTGGGAGCAAAAAACAGAGGGTGGTTTGACCTATTTCTGTGGCACACCTCCTGCCTTGATCTACAAAAACCATACAGCCCCCAGAAAGAGCCACAACTTTGCCCCCTCAACACTTGTTGGTTATAGAACAGAAATTGATACCTGTGTGCGGTTGAATGCTACTCTTGCAAAGACAGCTTGAGACACACTGGCTCTCTTCAGCTCATCTCTGACTTGCTGGTAAATATCTGGAGAGACTTCCACCGACGAATTTGATGGCTCTGGTTTGACAGCTCTAGGGATGGGTGGATGATTCAAGAACTGCTGGTTGATAGCTTGTGGGTGCTGGTGAGCCAATAGCCGGCTGACAGCAATCTGCTGGTTTATCAGGTGGGCCATTGCTATCTGCTGCCTCACCAGTTGTGGACTGAGTTGAGGAGACAGGAGCCCAGGGTTTATCATTGTCTGCATCGTTGGCACTTGGTTTCGGATTGGAGTACTGTGGTGAATTTGGCCATGAGGAGACTGTTCGTTAGTTTTTCCCAAGGTTGCCAGCTGGTTGATATTTGGTAAGTGCATGGGACGTTGACCAAGAACACAATAGTCTGAAAGGTTTTCTCTTTCCACTCTTTCCACTGTTAAAAGAGAAAAATGAGTTTGCTGTCATTTCAGTTTGCACTTACAAAAGGACTGCTAGAGTAGGGGTTACTGCAGGCGACTGTACACAACACACAACAGCTTTAGTCTGCAAATGTGCACTTGCATAAAAGCTTCACAGAAACACAAGCAAAAGCAGCAAAAAGTAAAAGCAACAACAATTAACATTCTTTTAGGCTTCTCAGGCATCACCCGCTGCTCAGGAAGACTCCTCATCAAATTGGTAGCAGGTATCCTCACCAGCCTCATTTCCTGAAGAAACAAGTTTGGACATTTCCACTCACACTGTCACTAACTTTTGAATCTGTCACAAAACTGAGTAACTTTTAAAAGGGGTGAATGTTCCCAAATCACTGGCATCTAGGTGGAGGAAAGAAAGTCAAAACAGGATCCACTTAAACAAATCCTACCGAAACCAGACCTTTCCCTGTGCAGCCGATTGAACAGCTTCTCATTACAAACTCAGCAACTCTATCTCTTCTGACATAAACTCTACTTTGTGGTGTTGTGTGTGGACAAAGCTATCTGGTAACATGAATTTACCCTGATGCACTACAGAAGAATCAAGCTGCTTGTGTGACAGCACACTACAAAACCACGCAATTCACATAGGAGAAAACTTGAAAGCAATGGTTCCTATATCCAAAGCCTCATCACCATGAGTCTGTCCAGAAACCTTAAAGCATCTCTGCATGAATGTCCACTTTAAAGTGGCCTCACTCTTTAAAAAGAAATTTGTTTAGCACATGGTCCATGATCATTAAGTGACATGCTACTACAGATAATTAAACAATACAAACCAAATGCATATACTGTAATTTTATATGCAGATACATGTTGTCACTTTTAAATATCTTACCCCCACAATACTGCAGTATCTTCTCATGTAACTGCAAAACTAAATGTGCGTATTACAAAGCTGAATTTCCTCTAAAAGTAGTATTTGAAATAGGAAATTAAGTTTTAGAAGTACATATATATAACTATAGGATAAATTATCTAACTCTTTTATATATATATATAAAAGATAATTTTAAGTAATGAGAAGTCATTTCACAGTAGCTTGCAGATTCCTGAGCCTCACTACATGCAATTGGACAGGTATTTATATATTGATCTGATAGAAAAGCGTTCAGGGACACATACTGTACAACTAGAAAGCTACAACCTCACCCTTGTATTGCTCTCAGCAAGTAACAAGATAGGATTTATTTCAGAAATGTCATAATACTATTATAACTTGTATAATGATTAACAACTGTACACGACTTTGAACTCCTTTTTAAAACTTAATCTGTGTAAAGCTCTGAAGCTTTACACAGTTAATACTCAGGATGACAGTTTACCAATGACTTTCTCTGTTTCCTTCTAAATAGAGAGACAGCTCTTTTCACCTTCCACAGTTAATCTCAGAGAGGGCTGAATTCTCACTGGGGAGAAGGGACTCATGCCCTGAACACACACACAAGCACAGCTACTATCATTAGAGCTGTCACTCTGGAACATCATAAGTGGTGAATTTTACAACTACGTGAATTAGTACCCAGGATTTTCTTGTAAGAAATTTTGACTCCTTCTTTCCATTCTTTTAAAGAAAAAAATCCCACAACATTCTTAGCTCTCTGTGAAATAATTGTTTTTAAAAAAACTTTTAAAATAAAAATTAATTCTTAATTTAAAAAATGTTATTTCCATTTCTCCACAAAAGCCAATGTTTCAACCCAACTGATTTTTCCAAATAAGTGCTTATTTATGCAGTACTTCTCTTGCTACGTTGCTCTCAGCCTGCCAGAGACATAATGCAGTATTTCAGTTTGCTGAAAATATTGAAAAACCCTATTTAGATGCCCTTCCTCATGACGTCAGGTACAGAAGGTTCTATACCACTAGTCTCTGGCTTTAGGAACATACATGAGATCGCCGTGAAGTATGAAATAAGAGCAGTGTTAATACAGGGGATGGACCCATAGTGAACATAGCGATGTCATGGGTGGCGAAGGGAGCCGGGAAGAGGGGCTGCTTTATGACAGCCACACACCATGTCTGGTGACATGGAGGATTTGGAGCCCAGATGGCCATACTAACTCAACTATTGCCTCCTTGGCCTCTTTGCGGTAAGCCTGCACCTGAGTAATGCCATTAAATGCACACAGATTGCCAGCAAAACCAAATGTAACCATCCCAAAGTGCAGTAGCTACTTGGCAATCAGGAATTAGTAGGATGTAAATAGAATAAAGATGTTGCTCAGTGCACATGAAACACTTGGAGCATCCTGCTAAAAGAAAATAAAATAAGAACACTTTTGGTCTTCATTTACATCCCCGGAAGTCTAGAGTCCCTCCACTAAGAGTTTCAGAAGAGCTGAAATTAAGTTTTGAACTATTTTGTAGTTCAACAAATACAGAGAGAATAAGTCACTGAAACCAACAAATTACTACTTGCTAGAACACAGAAACAGTAACCAAGTGTTTTTGAAAACTTGGTGAGAAATAAATATAAATAACATTCAGTTTCTGGGCTGAACCATGTTTGCCAAGTTTCCACCCACTCCTGACTTTAGTGCCAAGCTATAAACCCCTATAAAAATAAAGTTTAAGATGGAAAGGCTGCCAGGCTGTTAATCTCTGCCGTGCTACTTGGAATTACAATTACACAGAGACATCACCTGACTTACTTCCATTGGTGTTTTTCCCCTTATTATCAGTTTCCTTTTTCAATCACATAAGACTATACAGCCATGCCTATACTCCCAGTAACAACCTGGACTCTAGTCACTTCAACCACTTCAATAATAAAAGGTTACCATTAACAGTTACACTGGGTGGAAAAAATGTGCATTACTCAACTCCTCAAGACTCTTTCCTTCTCTAACACATTGCCCATATCAGATTCCCTGTTGTTCTTTGGTAACTGTGGGCTGGTAGGGCTCTACAGGGCTGGACAGGAGTGAGCCTGAGACACCCCTGAGACACAGACTGGCACTGCCCTAGGAGACAGAACAGCTCACTGGCAATGCTCTAAGAAAAAGGGTATGCAGGAGCCATAAAGCTGCTGTGACATTAATGTTCTGCCTCAGATCTTCTTGAGATGGGGTTTTTCCATTGCATCCTCCATTTTCCATGTTCCTACCCCATTACAGTCTTCCCTTCTCCATCCCTTGTTCCCTTCCCTTCTCCTTCCCTTGCTGTTGCTCCACTCAAACTAGGCATATATTTACAGCTGTTGTAGTCCTGTATGAACTGACTAGCACTTGAATATATTGGGATACAAAGCAGTAAATACAGAGCACCAGGACCTTAAACTAGGAAGGAAGGGGCTCCATGGACATGTGCTATCTACATTCATCTACTGCTGACAAACTTCCTCCACTAGCAATGCCTGTGCTAGTTAAACAAAAGCTGGTCCAGGAGGATGTTACCCACCTCCATCTGTGGTGTGACCACAGCAAAAGACATGGAAATGTTTCTCTTTTCTCCCTGCATTGTACTGCCTGGTATACGATTCTGCAGCATTTTGCTTGACGAGCTCTTTTAAACCAAGTACAACCCTATTGCCGCAGTTCAGAGCCACCCACCCCACTGAAGCCTTACATTAGGTAGGCAGATTCAAGGTGTCTGGACAACAGGTATTGTGCCAAGCTCTCGGAGCACTCCAGTTTAGCACCTGCCCTTCATTTTCCTATACCCCCCCACACAACGTGTCACTACCTCTACAGGACAGTCAGAAAGCAACATAATCCCCAGAATGGGAGCAGCAAGTTGCCATATTTCAATGTTCCTTTCTCTTCTTCTAATGATTACCACATGTGTCAATATATTTCAACTCCATACTGAGTTAAAAACTTCCTGGATCCAGCACAAAAGCAATCCAGTGCACCCTTCCCCTGTGTGATGCTCTTAACCCCTACCCAAATCTTCCTTGCACAGTCAAGCAGCTGACGCAGTCCACAGCACAATAGCTTGGGGTGGTCCGCATGCAACTTTCCATTTGAAATAAAACCAGCTTAAAAGATTTAAAATAAGCTTTATTTCTCCACCTTCCTTTCCCCTCACCCTCTATTTTCACTGAGTTGTTAATAGGAACATTCTGACAAACAGCCCGTGGGGCATTTAGGCCTTATGAGCGGCAGTGAATTGACAGACAGCACTGGAAATGAAATTCCTATGTGTAGTAATGGATGCAGCAGGGAGAGCAAGAGCGTAACACCTCCCCCAGCACTGCAGGACCCTCCAGCACCCATGACCCAGTGAGTCCTGAACTTTTCAGTCCCAGAGGCATATGGGCACTTTGCCTAAGAATAAGGAGAGGCTGGTAAAGAAACTTTTTGTAATAAGTTACTAACCGGCAGAATTGCCATGCTTCAATTGTGACAGGATGTCACCACCCAGGGCTGTTCTCCAGTGCTTCAGAGTTTGCTTCTTTGTTTTATATTATTATTTAAAACCTGGTGATCATAAAGGCCATAACCAGCAGTGGTCACGGCCAAGCAGGGAGAGCTCTGTGAATTCTAGTGTAGCCTGCATTCAGCTTGAGACAGAAAGGTTCCCACAATTTCTCCTGGCTTAGCACCATCCTACTCACTGGAGCAAGACTTGAACTTTGGAGCTGTGTTTGGGGGACAAAGCGCTCTCTGGCACAGTACCACCCTCTGCCTCTGAGAGACAGGGCTGCTGCACTGCGCCAAGAGGATGCCCTCCTGCTTATCCTACACAATTATGAACTACCACTTTGTAAATAACAGAACCACTCCAGAGCACAGGAGGTGCTTTTAAAGTGGTAATTCTGTAGCTTTTCATCTATAATTAGGATAATTACTTATTTCTTTTAATCACAGCCCACTTAACCACTTCAGTGCAAAGGGCTGGTTTGAGGAGTCTCAACTTCGTTCAACATCTAATCTTTGTATTTACCCAAAGTCATTCACTGTCTGAGCTCTGCCTGGGTCGTTTGGTCCTGCAGTCAGGACTGGAGGAAAAGCAGGTCGACTCGAGCAGCAGACTTGATAAGAAGTTGTAACTTTTAAAACCTTTCCCTTCCTCTACTCCTGCAGGATAGCAAATAACTTCAAAATAGGTATTGAGTACATACAGAAATCGTTTGGCCGCTGGCTGTGGGTAGCAAAGGCCCTTAGCCAAACCTAATGGAAAACAGACAGGAAAGGCCATTGTCTGTTCTTTGTTGTATTCCAAATCGCTCAGTTCCCACCAAAGCAGAAGTCACTGTTTTTGTATTTAAAAGAACCATCATTAAAATGGGCCTTTGATCAGCATCAGTTTCAGGTGAACTGAGCAGAGTGTATGAACATTGTTGACTCTCTGTGCAGCTGACCTTCTCTCATTCCAAACACTAGATCCAAGTCATCCCCTGGGATGCTAACATGTTTCCTCTTAATTGTGCTTAAGCATATTCTTCTGAGGGGCTGCCTCTTTGGGCATTGCTTCCAAAGATGCTTGTCTGAAAAAAAGAATTTAACCTATCATCTTATTTTTAGATTATTTTTAGGTCACTACACAAGTTCAAGAGGGCACACAAAAGTACCTGCTCATTTATTGCTAAGCATGTTAAGAACATTACAGCCTTTGTAGACAGGACATACCAGAGTCATAGGGCCAGGAAAAGCATTATGTTGAAGGTGTTTTAGTGACCACCTGATCTAATGCATGAACATTGATCAGATGTAGTGGAAAAGGAGAAGCAGGGCTAACATTACTCAGAACTGTCTGACAGAAATACAGACAGTACCAGTTTAGATGGACTGATGGTCTCATCCACTATAAAAATATCTCCCTTCCTGTCAAATTACAGTGATAGAAATCAGCCCTGTTATTTAAGTACTAACCTTTCGTAGGCACCTCAAGAGGGAGGTGCAAAACCTCTTAGAATACCCAGCCAATTGTGCAATCCCTCCAGGAAATACGTATGCGTCTCCTCCTGACTCATAACATCAGAGATGGTGAAAGGAATGACACAGAGCACAGGAATGAGACAGGGCACAAATATCATTAAGACAGACGTATAAACTCTTCAGATGCTCTGAGTGAACAGAATTAAAATCTGCTGTCAGGATTATGTATTCTATGAAATCCAGGTGACCACAGACAGCCACACTGCAGCTTTCACACCAGGAAAGCTTATGTCTGTACCTAAGCTTCAGGTTTTCCTCCTGTTCCAATCAAATCTGTCCTAATGCTTACTTTCTTAAAATTCCTTTCTTTTTGAGCCAATGTGGCTATTTGGCAATACACAAAAAAAAAAAATTAAGTATTAAGGAAAATTCACTTTGAGATTCTGCCGTTTAGAAAATAAAAAGCTTTTGCTTTTTAGAAAAATAAGACAATACTCCTTCACTAAAATTCTAAAGTAGCTGGGCAGAAGATGCAGCTTCAGAACACAACTGGTCCTCACTGAGAAAAGCACTGTCCTTGGCACAGGAGACATTTTAAAACCATAAACTTGAGTGGCATTAATTAACCAGGTTTGGTCAGTGTCTCTTAATTAAAAAAGGTACAATGTCTCTGCATGGCAGGGACAAGACACGGGACAAGTGGCTCAGCAGTTTCCCTGCAGAAAGGTTTCCAACCTTTATGGCGCTGGCATATGTTTCCCAAAAGCAGCAATGGCTGCAGCTCAAGCCACATGCACACACAAGAGATGGCATTTAGCTCCCCATGCATATCCTTCTGCCACAACACGTGTACTATTAAGTGAGAGCCACTGCTCCAAACCAGCCAGAAGACAGGAAAGATACTCTGCAATGCTGAAATTCATATATGCTTAAGTAAAAAGAAAAACAAAAAACCAAAAAACCCAACCAAACAAGGGATCTGTTTTAATTCTCTGTAAAGAGAGGAATAGCCAAGAGGGCTACAACTCATAAAGCATCGCAGTGGGGCAATTGCTTCTTAATAGAACATACGCACAAATCCACCACACTAGCACTTCATGTCAAGGACAACACTGAAATACAAAATGCTAATGTGGGTGTGGAAAACAGTAGTTAAGGAGTCTGCAACTCTTCCTGAATCTTGACAACTTTAAACTTATACTTAAAGAGAGATGCCAATTTTTGCTTGTGACCAGTAGAAACCAATGAACAACTCTCCTCACAAAACAGCACAGCATTCCACAGAGTAAGAGGATGTCTCCAAGCCAGAGATGATCTTCAGGTCATGTATATCATCTAGATGCTAAAAACTCTGCCTGTGAATGTTATTTTCCTTCCTTTTTCCTTAAGAAAGTGAGGAAAGTTCTATTTTTAGTGAAATAAACACACAGTCAGGAGTGCAAAAGTAAGCAGAGGAAAAATTACAGTAATGTCAAGAGCCACAGAGCTGACCTGAATGACCCTAACTAGTTTAGTGCCAGAGCTGTGACTAATATCCAAACAAGACATGAAATTATCTCTTCTAAAAAACTTAACATTTCTGCCTCGATCTGTTAGTTAAAAAGGCAAAAGGTCAAGATCTATATATGCATATATATACATATATATATTTACATAGAGAGAGCTCTGTACACACGCATGTATCAATAATTAGCGTATTTTTAAAAGTCAAAAACACTGTCTGGGAAAAATCTGGTGTGCCTTTCCAAGAGGCTTCCACAACATCTCCTTCAGAGGAACAATTAAAAACTATTCCTCAAAGCACATAACAACAATTTTCCCCCACTGGCATTATCACTGGGCCGCAACCCTAGGTTCCTTCAGCCTAGAAATAACAAAGCTGGGAGCCCCTCTGCATCCTGTTTCTAACCTCTCTCAACCTACAACAGCCTCTAGAACCCACTATAAGAAAAACAGATTGCTCTGTCTATCCGTTATGGGAAGTAAGCAAACATACTTTCCAGAATAAAACAGCACACAAACAACAAATCAGCAATATCGGAAAAATCAAAGAGCAGCCAAAGCAAACTCTCAACTTAAGGAAGCTATGAAAGCTTTTTCTTACATTTCTGATCTCTTGAAATAGAAATAATGGAGCCCTCCTCCTTTAAACTGAAAAGCCTCATCAGTTCACAAAAACTTTGAGACAGCCACAGTCTCAAAACTCACATCCACAGAAAGCTATATTTTGACAGCCACTGATGGCAGGGGCAAAGATTAAATGTTCTTAATATGCAGACAAAGAAAATATGTCTTTTTATTTTTAAGTTCACAATGTATTTATTTCTCCCCTCTGCCTTCCTAACTTCCTCCCACCAAGCTAAGCTGTGTCATCAGGCAAAAAGAAAAAATTCACACCAGTTAAGAGTTTCAGTTGTGAAAGAATTCTGATACAGTGATAGTCCTTCTGATAAAAATAGAAAGCGTGACACTTGGAAGTGAAATATCTATTGAGAAATAGAGCTAAAAAATATTCTAAATGCTACGAACCCAAAACACTGGGCAATGAGTAGGTAACTGCTACAAGTTTGATCCCTTGACAACGACCTGAGCTGCAGGCAAAGTTCTGAAATTCTTCCCTCCACACGTACATATATATAGGTACGTAGTTACTTACAAAGCCTTATTTTTATTTGTGTGTCTTTTTGTTCATAAAATTTAGAACCAATGCAAGCCTTTAAAACAATTATCCAAATCCTGAATTTCAACAATGTTCAACACCTTCTCCAGCTTCACCAAGCTCAGTGTCTAGAGAAACGAGGCAAGCAGTTCTCAGACTGAGAGGAGCAACCCCATGGAACTGGGCAGGAGAACGCCAGCTCGAGAACCGCTGGGCTAAACCATTACTGTGTAGTCGTCATCAGTTAATACGTAACCTTCATTAAAAAAGGGGAACTCTGATTCTCTGTTCAAATATGTTTTAACACACTTAAGCTCCATTGTGTACACACAACTGCTTACTAAAACGCCTTGCATCCCTCAAAAAGAAGAGAAAATTAAAAGTAACTTAAGAGTTTAAAAAACACCCTGCACGTAGTAATATTAAATTCAGTCACGGTGCACATTCTGAACAAAGTTACAGTACAAGCTAGACAGCTTCATCACCACCCTGAATGATTACAGTCGTCCACAAGGGGAATAGAAAGTTCACAGAAGAACTGTAACCTTTTGTTTCCCAACTACTGTACATCTCCAATTGTACAGACCTGCACTAATATAAACTCTCCTTCAAATATACACGTGTATCCCAAGGAGACTGGGAAGAGTGGACATCCAATTAGAAACTCACTCATGTCCTCAACATGTATCCCACACCTTAGGCTGAAAGCCAGGAGGGGACAAAAGGCCTCCATGCCCACACCAGCCAACCCCCAGATCTGTCTGTATACTAACTCTCTGCTGCTGAATAAACTGTGAATGTCTCAAAACCTTAAGGGGCTGGGGCGGGGTGGGAGAAAAAATTTAAGCAGAATTTTATTCTAGCATCATCTTGACACAAGACAAAATTACCATGCTGAGCTGAACTAACTGAAAACTTTTTTTAAATTACAAGCATAAATAGTTTAGCTGTCTTTTCGGTGAATTCAACAGAATGCACACTGAGAATGTTTACTTGAGATTTGATACAATTTCATTTGTGTACTGTTTTTACATCTGTTGCTAATGATATCGAATTATTGATTGCTCACTTTCTTATATTTATTTAAACATTAACTATATACTCAGCAACCTGATGCTTTGCTTTGCTTTTTTTTTTTTTTCAGAAAACTTTTTATTTTTGCCTGGCTTCAGTCGTAATTACTTTGATCTTCCAGAGTGTATAATTATTTTACTGTTTATTTATTTCTATGAGAAAGGAAAAAAAGTTTGACCTAGGAGATCTATATGTGGCAATTTGTAACAGAATCACATAGCTTATGTTTAGGAAATCATGGTTTTGATTAAGAAGCAACCATTTAGTTCCCACTGTTTTATTAAAACAGACATTAGCAGATAATAGGAAACACATTTAACACTGTAGGCTGCCTTTAGTTTGCAACGTCAATAAAGTTAGTTTGAAGTCCCTTCCTATTTCGCTTTTACCACAGCTCATGTGAATTGTTTTTTGCTTTTACTTTCTAATAACCAGCTCTAGAGTCACACATGGATATGGGTGCTGGTCCCAAAGACTGTGAATTACAGTTTTACCCAATCTACCCAGATTACAACCCAAAAAATGAATTGCCGTATCATCAATCCACCTTCATGGGAAACCCAAGTCCTTTCTTTTATTATTGCTAAAGAAAGATGTGATATCCAAAGCATATAACTCAAGTCACTGATTTTGCATCCTAACTGAGTGGTCCTGTAGGAATATCTGGCTACAGAAAAGAAACAAACCATGATGAGAACAGAGATGATGAGAAACTGAAACCACCCAATGAAGTACAGAAGTTTTCCTGTTTCCAGGGGGTTTAGATTACCGCCCTGAAGTTGCACGGCTGTTTATTCTCCATGCACCACTGTACCTGCCATAGACTCTTTGTTTTCTCTCCCACTCATATGGTTGATGAATCAACACTACTTGAACTGCTTTATAGCAGCTTGTGTTTACTTCACACATACCTTAACCTTCCTTTTTCTCCTCCTACTAACACACACACACACTTCCAAACAGCAACGACTGGCTGTGTCTCTGAATAGCACAGATACAGAGTTACCTGGCAAACTCTTCAGGTTTGGATCCTTGACCTCTTGAGTGAGGTCTCATTCTGCTTTTACTGCACTTAACAATTTAACTGTGCACTTACTAAGTAAAAAAAGTAAGAGCTTAAGGAATTCAATGCTCTAAGAATGGAAGAAAGTGGAAGACAGCCGTGTGCTAGAAACACTCAGAAGCTGTAGTGGCATCTCTACAGTTAAGAACACTACAGTTAAGGGCTTTCAATGCCTCTGCAACTGGCACCCTTGCCCAGTTTGAAAAAAAAAATTAAAAAAAAAGAGGAAAAAGAAAAAAAGAAAAAGCCCATCTCTGTTCTCCTAGAATGGCAAGTAAAAGCGAACGGTGATGACCTTGAAGTCGTTTGATTCCTTTGATTGTTTTTTAACCAAGAGGATATGTTAAAGCACTTTGAATAAAACTCTTTTATTAAGAGACACCATTTAAAGAAAAGAAACACTTGTGAGTCACACAATGGCAACGGTGAGAAGAAACTATCCAGTTTATTTGGCATGAGAGTAACCATGTACTGAAATGTCCAGTTGACGTTTTTACTTCACGTCTAAATCATTTTAGTAGGTGAAAAGCAACACCTCCCTTTTCTCATGTGCATCATTAACTCACTTCTGCCTCAACAATCTCCCTTCTAGACATAAACAATTTTACCATCAAACATCATTCTTTTTTTTTTCCTCCCTAGTGAAAATCTAATCCCTGCACAGCCCAGGCCTGAGCATCTTACAGGTACACTGCACAGGCCAGGCGTGCAGAGGAAAACCAGATGCCTCAGAACTTGTTCGGATATTTTAGGCAATTTTGTTTCATGCACTCCTAACTCAAGCAGCAGGCTCTTTATAGTATTATTATGCAGATTTCTAGTCTGTGCTATGGAACCTAAACAAGCCATCTTTCACAGGTCATGTATGCCAGCCTTTTAAGAGAGAAAGACAGCAGACTTTTTAAAAGATGCTAATCTCATGTGATCACAAATACAATGGCTTCTCAAGAAGGACAGGACATTACTATATTTCTGCATAATGCTTCTGAATCCTGTTATGATTTTCCTGGCCACTGAAAAGATCATAGACAGAAACAACAAAAATAGCCTATGTCTTCTTTCAGACAATGAATCTTCCCTTCAGTGGCGTAACAGGCAGAGAAACTATGAAAAAACCTATCACAGAGAAAAGCTAATCTCCAAGGCTGACGGACATTTAGGGAGAGAGGAGCTAGTTGGTACCGTGGAAAAGATTCTGACTATCCCCAAGCTCCGGTTCAAAGTACCTATGTGTTTCCAAATAAAAAAACCCTTACAAATGGTCCGGGACACACACAAGACCCTTCCCAAAGGAAAGGATGAATACAAGAACAAACTACACGATGGATGCTTGTCACATCATTCCATGTACTATTAGAAGGCAATCGGACATTTCAGGAGAGTGGGATGAATTTACATAGAATATTTTTACTGCCTCAGGCATTCACTGCTTATCAACACATACGATTTTGTCATAGAAAAAAATACAAACAATGGCTATTTTCATCTTAACTTCAGTGGGTGCAGCACAATCAGGTTTTAAACGCATCACTCTTATCCAGATTCCCCACAATAAATCACGGCAGGAATACCAGCACACTTAGTATTGAAAACAGAGAGCAAAGGCACGTGTAACTTAGAAAAACACTTTTTCAGCTTTCATGAATAAAATGCAACTAAGGTAATTTACATAGCAATTTAACTTTTAAATCCGGCGCTACTAGAAGTATTTTTTTCTGAAGTGTTTTGGCTTAATCCAAAACACAGCTGATCTTTCAGCACAGCTAAATGGGATATTGCAAGGATGTTTTAAGTGACCTGTGTTTTCACACCAGCTTTGTTTGTAAAGTATCGGATTTAATTTCAAATCTGCTGTGACTGTGCCCTCTTTGTAGACAAATTCACTAATATTATTATAGCTTATTATCACTTTTACTTAAAGAAAATAATCTCAAACTGTCAACAAAAATTCAAGAACTTGGAAAGTCACAATAAGATCAATTTACCTTTAATCTTCTTGTACTTTTTGTACCATCTCCCAAACTCCTGGCACTTGGTTGCTGACACATTGGCATAGTATGTGCTATTTACAATGGATGAAATCATACTCTGGAAGTACAAAAAGAAAGACAAAAAGTGTTTTAAAATATCTTGCACAATTAGAAATCTTTTCCAGGGAAAGTGAATGACACGTGAGTGCACAACGATCACCCATTTGCGACTTTAAAACCAAAAGAAGTGTCAGATGAGTACACAAAATTGGTTTTATTCTCCATTCTATATTCTCAGCCATAATTAAAATGAGGAAATATTTATTGTTATTTTGCATAACAATGCAAAAAAGATGCAGTCCAAACCTAGACTGAGATCTGCAGCTCAGGCTGGGGCTTGCAGTTCTACTTTACTTGGTATTTGTGATATTACAGTATCTAAACTTTAGTTCCATAAGAACAGGCAGTGCCATGCAGGGGAGCACATACTCGCTGCACCCGAGTGAGAACAAACATGATTTAGGAACCAGATCCTAAAGGTAAGATTAGATGCTCCAGCATGCATAATCCAAATAATGCTTTTCAGATGTCTCTGTTCTGCTTCCAAATGCAGCAAGACCACACAGCCAAGAATCGGAGAACATCCGTGCTACTCGCTGCAGAACAACAGTTAGGCAAATAAGTTAAATTAATATAATATATAGAAACGTGTGATTAGCCCTTGTGTGAAAAATCACCCAAAAGAGAAATTAATAGTGTCATTCTGCGACTCCCCAGAGAGAAGGGAACTACACATACTACAATACAGAACAGCCAAAATTCACAAAAAAGCTCAATAAAACTGAGATATCACTTGCTTCACCACCACCCCCCCTCTACTTGGTGAAATCCTCCTAAAGGACTCAGCACAACCCAAATGAAGCACAGACTAGCAGAGTTGCTTTGCAGCACCTGATACCCATAAAAATGGTCATTTCTATTTGGAGGGAAAGAGCCTGGTCAGTGGCAGTAGTTTCTATTATTTTCCCCTCCCTTCATCCATTCTACAGAGGAGGCATCATTTTAACATCAACATTTTCCTTTCTTTCTCCCCGCCCTGCCCCAAACTCTTCCAGGAACAAATTATTCCCAGCACGTGTATATTTCCAGCAAGGAAGTGGAATCTAACACCACTAACACATGCAAGCCAATGCACCTTCTCCAGAAATCACATTTTCTTTATGCCCTCCTTCCTCACTTACGTCAAAGCTCAGAAAAAGCCCTGGCACGTTGTATGACCTTTCTGCACAGGGATGAGAGAGTGAGGATGACCTCCTGGTTCAAAGAAGCTATTTACAGTAGCTTCAAGCTCGGGCCCACTGGCTCCTGCGGGCTCTTGTGATAAATGGGACCTTGGCCATCTCTGGAAAGCTACAAAGCTTCCACTTGGCTTACTCAGTTTTAACAATGCTTTAAAAACATCCCCTCCCTCTTCCAGATTTATCCATCCTTCCACCCAATTCACTCCAATATCACTGGATTCCATCTGTTCCTGGACTCCTGAGTTTTGGGGACTTAAAAAAGGTGAGCAAAACTGAGAGACTGAAGATAACTGGGTGATGCAAATAAGTTTCAGTCTTCAAACTTTTCCACTGAAAGACTGCTACAGTGCACTGCAGTAGAGTCTGAAGGCTATGAAGTAAGAACCTTTTCAAGTGGCAGCTTCAATTTCTAAAACTGAGATTCAATTTTCTAATTAAAATCAATATTTTGAGACATAAACCTAACATTGTGGCAGTCAGCACCAATTCCCTCCCCATAAATCCTCCCTTGTTCCAAGTCATTTAACAAGTAACAGTACTCTGGGAGCCTGACATGGAGATAGCCTCTGCTAAGGAAGGATTTTGAACAAAGTTGAGCTAACTTGCTTTTTTTTTTTACAGTCACTTTAGTTACATTTCCAGTCACTAAGGAATGGAGGGGAAATTGTTTAGCTCTGCCTATCTAAAAATTTGATTCCCCCCCTTTTTTTTTCCCCAAATACCCTAGTTCTACAATAAATCAACATTTCTGAAACTGTAGGGCTAATATCAAAAAATATATTAACCCATTAATCCTTATTTAAGAAAGCAACATTTAAACTAAAACTTTAAGTGATAGTAAAATCAAATAATAAATCAGGCATTGGTGAGGAATCACAGGACAGCTTCTCTTCAACTGCTTAACAGTACAGCAAGGGAAGGAACCATAACAAATTTCAAACTACACATCCTCGCTGTTAAATGGAAAGGAATGGTAGGGCTATTTCTGCTAGGTGTCTTGACGAGGCTGCAGAAAGGAAATAGGCATTCAGAAGAGAGTGGCAAAAGAAATTTGACTAATTGGAAATTTCCAAATAATGCAAAGTATTCCTGGGAAAATCCTTAAAGAAGGAATAGATCATATGAAGAAAGCAGACAGGTTTAGTATGTGTGTGTGACCACGACAGCCACACAGAATGAGAACTACGTAGACCAGGAGCTTAGAATTATCCACACAAAGAAAATCCAGTGCAGTAAATTGAAGGAGAAAAACATGGGATGTGCTCAAATTCCAAAAAAATCTTGCCCCAGCAAATAGACAAAACTCGTGGTCAGTGCTGAAATGAATTATACAATATACAGGAAAGACAGAGCTCTTTCTGCAAAGATGGAAATGCTGAAATAATTGGATTTCTCTCTGCCACTCACACTCCCCGCACCTCCCTCCTTCCCCCCAGCTTGGTTATCTGCCACTTGTTTGTTTGGAAAGGAGCCGTGTGCTAAGGGTAGCTGAGCTGCAGCCGCATAATACACCTAGCAGAAAAAAACCAGAACAATTTCAAATCAAAGTGAATGATTACATTTCCCATTAGTGGCAATCAGAATCCCCATATGGACTGCATGGTAAGCTTGGGCACTGAGAACCAGGGGGGAAACACTGTCACTGGTGCGAGCAAGAGCTCCCTGCTCTCTGCCCCTCTCCACTTCTGTACTTGAGGCACTGCGAACACATTAATAAACAGCAGCATTTACTCTGCAGTTTGACTCCTAAGAGACCACTCTGCAATTTGCTGCTGTCAATAATATATTAACCACAAGGGGGTTGTAATGACATTTCACATTTGGCACGATATTTTTTTTAAAACTGATTTGGGAGAAGGAATTGTATTAGAGGCATATTCAGATGATGGAAATAGACAGCTCCTATACAACCTTCCATTGTATCTTTTGCATTTTGTGAGCCCAAACAAAAGACACGAAACTTTTAATGGCAATAATAACAACAACATTACAAGCTGCATTCTTGCACTCCCAGTTCAAGGGTTAGTCACCCCTCAAGGTCACACGACCTTATAAGTAAGCAAGCTCAGCTTTCTACAGAAGCATCTCCTTTTAGCTTTTTCCACTAGATAAATATTGGGGCAAGGATTTTTACTGCTACAGCCCTGCCATCAGTAATTTTCTAAATATATTTCAGATGGAGGCTACAGAAGGAGTAAACTAACTGCAGCATTTCCACCTGGTATGCTTTTGAAACTGAAGTGGGAGGAAAAAGATGCAGACAACACATGAATTCTGCATATGAAATGATGCATAGTTTAGTTACACTGGATATTGAAGAAGACTGGGCAGAGACAACCATATGCTGCAATCATCATTAGCTGACCAGATTCCACAGATAATTCTATTTAAAGAAATTACACTTAAAGTGTGTGAAAAGAAAAATACTTTCGTATTCAATGCACTTACGCTCTGTGCATATCTAGAGTCACTGCTGCTCCTTTAGTAAGGCAAGTTACATGGCTTTTCCTTACACAGCCCCTCTGCTTCTGTCAGTTCTGCAGACACAATGTGGCTAAGGAAGACGAGGAACGGGATTCCTACCAATTGCAAAGGTCTACATTCTGCTCTGCACCTCACCTCTGTGCTTTCCCTAGAGTTGCAATCGTAACAGTGAGGCAAATTTGGGCTGATTATAGATAAAAATTATAGGTTGTCTGGGTTCATGAACTGATGGATAAATGTACAGTGCAATAGAAGACAGGGAACCACAGGAGAAAAAGTGTTGGATACAGGCTAGCAAAGTGACAATTTCTTAGCAAGCAGGGATTAGGGATATTTTGACTTTTTGTGATACAATAGGCAGATTACCTGACAATTCTAATAAAGTTTTTAGAAGGCGATGTATTTCTCACTCCTAGCAAAGTTACTTGGTCTGGGTGCTGAAGCATTTTGGGGTTTTTTCTGAGAGGCAAGGAGGAGGACTCAGTCATGAAAATTTTATGAGTATCTTGTTATGACAATCTGAAGTACAAATAGAACTCATGATATCTGTAGGAACCTGTGTCCTAGTGTCTTAGACATGACATCACTGCTGTTTATAAGGCAGTCATGGAGAAGGAGACTGAGGTTTTGTTCTTTTTTTAACATAATTACATATACTTTTTTTTTTTTCACGTTTCCTAAAAATTGGGGCACAATTGTTAAAATAGCATACTTTTTATCATAGTTGGAGGCTGATGACAGCTACCTATGGGTTATTGAGGGAGGCAGGCCTCTGCTAGTGAAAAGAAGCAACTCAAATCTTGTATTTGAGGATCATTAGTCCCACTGCAAAAAGGTTCTGATAAAGATCTAGATGAAGAATTTACATCTCTCTGAACAGCAGGAGAAAAATCCACCAATTCATTCATAATTTCCACCTGGCAACTCACTAAGAAAACATGGTGTTTTCCATATTAATTAGAATTTCTCCTTTAAAGAAAACAGAAAAATTGATTTGATATTTATGGAAATGTTTAGTCTAGGCCCTTTATTGAATAAATATGAGCTTTAAATCTTGTAAATCTGGCTTTCCCTAAGCCTGCTAAAAACACTGACCTGTGAGAGAGGGCATTCTTTGGCTAATGTGCTCTGATTCATCTCTTTGAGCAGTTCCTTTAAGGCATTGCGAACTGTGGCGTGGTTCCACTGCTCTGCTGGCAAGTCTTCCAACTTTGAACAACTGTGAAAACAGAAAGCAAAAAGTAGGTAGGAACATCACAGGTGCTTACACTTTGCGTACAAGCGCTGTAGACCTTTAAGCAGCAAGCATAACCATGGGGTTTCCATCTTAGTCAGTCTGTCAAGGTGTTTCTCCCCTCTTTCCCCTCCCCACCAAGCCCAACTCCCAGAAGATGTGTAGTTTGACTAAAAGAACGACAGTACATGGCAGGAATAGCAGCTAATCCTACTATGATATTATATGCATGCATAACCATTCCCTTGGGGCTTGGTGGAGAGCAAAGAAACTGTGTAAGCAAGTCCCAGAAATGGCTGGATAAAGGCATCCTCTCTAGACAGATAAAGATACTCCTGATGGCACAGAAAAATAAACATATATGCCACGTTGCCACAAACAAGATCCCTGCACAGTAAGGGCCTGCATTGTGTGAAGGCAAGGCTTTGATCACCAAATCTGAAAAACTGATTTTATTTTGTATTTTTGTATTATACTGCCCTCATCACTGAAGCATCCAAGAGCCTCTCAGAAGCACATTAAGCCATATGCCCAACATCTGTCACATGTAGTTCATTCTCACTTTCATCCTACAAGAACTGCATATGTAGTGAAGCTTTTGTCTTCATGTGACTTGTGTCATTTTTCATTTAAGAAGCTTATGGTCTGTGTCTGCACACATGAGGACAGACCCAAGAAGCACATCAGAAAGTTGGGAGAAAGTTGTCATTGCCATTTATGCCTGAGAACCTTAATGCATACTCTCTAATCAACCTCTGAGGTGGTTCTGCCATCTGCCTGTATGGCCTGGCTTTATCCTCAGAGTTGAAAGTTCAGGCGTGCTTGAGGAGTTCAAGTAGTCAATGACCATCTTTATCTCAAAGTCATGGGCTATCTTCTATTTACACAGCATCCAGGCATTAAAGCACTTTGAAGATAAAAGAATGTGACCTTGATCTTGGGTTGATACCATCCAGCAATACAGACTTGGCAACAGGCTAGATGGACTCCTGGTAGCTCATACTTCTGAGAAGATGAGTTACTGCACTCCGGTTTTATAGCGGCTACAGGCTCTAGATGCTCTAGTACAACTATGGTACAAAAATGCAGACTACCTGAGAAACAGCAGCATGTGAAACCAAGGAGAGGCCTGTTAGTGGGAACTGGAAACCTCAAGCCTCATCAGAGATACAACAGGAAACAAGCATTGTTGTTTGTGATGTTAATGTCAGTGAGGCACCAACTACTTCCAAATTCCAAACTGTACTGGAATGTACAGGGTATGTATCTGCCATCAAAGGTCACAGACACACATCCCAATAGACTCCTTCTTCTGCTGAAGTTGAGCTTCAAAGAATTTTGCCTCTTTCCTCTGACATGTCCTGACCACAGAGCTGCAGCAGACAGTGCAATGTAGGCTTACCAGCAGGGCTAGGGTATGCCATGTGCTGACAGAGACCTGCTGCAACTCCTTATGCAGACATCAGTAACTATTGGAGGACTCTTTTGAAGGTCAATAGAGAGAAAGGGGGAGAGAAAGTGGGAGAGGGGGAGGGAGGGGAAGTAAGTGTAAGGGTGTCAGGAGCTTTGACTTTGCTAATCAGAGCTAGCATTCAGGGAAGGCAAGTATTTTCCCAATGCCAAATGGAGCTGCAGTAACACATCCCTTCCTCATCTTCTCGCCTTCTCACTGGGAAGACTACTGGAGAAAAAAGGAAAGTCAACGAGCTTCCCTCTTCCTCATCTCAGCAACTGGTAGTAGAAGACCTGGATTGTCACAATTCAGCCCCTGGAAAAAGTCAAGGATGTAATATTTGATACAATTAGGCCTCAAGAATCCATTACATTTGGGATTGTGGATGGTCTGCCTTTAAAAGCCCCACATCTATACTCGATTGATTTTCTGCTATCATATTGCTACTTCAGAAAACACACAAAATCAACTGGAACATGCACCAAAAAGCTGCCAGGTGACCCACCCTTCTTTTCATTTTTCTTTTCATGTCATCAAAAGACCAGAAATTAATGAAGATGGGATGTGCTAATCTCTGTAGTAACGCTGTAATCAACAGAGCTGCTCAGAGAATAGAGAAGGACAGATGTTCAGAAACACCCACCTTTGTAATTGGATTTTCAATGTCACAACATGATAGACATCTTGTAGCATGTCGGCTACTGTCGCATCTGGTGCATCAGTCACATAACTGAGAGGGAGGGGATTCCACCTCCCAAGCTTGATTATTCCTGAAAGCAAAAAATTCAAACTTTATATTTTATCGCCCATTTACTAAACCCTTTGATAAGCTTGTTTGTTCAGGAGATTCAGGATCTGCCTTGAGGTTGATTGCACTCTTGCTCAAAAAGATGTGTTGTACTGACTCCTGAAGCAAACCACAGGGAAGAGTATGAATAGATTTGAAATTCTTAGCAGAGAGTTGCTGACATGTTTCTGGCTCTTAAATTACCTCAAGGAAGCACAGGAGGCTTTCTCCCTTCACATCTTTCATCAGCCCACTAAAGCCTAGTTCTCTAAGTTAGAACAAGCTTTAAATACTCTACAGTCCTGGTTTTGCAGTCTTCAAAACCTTTCAGTAAATAAATAGATTGGTTTTGACTTGAACAGGAAAATGCCTATGTGTGGGCTTTCAGCATACAGTTACAATCTAAGCATGGTACAATTCCCAGTGCGGATGGATGGCACTGGAAACCCACCAAGTAGCAAGAGTTCACTCCCAGCTACAAGTTGCACTACGCAGATGGTTGCTTTTCTTTGTGAAAAAAACAACTGCAAGCTGCTGACCGCAGATCCAAAATAGCATTTTGGGGGCGGGGGAGAAGGCTGTAAGTCCTATTTCTACTTCTGTTCATTCTTTAATAGGGATCATCACCTCTTCTGGATGAGCTTGTCACAAAGACTGTAAACTTGGATAGGAAACCATTTGCTGCAGAGGTATTATTTCTGTTGAGACAATTGCAGAGGGCCCACCCACACCGAAAACAATGACTAATACCCAGGAATGACTTCCAGGAAGACACCAAACAAAGAAAGCCACAGTGCCATCTTACATGAGAGCAAAGCAGTTTGGCCTTGTTCTGCACTGTCGCAACTACCGCTTTTATTCCTTCCTTCACTGTGTTCCTATTGCCTTGCTCTTCTGCTTAGGTAACTTTTCTCAGCACAGCCCTAGAAGACGCCAATCACCTTCACTTCCATTAAACTGATCCATTCTGAGCTCTACATATATAGTTTTTGATCTCCAAAAAGACCATCTGTAAACACTGCTGCCAGAAATACACGAACACATGAGAAAACTACTGCCTCTGTGGTAAGAGGAACTCCAAGAAGCCTCCTTGGGTATCCGGAAGGATGCTGTGATACCAAGAAACTTCAACCCTCTCCTGCTCACTTTCTAGTCCCAGTTTTTCACCAGCTCTGGAACTAATCAAACGGAAACAAAAGGCAAAGGCCTTTTATCCTGATCCCCCAAACACGATCACAAAATAAGTACCACCTCTGAAACAGGGAAACAAAGCTTCTTGCAGAGACAAAGCCAGAACACAATGCTTAAAGAAGCCAATAAATACACACTGTGGAATGTTTTTTTCCCCGTTCCTACACAGGTTGAGGAGGAAATAATTTTAGTACAAGTACTTTTTATGTAGCACTTAACCATTCATGTACTTTGCAAGGTATTCTATCACCATACACTGAAAGAAGCTGGAAGTGACCTAGTTCATCCTCAGAGGCACAAAGTTCCACTGTAACATGCTGGTACAGACGGGCTAATATTTCAGGAGCAGATTAGGAAGGGGAGATCTTGTCCAAATGAAACAAAAAGTTAATAAGTGTTGCTTGATATCCAATGCTTGAAAATGGGACATAAACAGAACAAAAACATTTAAATGATGCACTGTTTCAGTATTAAGATTTAACAATCTGGTGCTGAATATGCTGCAGTATAAATAGTGCCTGGACCCAGATCCAGTAGAGTAACACACAGCACTCATTCACAGCACCGTATGTCTCCAGTGCTTGAGTCATATTCCACTTGCCAAGAAAAGCTGTTTTTCTTAAGGGGATAGTTTACTTAATGTTATCTCTGGTGACAACAAGAAATGCATATAGTACAGCATATACTAGTCATGAAATGAGCATCAAGGGTCCACTGAGTGAAATACATGCTGGGAAAACACAGCTTAGCTGCTGACTTCCTTCACCCCCTTCTGCTATATAATAATTTAAAGCAAAATCACCTAAAAATCCAGAAATCTATACCAGCTTCACTGAACACTTGACTCCCTATGTTTAACCACGCCAAGTTTTCGTGTAATTGAAAAAATAAGCATCATATGTGCCCCATAAGTCACATCTAAATTGGTAATATTTTACAAGAGGCTTTATTTTTCATTCAATTAAGGAAAGCACTCAGAGAGCACACCATCTGCAACTGTTCAGGCCTGGCAATGCTGGCGAGAGATAAAGAGACAGTCGGTCACTGAAGTTACCAAAGGTGTCCCCAGACTAGAAAAAAGTTTAAAGAGAGAAACCGCAGCACAGCCAGAGTGCACCATGGGAAATACTACACAAATTGCTTTACAGGAAATGTCTGCTACTGCTGGAAGTTAAGGTTTTTTCCTCTTTTTTTAATCCTCCTCTACAACTGGAGAGGAAATTGTTTTGGCTGGATTTAGACAAACACAGGTGTTACCATAATGCTCTGTGCCTCTGCATGTTAACACCTGCCGCGAGTCCTTTACTCCCTGTTACAGCACTGCTGATGTGCGCTATTTTTTCAGCAGGTGTGACATGACGTGTGAAATTTTTTTTTCCAGAGCACATTCAGCCAGTCCAAACGATAGCCAGAAGCCATGGTTTCCATCCAGCTCCTCAGCAGCCTTCACAGGTGGTTTGTTTCATGGCACCGACACTGAACTTAAGGCAACTCTTGGGCTGCATCTAGGAAGATGATGCCAGCTTGTCCAGCAAACCTATCCTCTGCATGCTAGAAGACATCTCTGAATGTCTCCTCAGTAAAATCTGAATGGACCAAAATTTTCTCCCTAAAAAGGTCCCTTCTTTTCCAGGACTGGGTGTTTCTAGTTTAACCCCAAGAGGAGAACAGCCTGGTAGCAAGGAGTGACTTCCACACACAGGTTTTTATTGTTCCTGTCATTGAGTCCAAATGGTAGAGCTCAGGCCTTTCATGAAATCGCTTTAACAGGCCTGACTGAACTTTCATCCGACCGCAACTGAGACTTGGCAGTAAGGACGGGAATGAGCAAAGGTCGCTGTGTTACTAACAAATAAACTACTGCTCCAGGAATATCATTCCTCTGACAGCTCTAGACCTTCTCAAAATTCTGTGTGGATAATGCGCAGCGGATTAGACTGCTCAGAAAATCCAAAAGCACAATCTTTCATGAATTCACACTCTCCTGTTAATGGGTCCAGTTCTCTTTCCTGTATCAATGATTCTTTGGCAATCGCTTCCTGTGTATACTTTTTTGAAGAGAAAGTTCAACAGGTTTCAAAGCCTACACAAAGTCAAGAAACAGCCATACACTAGAACAGCTCTCGAGAACTTGTCTAGAAATGGATGAACACAGCCCAGGCCAGTTAGTCAACTAAAGACAAGAAATAGACCAAATACTTTTCTCAAAAGAAACAGTTTTCAAAACATATTTTAGAAGAGATTATTCATGCATGCTGGAAGTTAGTTCTCCGCTTCCTCAAAATGCAGATAGGGAAAACAGAAGAGTAACTTAGTTTAAAATTTGCATAACTCCCTTTACTCTCAGGAATGCCTGACAAACTACCAGCAAACTTCTGTGACCTCCAGTGTCAGGTTCATACATAACAACCACTGCAATTCACTGCTCTCCTTCCACTTAAGCCAATGATGTGCCACCCTGACAGAGTGCGTTCAATTAGTTTCATTTCAAATGCAGCTCCTTTGGGGAAGAAAGTCGTAACTATGCAAGTCAGAGCAGAACATTACCTTGAACAAAAGGCTTGACCAGGTACATCATGGATGACCTCTATAGCTAGCAGAATTTTCCCCAAGTTCCTCATGACCTTTATTTTACAGTATCACCTGAAAGAACAATGCATCCAAAGCACTGGGATTATTCCTGGGACTTCACCCTAGGAAAAGGTGAACAGAATGGATGGAAGCTTGGGCCTAAAGCAGACTTCTAGAGTAACTACATTAATCAGGATCACAGAAATGGCAAAAACAAAAAGCTGCTTTCCTAGAAAAATCCAGGTAAGCTGCCAAACCCTTTCATTTCCAGGTAGAGCTTATTCTGTGTCACAAAATTATTTACCTATGAGGGCTAGAAGCCTCATTTGTCTGGGCAAACTGAGAGACAGCCATACAGTATACACATTCTAAGAATGCCATCTCTGGGGTTTAGAATATATTTGCAAAATAGCCTAGCTAGTCTCGCTACGACACTTCTTGGCCATAAAGAGGCCCGGGTCCTGCATCTCCCAGCCACCTGCACAGTTCATTTTTTTACCTGGATACGTGCATGGGAATTCCTAGGCCATCACACTGGACACCTCAGGACATCACTATTGAACTCTTAAAATGGAGCATTTTCCAAAGTTCTTTTTGCAGCTAAACAGGACAAATGGGACCAGAACACGCCTCACGCTGTCACTGGCTTCCTTCACAAACTGTCTCCTGCTCCCACCGTGCCTAGACTTCTGGTTTCACCTGAATTACATCTTAAGTGGATACTCGTAGGTAGGTCACACAAGATCAATGCAATTTATTTAACATGCTAATCTGCTGGGTTAAAATTAAGTCACGGGATCAAATGAAGGACACTTTAGAAGTTCTAATTAACATCACCACCCTCACCTCAACATTTTTCTGGAAACAGCTACAAAATGAAACATGAGTAATATTTGCCCAAATATGTACAAAGTGGGAAAGAGAAGGAATTTTGTATTCTTTGGCTTAAAGGGAAAAGAAGGATAGCAGAGAATACTGATTCCTAACCAAACACTATCAAGAAAAGCATTTATCAACATTAAGCAGTCAAGCCATTTGAATCCCCAATGCACGACACCAAAACCCCTCACTTCCTTGCAGCATAAGCAAATATAACCCACCGAGACTCATGTAGGGTGAGGTGTTAAAGCAGACAATTGCTCTCCTGTGGACTAACACACACAGTCAGGCTGAAAACAGAATTGTGAAGCTTGTTTCTTACACTACAGTTCCGTGTCCACTAACTCTGAGCCAGCCTGTGCAAGACTGAGGGCCGTATAAGGGACATCCAGCTCAGGCAAGATACACCTGCCTGTACAGTCAAGCACAGCAAACACCACGGTGTTTACGACAGCTTCAGAAAGGCTGAAGGAATAGGCAGTGCTCAACCCAGCATAAGATCTCCTGGACTATATCTGCTCCTTCTAAATGTTTTGAGCAAATTTGATTCTGCTGATTTATACTGGACCGGAGCTGTGCCTCATGTGGCTGTGGCCATCCAGAGCTGTGCTAGTTGTCCTGATGTTCGCTCCCCTGGGCCACAGGATCACAGCCTGACAGCTTCTCACTGCACACACAAGGCTGGGTGAAGAACACAACCAACATTTGCTGCCATGCTATGAGTTCAATCATCTGACTTTTTAACAGCAGCTCTTATCAACACAACGGAAACTCAGGAGAAACTGCGGATTAGCCTTAGCAACCAAACACTTTTGATTTGATTTTACAACTCCAAACGAAAGGCCTCAGTGAAACACTCAATAAAACCCCCGGGTTCTGGGTCCATCAAACCATTTATCTATCAGTCACTACTGGCAGAGCCTCCCTACATGATGGGCAGGCTCTTGTGACGTTGATTGCATCTGTTTATCCTCTTCAGAGGCATCTTGTCCCTATGCTATAGCATGTAATTTTCCTTTGTTCAGCTGTGCTTTGTTACACAAATTAAAAACTGCCTGTCCCATGTAATAAGTACATAGAATTATTTATCCATAAATCAGTTTGCAGGAAATCACTACCCTGCAGTACATAATAACTCAGTCTGTGTTTCTAACCTGTGCCCTGGCTGTAGTATATCATCAAACTGTAACAACATAAAGCCATAATTTGTAGTTATTATTGTTAATCCACCAAAGGGAATGACTTTTCAAGCAGCAAAGAGGAAAAAAAAGCAACAGTGTTAACAATTTAAAAAAGCCTTGATTATATTAATTTTTGTATTATACTATTGAGCTGCCTTTTCTAGCTCTTATGGCAATTTGAAAAATATTATACTGCCTTTTCCCATCAGTGTAAGGTTGCCCATATCATTCTATTGAATTTCAATCAGTGACATATTGGGGTAATAGATGGGAAAAATAATCAGTATAATCCTCCCCTGCACTTCTAAAGCATCTTTCATCAGAGGATCCCAAAGCACTTTAAAAACATTAATTAATTAAGCTTCGTAACATCCCTGTGAGTTAGACTGTATTTTGCCAATTGACCTATCAGTGATTTAGTGACTGAAAGCACACAATGAAGATAATCCTATGTTTATGCCAATACAAAAGAATTCCCCTTCTTTCTCATTTCAGTCCATAGTAAATAATTCAGTGACAGAACAGGAATAAACTATGTGATTACACTGCGATGTACACATCCACAAACCAACAGGAACACCCACACTCCGTGAACGACGAACACTCCACCCCAGCTCGTGGGACTTGTGCAACGTCAGGGCTCTGCACAAAAGGGTGACCTTCACCCGAGGGGGAGGCACGGCCGAGCTATCCCAAGCTCTGGCAGTGCTAAGTCTTTGCTACCGCCCGTTTTAAAACGCCCTCATAAAATATATGGATCAACAGTGGTTTACAGAACGAAATCTTGCGGTGTAGCAACGCATGTATAAGCTGGTCAATTTAAACACTCATGTCTAGCCTTTCTGGCTTGCAGATCTACATCAGCACACAGACCATGCATTTACATGTTTATATATGATACTTACATGATTATATATTAAAATGTTTACAGACACATGGATGTGAGTAACTGTCAATAGAAAGACTGTTACAAGGTTTAATTGCTGAACTTCAGAGTACTTTCACAGATGAAAATCGCTTTGATATATGAAGCTTGGTTGAGTTTCTAATTTTTTGAATGCTTGTGTTGCCCGTTCCTTTCCTCCAGCACGACTGTACTCAAGTATTTGACTTAAATAACATACACCAAACAGTTTGATGCCTTGTAATTCTACATATCGGGTTTACATTTTACTGTAAAAAGATTGTGCTTCATGTAATAGATGCTGCTTCACATTTGGGAAATGTTATGTGAGGACCCTGACTTTTATTAGATTAATTTAATATAGGCACTAAGTTACTAGACTAAATTAATAAAGATCTTCTTNAAAAAAAAAAAAAAGAGGGAGGGGAGAGAGAGAACAGAATGAACCCACAAATTAAATAAAATTTTCTGAAGCTTGTTATTTTGGAAGTCTTTATTTAATTTTCCAACCCCCTATTCTGTTTGAAAAAAACAGCCAATAATTAGAAAGGAACCAAAAAAAAAAAAAAAGGTTGATGTTATTTACTTCAGGGGATTATTTTTAAAACTGTGATATGATAGAACATGAATACCACAAATAAATAGAAGGATGAGAAAGCAAAGGAGATAAAAAATATTAGCAAAAAAAAATTTTAACATTTTTCTATATTACTTTAAAAACTATTACCTCCATTGAGGAAAACCACATCTAGCCCTGCATAACATCTTGTCTGGCATTTCTGGGATGGTATAAGCCTGCACTTACCTCAGACAGCAAGAAGTAAAACATGACTAAAGAGAGAGAAGCCCTCTTTCTCTCTTTTGTCTGAGAAAGAGAACCACTCAATACGCATCATTTCCATGATGAAGTCTTTTCAGTCATGAAAACTCAGGACAGAAAGGCTGCTGTATTCAGAGTATTAGCAGCTCTTAACAGTTGCCCTTCATAACCCTGTCACTCCGGAGCTCAGCTTCACCCTCCACCAGGATGCCCTCTCCTGAGAGGCACCACCACACTGGGACTACTTTTCTCAGCAGTATTATTCAGTAGCCCCAACACCCATAGGGTTGCAGAACCCACTACTTCACTAATATCATCCCCACATAAAGTCCAAAGCATGGCACTCTCCCCCAGTTTTGCCTGAAATTACTGTCATTTGGTCATACTGTCATACTCTACTCTTACCCTAAGACCCCTTTCCAGTTCAATCCTGGGAACACCTGAGCTTGCTCAGCTGCACAGCAGCCAAGGCTGTGCCTCCTCCCAGAGAGCAGTGGCTGCTGAACCCCTTTGAAATCCAGACCAGCAGTGTCACAACTCGGCCTATTCCCTGCTCAAAGAGCTCCCATGCCTGGAGGTTTGCTTTGCCACCTTAAAACCACCACTGGTTCCTTTTGCTTTGTATAGCAGCTGCCTCTCTCTGTGCCCCAAGCTCCCTGGCAAAATGCTGGCTGCTTTCCTGCCATCCCTCTGACCCTGGCACCAAGACCGCAGCTCCTGTCTATAACTTATTGCCTCCAGAGAGCCAACATAAGCAGATACTGCTAGTGGGGACCTGTAATGTGGTTCCACCACAGCCTCACAGGCTGAAAATTTGGGCTTTAGTGTATTTGCCTCAGTTGCTATGAAACATGACTGCAAGTGTACTCAACAGGTAGTGCTTTTCTCCACTGCTCATTTCTTTTAACAGCCACAAATGATGCCTTGCTCATCTCAACCCAAATTCTAGACTCAGGGACTGTATTCTCACCTCATGACCTACAAGGGGCTGCACATTAGTAAAAGCACCAATGTTTGCTTTCCAGTCTCCTTTGTCAGCTTCCTGCCAGCCCAACACCACCATCACAACCTGCCTCACGACACCTCCAGCAAGGAGAAAGTGGCATCTGAACAGCTAGTCTTTGGTCCCCACCCTCCAGAAACCTTTCTTGGATTTTAAATTGTCACATTTTCACATGGAGAAGAGAAGGAGAGGCAGAAGATATTTTCCTTCTTTAGGGAAAAAACAGTATCTGTTTTCAAAAAAAGATGCCAGTGCCTCAAACTCCTTCAGTTCTCCCAGCTTCAATGCCCGCCCAATAAGCTTCACATGGAAAGAGCCCACTGAGCAGGAAAAAAGCACAATAACATGGCATTGCAAGTGAATACATAAAACACATTTTGAAGGTTATAAAAGAGCATTGCTAATAGAACATTGTAGAGGCTAATAGGCTTAGAATTAAGCCTACGGACATTGTTTGGCCTTGTATGAATCTGAATATCCTGCCTACTCGCAGTAACACAGCTACAGCGAGCACAGAAAGTCTGGCTCAGGCTGCAGACATACAGTAGCCAACTATCTTTGTGTTGAGTCAACTACAAGTAGATTTGAAAATTCATGGGTCTCAAGTCCAAAGAAAAATAAGGACACACGGCATGCTGTGCTGCACAAACCAACCCCTAAACTGAATGCAGATTCATATTTTGGCCTATGTAGTTTAACAGCTTAATCTCTTTAGTTTAAGATTTGTGTCTTTTGGGGTTTTCCTTATGCTCTACAAAAACTAGCAGAACATTTTTTCACTAAATTACTACTTTTGGCTTGCCTTCTGTCTTTTCTTTCCTCCCACTTCCAAGAAAAAAACCCAACATGAACAACTGAAGAACTAGTAGAACAGCAGCTAACTAGCAGGACAGAAAAGCATATATTGCTGAGGAAAGAGGGATTTGCTGAAAACCCCAAATAATGACTGCTTCCATTTATTCAAGATGAATGCAGTATGTGAAGATACGGTTGCTGTTACCTCTGCAATTTGACTCAGAAGTCCTTTGCTCTCTGTAGCTGCATTACTGTAAGAGCACATCCAGATCCACACAATACCAAATAATGTTCCCAAGCTTCATCCTACTATCTTTAACAACATTCAGTTAAGAACTAGAGCCACCATGAAGCAGTTAACAAAGGAGGTAAGAGTTGTATTCTATCAGTTTTATATTAAAAAATTATAAGGAAGCATAATTGTCCATACGTACACGTGTATGCACAAATCTATTTAAGAATACGCAATAGACCAAAGACTGGGGGGTTGTTGATCCTCAGGCTCAGGTCTCCTTCATAGCTCACACATGGGTAAAAGGCAAAGATTAAACCTTACCCTTCCCTTACAGATTGATCTAATAGAGAAAGACAGCGCCTAGTACCTTGAAAGGTGCAAAATTTCTCTTCAAAATAAATGTCACTAACCCTAGTCCCTACTCTGGGCAGCACTGTAAATTCAAATACATTCCATTCAATTAAGTAGATTTTTTTCCTTCACTGACACTTATTTTAGTTGATAACCTGATTCTCCAGGTTCCTCATCTCCCTCTTTTCTTCCAAGGAACAGCAAAACAATTCTGCATTTCTGACAAGTCTAAATAAAGCTTTGCTGGTTACTGAACTATGCTACATTTCCTATCAACAGAAAACAAAGGAGAAAAAAAAAAACTGTAGTTCACCACTAAAGGAGATGACTCAGAGCAAGCAGGAACTGTTACCAGACTCAGAAAAAGCAGTTTTCCCTTGTACCATTGATGAGCCCACATTATGCTGAGATGAACCCAGATTTGTTTTCTTAGCCCACATCTTCCTAGAACTGAACCTATTTCCTTACAAAACCACCAGATCCTTTTTGGATACTTTTAGCATTTTCATCTTCACGCTAGTTCGTTTGCAGACAAAAGACTGAAAGACAGAAATAACTATTTTATTCTTTTTTTTTTAAATTTGAATGATAATTTTCTGTGCACATGGCAAAGACGGGAAAGAGTTATTCATCTCCTGGATCTGGAGGTTTGCAGCACACGCACGTCATGCTTTGAAGCATTTCCAGAAGTTTACTGCTTCTTTATGTAGCAGCTAAGATCCTCGTGTAATCACAGGATAGAGAAGCTGTGGAATTGCTATGAAGAAAATTAACTCTATCACAGCCAAAACCAGCACTGGCAGACACCATCAGACACTGCAAGACTCAATGAAGTCTCAAGCATTGGTAGCACTGCAAACACCCTCATGAGATGGTGGAGAGCTCTAGTACCTCCTGAGGTCCATCCTCCAGTAAGCGGCTCACAGTGTTTCACAACCCATCAAGCTGGCAAGCAACACACCAGCACTCTTTGTGGCATAGCAGACACCTGAAGAGACAGGTCATCACAACTCCAATGATGGCACTTCTGGTGCAATATACTATTGTTTAATACCAACACTCCTGTACAAAGCCAATTTTTTGTACCAGAACTCCATTCCTAAAGAGCTCAGAGCTCTTATCACTTCTTTCTCTTTCCTAACTATGTCTCATGTTCAAATGTGAAGAGCTTAAAAATCCCCCAGGGTGATATTTCAAGGAAAAAGAGAGGAAATTCCTTCTAATAATCTCCCAAAGCCCCAGGTGTCTTGGGCCCACATGCTCATGACTTCTACATGAGTGAAAGCAAAAAGGGAATCCAGAGGCCAAATCGCAGTTCTGGGGAATATTGTTAAATAAAGATACACTGGGATGATGCCTTATGCAGAACATGGTACCAATACTGGAATCTACCAAAGATGCATTTCACCATAAGTCACAACCTATGCTGCAGCCAGTATTCTCTGTACCACAAATATACAGCAATTAACTGGGGATTTCAACTAATAACATCACAGCAAAGGAGATAATAAGATAAAAATAACAGTCTTCACAAAGTCTTATGTAGGAAGATGAAGACACTGCATGCACATGCATTTCCAAAAGAACAAGCATCTCCAGGAATCCAGATGTATTCTCCTTTCCTTACTTGCACAGGGAACCAGAATGAACCTCAGCACTGAGGGATCCCTACAAGCACAGCAAGCACGACACAAAGAGGCAGCTTTGGGAGGTTTATCGTTTTCACAATCTGATTGATTTCAAAGGTCACCCTGGAGGAAAAGCCTCAATCTGGTTTCTGCCGACACAGTCATTTCCCACAGCCAATAACTATTCCCTGCTCTTGGCACTCACTCAGGTGGTGGGACGTGGGTTGCACTGTGGGTATCTGCATCTTAATGAAAGTCTATTTTACTCCCCCAAAGTCTGTTGTTCATTTGGAGACAGGGAGCGTTATTGGCTGTTTCATGCTGTAGGTCTTAGGTATAAGCTGCAAAGAAATAAAGACTTTCTGATTAAGTAGAAGCTTTATTACTGAAGGATTATCCCAAAAGTCTGAAACACCTTTTTCAAACTTCAAAACCATTTGAAATTTCTTCTTTTTCTAACCAGTTAAAAAAGGAAGGAAAAAAAAAAGTATATGGAGTAAAGAGGTGATGCTGCACACCCACCACATGGGATGCTCCAACATGATGAGCAGAGGCAGTTCAGCTTTTCTGCCTGCCTTTTTGATGGGCAGCACTTTAGGTGAGGTCCAAGCACCCATTGTAATGCATGTCCACATCTACCTGGAAAAATCCACTGCCTCAGATATAACCTCCGTTCCCCATTTCACATTGGAGTTTATGGTGGATGAAAAACCCAGTCAGAGGGGCCTATCAGCACTAAAACAGCTCTCGTGTTCTCCAGATGATGGCCCTGGTTAACAGTTTATCACAGAATAAGTAATTCAAAACACACATGCAGTAAACATCCCAGTCAGTGTGACCAGGCACCACTGTGGTGTGGTGTGGATGTAAAAGGTCAAAGCAACACCATTAAAATTGTAACCTAGGAGAATAACCTTAAATATGAAATGAAATGGATAAATTATGGATGAATATGTAAGATTTTGTGAGAAATGGCTTCCTTTAGATACACATGTTCTACACCAACAATGTTACTCTCATGAAATTTGAGAAGTCATTCAATCAAGTCATGCTGAAAATGAAGTTCTACTCAATAAGGAGTAATTTTACTGCTGGTGATCCAGAATATTGGCACCTCTGTTACTTCTTTTACCCATGCTGAGGTGAAATGTGCCCAAAGAAGGAACTGAAAATCTGGAGGCCCCTTATCCAAAAACATCTAAAGAGCACTATTAACTTATAGAAACTAAGATAACAGTTTGTAATGGAAAGCTGTGCTAGCATAAGCTCTTTACAAACAGCAATGAAATGGAGGTACCAATTTCAAGACATTAAAGACTTAAGCCAGCTTTTATGCAGGTACGTCATGTACAAAAGGCTTCATACTCCATTAGCTATGCCATGTGCCTGGGTGTGCCCTGTTTAAATAAGAAGGATGTCCTGTCTGAAGCATCTTTTGAATACTTTTAACACTGAAGGAACAAATTAGCAAACATAACGAAGTCACAGCTAAAACTTTAGAGCGATCTTGATAGAACTGCAAAATCATGCTATTATCATGGCTGACGTTTTCTGCCAGAGGGAGAATGGGAATTTGCAGGGCCCTATCTTAACGAGAGACTGGTAGAGCAGACCTGACAGGCTGATGGGCCAGAATAATGCACACTCTCCCTCAGCCTCAGAGAGACAGCAGAACCCTCTAACAACAGCTGCGCCAGCTGGAAAATGGTCTCAACCTTGCTGCCAGCCCTTTAGGTCTCCTGTACAAAAAAAGAAAGGAGTTTCCATTTTTACTAATAAATGGGTATGTTTCCTGTGCTACTAAAACAGAGCTGAGGCTTGTCACAGTCCATAAGATGCTTTCAACGCTGGCTGAGAATCCCTCCTGGCCAGCAGCTCTGCTGGTCAGTGTCTGCTCATCCACCCACCCGGGGCCACATCATTGTCACCTTCCTTCTCCTGCCCACACCATGCTGCGCCCATCTCTGAATGATGGCCAACCTCCTCCTAGCTCTACAGGAATAAATCTCCAGACCACAAACCTCTAACATCCCTTCTTCCTACCCCCCAGGCAATGACTTACACTCTATTTAGCCTGAGTCATGACTTTTCTTCCCATCTTCTTAGCATGCATGTTACCCAAATTTATAAACAAGAGGAATAGGAGATCACTAGACACTGCTATGGGTCTAGTCTACCAGGATGAGCGAGGGATGCCTGCTTCACAAGAGCCATGCCCACAAGTACCCACCACCAGGCATGTTCATTCAGCCTGTAGAGTGCAGAGCAGCCCAGAAAACACAAAGATGCCAGCTCCCACGGCAGGGCATGAGAAAGGAATGTGGCAGGCAGGCAGGCACGGCGATCTCTGCCAGTCACATTCGCACCTCAGCGTTAGCTTTCTTCACTCTGCACATATGGACTACGCATTTAACCGGCCGGCTGCACAGACCCATCTCTCCCTGCACTCAAGGAGAAAACAAATTCTTTTTTCTTCACTAAAATACCCCACTTTACTGCCAAAGCAAATCTTTTCTCATATAGTTTCTTCTGGATCAGTTTTCATGTATCCACTATTAAATATTCAGTGGAATAATGATTTCTAAATAGCACGTATAATACCTTTTAAGTGGCTGCAAATGTTATATGCATAGTCACATAATGGGAGAGAACAGATCCATCAGTTTGAATCAGGCTCCCCTTACTGATTTTCACAGCAAAAGTAGTGAAGTATTAGTAGGGAGCTCATGTAATAAAATGCAAAGTGAATCTAAATTAAAAAGAAAAAACAAACCACTTAACTTTAAGGGACTAACACTTTCCCCCCTTCCCGCATATAAAGATAATTCCGGACATTATACAGTTTATATAGATGGATGGATGGATGGATGTAAATATAGACACAGGTACGTAGCATTTTGGCATAAGTAAGAAATGTAAAATGTAAGAAGAAAAAAAAATTGAAAAAAATTTAATTTTTTGTTTCAATTCTTTCCCCTAGCACTGTCAGAGAAGTCTTTGTATTTCATCTAGGGGTTTGAAAATTAGTAGTCATTCTCTGATGATATTTCTATGAGAAGCCTTCAACTATACAAAGTCGATAAAGTTATTCTTTCTGTTGCAGAAAATTATCTTCAACAAAAGTTCAGCAGATCACCACCAAAAGCCATCATTTTTTCCCAAATATTCCCTGGGTACCACAGATCAGTAGAGTGTGGAAATAACATAGATATTTTGCTTCAGTGGATGAAATCAGGGGAGAAAAAGGAGGAGAAATCAGTTCATGAAACCACAACTTGCATAACTGGTTTTGCTTAAATGAAAAACAAATCAACTGATCATTTCCTGGCAGATGAAGCATTACATTAAAACAGAATTTAAGAATGTTATTCTTTAATTATTTAGCCCTTACTCCCTATTACTCTATTCCCTTTTTATTTAAAAACTTGGTTTTAAAGCAGATATATTTTAAAGGAGAAATTCTGTCTCAAACTAGAAAAAGTTGAAACACGAAAATAACAAATTCAGATCACCCTGAAACAACATAGTTTAAAATCTAATGGCTGTGCCTCCTCCGCTGTTTAACTGTCTCTCCCGGCAAAACTATTCAATGAATTTGATAAGACTACTAATATATTTGTTTAATCCCCCGGGCCCTGCACTCCATGGACAGCTTTTCCATGGATTTGTTAATTGTCAGGGCAGGGGCAGCAGTGCAGCCCTGGCGGGTGAGTTTCCCAGGTGAGAACTCAGCCCTCACGAATCCAAGTTCATCATTCGCCACATTGCTAATGAGACAAGTGCAGCTCAACACGAGGTTAATTGTCAGAAGCAATAATCTAAATTAAACTGGCCAACATTCAAATAAAAGGTACCATTTAAAATATCTTTTTCAAATGAAAGCAATCTCAGGAGTTTATTTGCCCACTCAATATAGAATTCTAAGTTTTAAAAAAACCCTTCCTCTTCCCCTCTAAGGAACCAAAGTAATTATTTTTAATACAGTGACATATGTTAGACAAAAGTATTAAGGAGGGGGCTTCACTCCACTCCAAGTCTCCACGGAATTTTCCCTTATGTGATCACACATCTGAGCTCAGATTTTAACCCAACCAGTGAAGACTTTTTAAAATAATGGCTATTAGCTGATGAGAGATCCTTCATAAATTATCCCGAACCATGGAAGATCTGGGGTGATGTTCGCAGCACTGAGAATTATAATTAAAACAATATGGGGAATTAAAAGAAAAAAAGCAAGAGTTCACAAAAACATTTGAGAAATGGCTCGAGTCAACTCAAAGCTCACTCGGTTTTGGCTGGGACTGCGGGCTCACGACAGCTTCAGGCTGCCAAAACAAATACAACCACCCGTTTCTTCCTGATGCTTTCACCCAGGGAGGGAACCTGCTCCTTTGCTTTCGCCTGCTACGATAATGACAAGCCTGCTAGGATTTGATTGGGGTTTGTATCCCTGCCTGCCTTTGAAACAATTATTATTTTGTTAATTGTAAGAAGAAAAGGACTTAAGTGGCACCTCGGACTGACATCATAGCCAATAGCTTCCAGATAATTGTTATGTGCTGTAATTAAAATAATGCACATCATTTAGGCAAAAAGTTTAAAAATACCTCAGGGAAAGTAGTTCAGGTTATAATTCCACACAGGGAATCTGTATAATTTTGGCTGCAACCACAGAGGAAAAATGTAGAATTTAAGATATAAATTACTCTCTTACCATGCAGAGTTAGTAAAAAAAAAGCGTATTTATCTAATCAGAATGGATGTTGTGGTTGCAGTTACAATGTTTTATCCATATCTTTACCCATAAGCAATGACTACAACATGCATGAAAAAGTAGTTTTCAATTAACCTTTTTTATATTTTAAAAATTATTTTATTCTTTGTCATTTTGAGGAAGATGAGAAAAGCTGATAAGTGGATACAAAGCTCCCTTTCAAAGCACTCTGTCATCTATACCGAATCTCTGCACTAGTGACAATCAGAATACCCAGGTTTTAGCCTTGAACATGAGATCATTTTAAGTCAGGTAATGCAGTGAAAAACCTCTCACCTGAATAATGCTAAAAATAACTAGAAAGAATAATGCTTTACAAAATACTAGGAAAGAGTGGATTCAAGAAAGTAATATTACATGAGAAAAAACTTGGCTCAGCTTTTAATGTTATTCCACAAGAAGTGCCTTTCTTTTCCTAACACAGAGTTGAACTCTCGAATCACTATAAATGCCTTAGTCTAAGAGGTGGCTGGCAAACTCAATGGCATGAAAAGCATCTTGAATTAGACTTGGCCAGTTCCAGATGAGGACACTGACTTGGGCTAGTTGTAAACATTTTTACATTTCTCTTTTTTTTTAATTCCCATTTGGGAAGCTGCTGATCCCTCTCCCAAATATATTGAATTCAATCCACAACACAGAAGCTTTGTTACATTCCATTCCTTTCCTTGGATGCATGGGACAATCCAGTGCCTCCTCAGGGGGAATGTACAAAACGACACTCTCAATGCACTAAAATGCCTAAGTCTTGAAGTCTGACAGAAGCACGTATTTATCTTTGATCACCAGCACAAGCAACTGCAGCAAGCTGTACTAGCAGCATGCTCAAAGATGACTTCTTGAAGGCCAATAGACAGTGGCAAAACTGAGAAGACTGAAGAGTTCCTGAACTTTGATGCAGGTATTAACCCTAGGCTACTGCCCTGCTGTTGCTGCCCAATTCTTAATGTGCACACAAAAGCAAACAACAGATGGTCAATTCATAAGACCAGCAATATTGGCACAATCAACACAGACTTACTGATCTGTGCCCACGTTCAGCCAACCAGAGGCTGGTAGATCACCTGAGCAATGAATAAAGGTGCTTGGAGTACATCTAAAGGGCTTCACTCACTGGGTCAACTGAGTAAGGCTCTTCATGGTCCACGTTAACATATTTACAAAAACCACTTTCATTTCACAGAGTCACAGAATGATACAGGGTTGGAAGGGACCTCTGGAGATCATCTAGTCCAACCCCCACCACACCACACAACTATAGGGAGTGGTTTGATCTCTTTCTCCTTTTAAATCTGAGTTTCTCTTTCAGATGTGGGAAGCTGCCAGTCTTCATTTCTCCCCAAACATTATCAAAGGGCCATAACATAGTCCCACTTAAAAATTTAAGGAAATAGTCTAATGAATACCTCTTACAGATGCAAAGATATCGAAATGAGTGGTTTTAGCACTAAAAGCAAAAAATGTTTCCAAGCATCTTTTCTAATTGGACTAAAAGTATGCTAAGCTGCATCCATTTTATCCGTTCTGGTTCTGAAGTATACTCTTCACCCTTTTATGGGAGATTTAAAGAAGGACGCTACTACAGTAAAGCCAGAGGCATTAAGCTAAGGGAGATTTCTATTAGATACTAGAAAGAACTTCTTTCCTGTGAGGGTGGTGAGGCACTGGAACAGGTTGCCCGGGGAAGCTGTGGATGCTCCATCCCTGACAGTGTTTAAGGCCAGGCTGGATGGGGCTTTGAGCAACCTGTTCTAGTGGGAGGTGTCCCTGCCCATGGCAGGGGGGTTGGACCTCAATGATCTTCAAGGTCCTTTCCAACTCTAACAATTCCGTGATTCTATGAAGTAGTCAGGACACAAGGGAAAAAAATAAGGCAAGCCCTTGAGTTTTTTCTTTTTCTTGCAATTGAAGAAATGTACCATAGAAGTCTCTGACCTGCCCGACACTTTGTATCTCCAGCAGTCAAAGAGCAAAAAGCACATTCAACAGCTGTAGGACTGCAACTTGGCAGAAGTCTGTTTCCTGTCCCAGTCCAAAGACCCTGACCCCAACACGGCAAACTACAGAACAGCTACTTGGGCCAGCTTGGTGAGGTTAAAGTTAGTTTCTTCTGTCAATTTAAGCCCAAACTTTAAATGCTTATTCAGTCTTCTTACAGCTTTCACAACTCAAGGAAGCAGAATGATGACCACCTTTGCAGGGCTAAGATGGCATTTACCACTAGTGAGGAATTAAATAAAAGCAGACAGATTTGGAAAACCTAAAGCTCTTTTAAAAAATTACACTCTGCTCCAAGACCTAACACAGTAATAGATTCTCACAGGAATAGCTATTTCCCTGGCAAGACTGTGCAATAATGCAATTACTGCCATTTAATTAATTTATATTCTTGAAATCTGTCTCCTTACAATTTCTAAGTATTTTGCTTTAACACCAAGATGGGATTTTCTGCCCCAGTTTGCCATAGCAACCCCTGCAACAAATGGCAGTTGTCTATAAAAAGGGGGGACTCTTTGAGCACGCATGCACAGGCTGGTATGGTTTGTTCTAAAGCAGGTCAGAGCACAGTGGACCTTTTCTACCGTGTGCGATTGAATACCAAGAAATTTCACTTCAAGGGCTGCCATGCTCCTCTCCAAAATGAAATGACACTGCTGCTAAGTCTGGATGTAATTACAGATATGAAAGGATGGCTGTGAAAGTTTGCTTGTATCTTCCTCTCCCTTCCATACTACAGATGTATTTGCCATACAGCTGCTAACGTCCTGAAGAAGTAATGTAGCAGAGTTAACACTTCTTTTCATTTTGCTTAAGTGTTAGTATACAGTGGTGGCTCTTAAAGAACGTTTGCCACTGAAGAATGAGACCCTTGTCTGTCTGTCGCAGGCAGAGCTCTCTTCTGCCTGCCCGTGCAGCCCCGGGCAAAAGCTATACTGGGAAGCCTTGACCTCCGGCCCAACAAGGACGCTTAGCAGGGCTAAGGGTAACCCCGACTCCTCCTTGCTCATTCAGTTTCTCGAGCTGTTTGAAGCAATCATTACCAACTCAGCTACATTTTGTGGTCATATTATAAAATGAATCATTGTTCAACAGTCCAAGATTGCTAAACTCATTTTATGTGCGGTTTAGAGTAGAGTCACTGGTTACTCCGGCCCCTCAGAGTTGTACTCCCTCCAGTCTAGTCGCAGCGGGGAAAGCGCTCGTCCTTGGCGCTAGCCCAGATGTAGAATGGTGTAACAGAGCAGAATTTGGCCTCTAGTACTTGTTCTCACAAGCTCCCCATAAGCTAGCCAAGAATTTTTCAGCCACTTCCTTCTGAAGAGCTTTTACCTCAGAGAGTCTCTAGCTTTTGTGCAGTCTTAACACGATGACTTCTGGAAACTGAAAAATCTACCATCCCTTTGGAGATACTCCGATTCCACCTTCCCAAGCATAACTTCTCACTACATGTTCCTATAGGCATGGTTTCTGTTTTAAGAGAGCCTATGGAATATTTGATGTTGGGATTTGGTTGGAGTGAATGAATGCTCCATTATTCACCCTGGTGGTACAGAAGTGGTTACTCTGAAGTTTTACAATGCAGCATATTGCTGTAATGACATCATATGACATCATAAATCTCCCACGATTTCTAAAGATTCTGATGAATGCTCCTACATGACCACCTTGGTAATAAATGGGTAAAAAAAAAGTGAATCAAAGAAAAATCTTGTGTATTTGTACACCATTCAAAAAGCTACAGACAAGTACTAACCACCTTATGCTTTGAAACCAAAACTCTTTAAGTTCCAAAGAAAAGAGGTCACCATCTTGATTTATGGCTGCAGTTGGACAGGGAACCCTGCTTTTACATTAAAATCTCACAAAGAAAGCTCCTCTGCAAATATGTATGAATCTTGATTTCAAGTAATGTTTCTAACAAGTTCTCTGAAAACAAAAAGTTACAGTAGTTCTCTTATTACAACCCAGTGTTTATAATATTTCAACCACAAATAGTCCAGATTAACAAATATTTTCCCCTCCTTTTAAAACCTTCCCACATATACATGTGCATTAGTCAAGCTGAAGACCAGCTTCTCATTTCTTGTCAAAAAGGTGGATATTCACCGTCCCTACCTTCAGTCAAACACGCACACAGACATACAACTAAAGTAACACCACAGCCTACTGTAAAGCTCCTAGCCTCAGGCTTCACGTGTGTCAACTCTGCAGCTTTCTCCTTCCTCCAGTCTTAAGAAAAGCACTTGAAAAAAGGCCAAATCTTACGTATATTAGAGCAGTATGAGAGCTCCCACGCTTCTGTCCTCTGAGGACACAGCTTTCATCTTTCTTCATGACTCTGCAAAGGTGGGAAGATGCCTACAGGTAATAATCTATTTTGTTGTCCAAGTCTAAGTCACTGTATCTCAGGTATTCACATAAGCAAGCAAAACCCCAAACCTGAGCTTCTACAAGGTATTATAAAAATTAATTAAACGACTCTCAAGATCATTAAACAAAAAATACCCACAAATGGATGGCTTTCATATAAGTAGTAAAATGGCTTTGGCCTATCCTTCCTGTAGTTCACTCTAGAATAGGTGTATTGAGTTTGTTTTCCATATTAGAACACAGCCAAAAAATTGTGTGGATGGAACACCCCAAACAACGGGCAGTGCTCCCAACCTGCCCCCCAACAGAGAATTTACTTCTTCATATAAAACAAGTGTGAAATGCAGCTTGCAATGTGTCTGGAAATAAAAATCATGTTTCAGCCTCTGCCCTCGATTGCATCAGTGGAAATGAAAAACTCCACTGACTTCAGAAGCTTCTGACTTTATTTACACTACTGTAACTTAAAACATGGCTTAATTTTCTTGTAAAGAATTTCTTGTTGAAGCTACAGCACCAGCAATTATGAACACTAACAGCATTGTGTGTGCTGATTTTGGACTCTACATCACACAACTGGATGCCTGTTTAACTTTTGCATTTCACATAGCCTCCACACCAAGAAATCTTTCTAGTTCCATTTTTGGCCTTACTACAGTAGTACCAGAACACTGCATTTTAGTTTCCACCACTGCAAGGAATATTCAACTCTGATATATGCACCTCACACCTAATTTTTAAGAGTTCAGGTCGTTACCTTTACTACTATCAGCTTTTTCACTTCTGTTCTTAGTACTTCATACTGAGGAAGAAAAGCCCTGCTCGAAATTGGCAGCCTAGACTCTTCCTGGCTCAAAAAGTCAAGCTCATGGTGCGTAGTTCCTGCTCGGCATCTCACTTCCTTTCCCACCTCTCTCTTCATAGGATGTCTAATGGAAAGCACTGGTTTTTCATAACCTTCACTAAACTCCGCTAGCTCCCTCAAGCCACTTTCAGCCCCAGCTTCTGTCAATCCCTATGTTGTCCTGCCAGAACATCAGTAGGATGCTAAATAGTATATGTAGTTTCAGGAAAATATCTAATCTGCTATTTTTGCAAGTTCAAATTGCTGTGCTGTCGATAGTAGGAATGGGATAATAAGATATTACTCAGTACTGAAATCCTTTTTTTCTGTGAAGAATTAGAAAACATATGAACCGTCCTATAATAGTCAGTGGTTTACTGAGCATGACTACGGCCCAGCCACATGTCACAGTGTATATATAGCCTTACAAGTTTATACCATACTGAGGTTTCTGCTTAATTTAAATCTGCTACTGAATTCTAATATCTAGTTCTCTCGTTTCCCCATCTCCACACATCCCCCACCAGCACTTGGTGTCAGAGGCTCAGAAATAACGAAAGGGCCACAGGAGGCCCCAGGCGTGTTTGAAAGCAACACAGACCCACGTACAATCACACTGTCACATGCCTGCATAGCTGCAAAGTAATGTGCTTCAGAAAGAAATACCATATCCCAAAGTTACCAACCAGCTCCTTTTTTGTTCCCAGCAAATTTAAAGGCTTGGATTCTTTTCTATTGCGTGTTCTCATGCCAAAGACAGGATCATGCTCTGACAGAATCATCTAAGATTTTATTTTTTATTTCTACAAATTAATTTTTTTAAGAGAGCCTGAAGCTCCCCTCATCAAAAGCCCCAGAAACATGGGAAAGAAAATGTCAAAAACTATCAATGCTAAGTATTATACTCCCACACAGGGTTAATTTTGTTTCCGAATAGCATGCAGAAGTCTGTCCCACCCATCAGATGAGCTACTATACTTCTATTAGTGTTCTGGCACCTCCTTCTGTACAAATGTAGCCCTTTTCTATAAAGCATGTTATATAAAAGACTTAATCCGGCAAGAATGGAACTTTTTTTCTTTTGCATCCAGATTTAAACTCATCATTCCTCGTATTAGACAGCATCTTCTTCCCCACAAACACTACATCACACGATTAGCTGAACGTAGAAAGACATTCAGTAGATGTACAAGATCCAGGAAAGCCAGGGCCAGCCTTCCCATACAGAAGTTGCTACAACACAAAGGCTGACTCAACGTGCCAACGATCCACGCCAAAATTAAAACATATTCCATCTTTCTTCCTGTTTAGCTACAAACTGCACCTCACAACTGCTCTGGGTAAATAGCTGCAAGTTTTGTAAAAGATAAATTCCATGTTGCCAGAAGTTATGTTGTCATAAAGCAATTACATTTTGTATCTAAGAATGTGCAGACTAGGGGCTGCCCATCTACTACAGCATATACATGCTACAGCTACATTACTGCAAATGCAAATTTAGATACACATCTTGTCACACAGCACATAGCATGGTTTTAATAGTCCTAAATGCAGTTCAATTAACAGCAGCTTGCATCCATACCCAGTTCCTGGATGTATGGCCAGATAAAATCTAGAGAAAATGCTAAGCACTCAAAGGGAAACAAAGTACACGCTGTCTATTAATTGCATGGGAGTTAGCACTGCCATCATGTAATCCTTGGTGAAAACATGATTATTTTTTTTAATTTATTGCGATCTGTTAAAAGTCATTCCGTTTAAACAGCATTGCACAATTTCCAGACAACTGAATCTGTGAAAAAAGCCTTATGGCTTTGTGTCAGGTCTTTCCACATTATTATGGTGCAAAGGCTACATAAATTTATCTCCTTCTAATTCTGGATTTTTTTAAATATCAAGACACTAGGGTTTTTTTCCATCTGCAGCTAAGATTTCTTCATCTCTTTCACATTTACATGCAAAACCAGAGTTTATGCACAAGAGACACAGATAAAAAAGAGAAGGATTCAGGAGAAGCCTTGAAGACGCTTGGTGGCAATTTTGTTCTGTAACAGCCATGAAATCCACATTGCAACCACGAGGCACCACAGTGCCATGTCAGTACTACAGCAGTACCTGCAACTCCATCCCAACCTCACTTCAACAAGAAAGGGACGAGTGGGACAGGGGAGTTGCTGTACCTCCCTACACTACCAAAAACTCACACAGCTGTCTCTCACAGAGACATGACACGGCTATTACAAATAGCATAGAAACACTTGCCCTCTTGGCTGTCTCTTTTTTTAAAAAGAAACTCAAAATCGTAATGCAGAACAAGTCATTGCAAAATGAACTTATGCTACACAGCTACAGAAAGGTAAGAGGAAAAAACATCTCATGCTTTTAGGGTAATAAAAATATTTCTTAGTCTTGTTATTGAAATCACTTTGGATTATTAGGCATGCTTTTTTTAAAAGTGTAATCCACACCTTCACCATAAATGCTGCAGTTTTCATTTCATATGATTAACACCAGACCATGGAAGCTCTCTCGCTTTCTTTCCTACTTGCCTTTATGACATTCCATACTACCCTTTTGGCCTCCTTCTAGAAAAATGCAGAAATGCATACATACATTGGGATTTAGACAATTTGGCACTGATGTTTTACTATCTGGGAATAACAATCAGCTTAACAGAAGCAGCTTTGTATCAGTAAACTTCATAATAAAAGTACTTCTGGATAAATAAATAAAAGAATGTCTCTATTATACAATACCAAACTAATCCCTGCAATAGATTTATTAATTCAAGCCTCAAAAGGTCAGTAGAATATTAACTTGTTCCTTTATGGACGTATACTCGCACTAAATAACGAAGCAGGGTTTAAACTAATCCGGTTAAATAGACGTTTAGTAACATTCGAACAGCCTTGGCAGCAACTCTGACACAGTTCAGTACAAAATGGTAAATTTACTAGAAACCATTTTGAAATTACAACAACAGAATAAAATTCCATGGAGAGTAGTTACAAAAGGCAAATCTTTATTAATTGCCAGTTTCTACTAAATTCCACCATAGGCATAATATTCAGTTCCTGAAGCAATACATCGCTTTGTACTGAAGGAGANTTGTTCAAGACTCCTCCAGAAGAGGGAAAGAAATCCTAACTGTGCAGCACCAGGGCATCCATCAGGTTACGTGGCGCTAACTGGGCCACGGCAGGACCTTCACTTCCCTTTACAGCAGGGAAATGCCCACCTCCAGTACACGGGCCTATACATCAATTGTGCTTCTGCACTAGAAAGCCGGCTTGTAATCCTCTGCGGGTGGCTTGTGCCCTACCCTAGAGCGTGGCATCTCTTACGTCGCTGGGAACTACCACTCTGCGTACAGCAAGTCACCTTTTTCTGAGATAAAACCTGCTTTTGAAATCAACAGGTCTTTCCTCTACGAACAAAGAGAGGTTGCACATTTGATCCGAGAGGCAGATCCCACCACTTCTGTGAATGCATATAAAACAGATTCCCTCTGCAACAGATTTGTCCCATTCCGCAGAGAGATTTATTTTATGGGTGGGGCTGGTTCTTGTTGATTTGGGTTGCTTCATTTCAGGGCAATTAGTTGTAAAACAAACACCTTAAGATGCACTGCTGGAATGGCTGCTTGACAAAAAGCACTTTGTATCTTATTGTAAAATATTCAGACACTCAACCCAAACAAATGGTGTCTGTAATAAAAATACTGCCGTGTATCTTCATTTGTACTAGAACAAATCAGTTTTATTTGTTCATTCTGCGTTTTAGTGTCATAGGTCTCTTAGAAAAGATAATTTATAATTCCTTATGCAATTATATATGAAATTAAGTCGTCTTACTCTGCAGAAGAATTCATAATAAAGAGACCAGGTTCAACCAGTTCCACTGAAAATATTTTGATAGCGTCAAAAAAGACAGCATAAAAATCTTTAGTGTTTTAACAAATTAACACATGCCTTTTGGGTAAAGTACTGTACATGCTGTTAATCTTTTAATTAGGTTCTCAATTTCACATACACATTTATGGTAGGGGGGATTTTAGTGATCAGAAAATGCAAATGCATGATGTCGCTATGCTCTTTTAGCAGATATATCAAGAAAAAAGAAAATAATTATTATGTGTAGCCTGCTATTTAAAAGTTCCACAATAAAATATTAATAAATCTTTGACAATATTACTAACAAAATAGCGTTCTTAATTCTTTTAAGCAAACAAATACAGTTTTCAGGCTGAGGAAAAAAAACCCACAAAGATTTGTTCTCCAAACTCAAGCCACAGAAAGAAAAAGTTTTATGTTCGTAATGCATGTAGTTTTTAGGCCCATCATCAACATTTAAAAATATGTAATTGACGCTATATATATAAATGGATACATAAATAGTGATGTTTGAAACATATTCTAAAGTAGCATTTCACTAAATGCCAATTTTCTCATGCTGACTGCCGCACAGTTCCGCCTAAGCACCTCTTTCCTGGATCTGGAAAAGATTTATATTATCTATAGTTCCGTATTCGATACATTCTTTTCCTCAAGCAATTGATCCATCCCCGGTTGCAACACAAGATAGACACTTTTCCCCCCACAGACTATTTCACAGACTCTATAGCTGGTGCCGGAAAAAAGCCCTACTCAAAAAGGCAGAGAAATTGCCATCAGTTAACGGCCCCTGTGCCCAGGGACATTTTTAGCACGGAGTTGTCACTGTCAAAGTAGGAACTATCTACTAGCTATCCCACATAATGATCTTTGTTAGAAAAAGGAAAAAGGCCAAAATGTGGCTGAGCAGCAAATACATTATAAAAACAAAGTATGAAAGCAATTTAGCTAAGAATTCTGACTGGCACACACATTCTCCTCCCAGCTTGCTGTTTGAATTTAACTCTTTATTGGTAAGGGTGGAAACAGCCAGGTGAAGTCAAAGATGATGCACATATAAAACTGTGGAGTGAAAATGGAATAAAATACAGAGCCGGATCCCAGGATCACTATAGCTTTATAGTTTCCTTGACAGCTTCTTCATCCTCAAAGAGTTATTTTTCTGCTGGATTAAAGTTGAAAGTGAAATCGCACATAAATACCCAGTGAAAAATATCCCAACCCCTTCTCATTGAACTTGATGCAATGCCTTTTTTTAATTACATCTGTATAAACATGTAGTCTCTAAGCTGTCTGGATAAATCACAGAATATCAGGGACTGATATCAAATCTCTTTACTGGCCAAAAGGAAGGTAGAGTATGAGCCATTCCCCATAAACCTTGCACAAGTAGAGAGGGCACCCCTAATAACTGTGTAGCTGAGTGGACAAGAGAAGGACATGCACACTTGCTTCTCTCACCCACAGCTTGAGTTTGGACCTTCATCGGTACTCTCTCAGTGAGCTTCCAGTAAGCAGGATGGTAGGCAAAAGGAGATCAACTAACAGCCTTGTCTTTTGCTCATTCCTTTTCCATTCTGTAAAGGTAGCCATTGAATCTCCCACAGACCCCCAACAATGCAGGAGGGCAGACTGCCCTTGTAAAATTCAACCCATATGAAAAGATGCAGATGTCAAATACAGTTGCCGATGGACAAGTTCATTTATATTCCAGAAGGGGCCAGGGGGATTAAAGCTGAGTCCCATCTACAACGCTCACAGGTGGCGGTGAGAAACCCTCTGAACTGCCCCTTTGCTGTCCATGCCAGAAGGATGTTTCCTAATGAGACCATCAGACACAGAAGAGGGGTCAGTGTGTTTGCCCTCTTTTTTTTTGTTTTTAAACCAGGAAACACTTTCCATTTATGCCCTTTAAGTTTTCTCCCCTCACTTTGTTCAGTTTTCCATTGCAAAACAAACTGGTTTTTGTGCACAGCTTGTCCTTGTGGTTAGAGGGGACTGAGAAGTGCTGCCTGACACTATGAGCTTGCAAGGGACCCTGCAGCCAGCACTGTGGCTCTCCACATGCTCAAATCCATTCCTCTTCACACATGCAATGAGCCCCAGACCACTGATGATAAATGGACTTTGGGCAGACTGGCCTACAGAAAGAGTGTTTCTTTCTCTCCAGAAGCACATCCATTGCCTTGAAACCCCTGTCCAAGGCGAACCAGAGATCCTAAAAGTTGGGATGTGCTTCCCGATAAGCAGAAGTCACCTAGGGTATGAGCCCTGCCTCGGCTGGGCTACAGGAGAGAAGCAGCTGGAGGTGGGCTCAGCTTCGTGCCCCCATGGGGAAGGCAGATGGAGCAAGGCAACCTGCAGCTAGGGTTAAAGGCACCTCCTTGTGCCCCAGGGTTAAAGTACCACTTCCCCTATCTAGAGCAGGGACTGGAAAAAATGTCAGCAGACAAGAATGTCTAAAAAGAAAAAAAAGGGAGAAAAAAGCTACCCTAATGTGTTAACCACTGCCAGGCTTTGCTTTCCTCATATGCTATTGAATGTTTAAATATTTAGCTTCTCAGCTAACAGACTACAAACTGCACCTCATTTTCCTTCTCTAGACAGAGGAAGACCTAGTCAAACCCAATTTATCCCCATTTTTAAATACAGCACTGCTGCATTATCAAATTAATGCAAGAAAAAGACAACAACATTTTATTTTAAATTTAAATTAATAAAGGCCATTTCCCAATTTTCATCAAAAATACCAGTGGTTCATGGGTTTGTGGGTTTAGCTGAGAGATTGGGAAGGTGGCCAAGAAAAACCAGAATTTATTATACACTGGTCTAAGTTTTTAATTGAGTACACACAGGCCTTTCGAAGTGAACTTGATTTTTATTTTACCCCAAACTACTATAAGGATTGCTATGACACAAAAAAGCCTGTGGCTCAATTTCCCCAGAATGTCTTCATTTTTTTAATAAAACTTACAGAATATGTGAAAACCTTTCCCTGTAGAGAGTGAAGCTTGAAGGAGCTTCTGTCCTGCAGCACTATCTGTCTACACACAGCCTGCAGCATAAAGTAAATGGAAAGTGCTAAAGAACACAGCCCCCATCAAACCAAAGCACTGATTTGCTGTTACAGCCTTAGCAATGTGTCTCAGAAACAAAGAGGGGGAGAGAAGAACAAAAGGTTTAATGATATCTACGCATAGCGCAGTCTATGGCGTTTGATCCATTAAGACTGTGGAACAAACAAATGACACACCACTGCAATAAGCCCACTAGTACTTCCAGAACCATCACCACAACATGATGCATTTCAAAGCGCTTGGCCTGAAATTGAGCAACTGACATCATCTACCCTACACTGTCCCACACAACATCTTTGTCTCTAAACTGGAGAGACATGGATTTGATGGATAGACCGTTTGGTTGATAAGGAACTGGCCATATGGCCACACTCAAAAAGTTTGAGTTGATGGCTCAATATCCAATTGGAGACCAGTGCTAAGTGGCATTCCTCAGGGGTCAATTCTGGGACCGGTGCTGTTTAACATCTTTGTCAGTGACATGGACAGTGGGAGAGTGCACCCTCAGCAAGTCTGCCAATGACACCAAGCTGTGTGGAGCGGTCAGCATGCTGAAGGGAAGGGATGCCATCCAGAGAGACCTGGACAGGCTTGAGAGGTGGACCATGGCAAGGTCCTGCACCTGGGTCATGGCAATCCCAGAAATACAGGTTGGGCAGAGAATGGACTGAGAGCAGCCCTGGGGAGGACTTGGGAATGTGCACTGATGAGAAGCTCAACATGAGCAAGCAATGTGTGCTTGCAGCTAAGAAAACCAAGCAGATCCTTGGCTGCATGAAAAGACGTGTGGCCAGCAGGTCCAGGGAGGTGATTCTGCCCCTCTGCTCCACTCTGGTGAGGCCCCACCTGGAGTACTGTGTCCAGCTCTGGAGTCCTCAGCACAAGATGGACATGGCCCTGTTGGAACGAGTCCAGAGGAGGGCCACGAAGATGATCAGAGGGCTGAAGCACCTCTCCTATGAAGACAGGCTGAGTTGGGGTTGTTCAGCCTGGAGACCTTGTAAGAGCCTTCCAACACTTAAAGGTGGCCAACAAGACAGATGAGGAGGGACTCTTTATTAAGGAGTACAGCAATAGGGCAAGGAGTAACAGTTTTAAATTGGAAGAAGTTAGATTTAGATTAGATAACAGGAAGAAATTCTTTACACTGAGGGTGGTGAGACACTGGTATGGGTTGCCCAGGGAAGTTGTTGATGCCCCATCCCTGGAGAGGTTCAAGGCCAGGCTGGATGGGGCTGTGAGCAACCTGCTCTAGTGGGTGATGTCCCTGCCCCGGGCAGAGGGATTGGAACTGAATGATCTTCAAGGTCCTTCCAATCCAAACCATTCTATGATTCTGTGAAACTCCCATCGCAGGTATATGAAGTCTCACAGACACACAGGGAAGGAACAAAGGGTGTTTCATTGGGAGAGCCAAAGCTCACTGTGTCCAATCCCTCCTTTCATCCCTGCCTCCTCTCCCGCTTACAAGCAGTGGTGTGCTCAGTCACAAACTACAAATGAGATGGAAAGTGGCTGTCAAAAGTGCTGGGCTGTTCAGGGCTACCTACGGTTACTCTCCTTTAAGCTGTTCAAACACTAATCAATTACCCATTTACTTATACTACCCATCTAGAAAAATAGATTATTTCTTGTAAGAGGTTTTGTTTCATCCCAAGAATCCTGTAAATAATATATTGGGATCAGAAACCCAGTACCATGTGACAGCTTTTACACACATCAGCATGGAGGGTGAGAGAAGAAAAGAGAAAGTCTTCCTGACCATTGATTTGAAGAACTTTCACAGTAACCTATCAAAGACTCAAGTATTCACTGGAGTTCACGCTGTTGGGATAACGAGGTTACTTAAAACAAAACTGCCAATGGAGAATGAGGGTGACAAGTAACCTGAAAGGTTGGTTTATTAATTGATTTTCATCTGTTGTTTTTTTATATATATATATAATACTTCTATATAAATGTGTATTTGTATGTGTCTATATTTATAATTTATATTCTCTATTAAACTATAAATGTTATACATGCGTTTATAATAAATAAAACCAAGTAAACCATAAAATATATTCAATTATATATAGATAGATATGACATCCTAACTTTTCTTTATGACAGATTTTCCACCAAAAGAAAACCCAAACTAATTTTAATAAACCCTACAAATATAAGCAGCCTCAATCCCTACCTTTTCTTTTACATTTTCATGTAAGATTTCTGAATTGTGCCAAGCAATGGTTAGAGAGAATTCTGGGATTGTAAATGAAATGGCGTGAGACACTGAACCTCTAACAACATGTCTTTCAAACCCTGTGTCCAATATACACTGAAATGCCTATCAAAAAAGAAGCCCAACACAACCAAAGAAGGAAGAAGTTTTCAGCATTCCCATCAATTCTGACTTTCTCTCACAGTTCCTGTAATTGACTTTCACTTACAGTTGTCATGAAGTTTTGTAGGGTAGACAAAACAGTGATTTGCTGGTAAATGTCTGCATATAAGGAGGGAAATAAATATTTGAGAAGCACTCAGCTCACTTCCTTCAAACGTCAGGGAGAAATACAAAGAATACAAGTCAAGGAATGTACAATTCAAGAAGAAGAAGCTTTTATGAGCAAAACTTTGATCTGGATGGCTGAGTATCGCTGCAAAAAATCCAGCCTGCTTAGCAATTCCAGTCAAGTTGTCACAAAATTGCATGTCAAGAGTTGAATGCAAGATGTCCATTTGAGTCATACCCCTCAAAATTAATGTTAAATTATTTGATTTGGGTCTTTTACAATTTCACCTCTAAAACTGGAGAGAAGAAAGAATAGCTTATCCATAAAAAGTGTCCCCAGTAGAGGCAAGGGGGACAAAAGGTGATTACTAACATTAAAATGTTGTTAATTATGGATGGAGTTAAGACCAAACTACTGAAAAAAGCTCCAAAAAGGGCTGGCTTGGCTTCTTTCATTTGTTTTGGTGTAGGTTAGGGGTTTTTTTTGCTTTAATACATATTGGTTTAGAGGGTGGTCATTCTGTGTAGCCAAAGAGTTAGATCTGAGAGAAATACAGCAACTCTACACACACTAACAAATCTGTTAGGTGAGACTGCTATGCTATCTCTCCTACAAATAAGAAAGCAAAAAAGTAGCAGCCAACAGTGACAGAGCCAGGAAATGACCCAACATTTAGGGGGTTTATCACTGCATTATCTTGTTATTTAAGTCATCATATCACCAGTGTCTCTCCTATTCATTAAAGCCAGTATAATCCTAGATAGAAGGTTGATCACACATGAACAGGGCACCACAGCTCAGACATACAAACAACACTGGGCACTTAGTTGAGGAGTCATAAGATCCCATATTGTCTCACCCTTGTAATTTTTGCACATTATTCACAAGAGAAACCTGAGCCCAGATTTCCTCTCATTTTTCCCATATTGCTACTTTGCACTTGTGTTAAAAATAGCCTATCTGGTCCTCCTAGCTGCAGCAACCTTAGCTGTATACATCAAGCACAGTTTAGCAAGGTTTCACTACATTTTTACTGCACCTTTCTTGATACTGAAATATAAAACTAGCTTGTGCATGTTCAATACAGCCCCCAGCTGGTATGTTCTGCCTTTACCTGACATTCAGTTGGAAGCTATTTGTGGTCCTGGAGACAGCACAGATGGGAATATTTCACAGGATCTTTCCCTACTGATCATCTGCTCAGATCCTTCTAATTGCCCCAGAGCCCTACCCTCTTGGATCAGCTTAGGCAAATCCACTCCCTCATCAGAATTTACACCCTTCAAATATTTGTACACACAGTTATAACTCTGTGAAATGGTTGTACTGGCCTCAGAAAGGCTAGCCAGAGTGAAGAAGCCCAGCATTCAGGTTGTCACATTCTCACACACAACCTGGAGTTTGGCCTGACTCATTAAATGTCATCATATCAAACAGATCTGGTCTTTCCTTTGAAATACTAGTTAAATGAAAGCTGCAAGTGCAAGAGGCCTCCAATTAACAGCAGAGAGCACGGCAGAGCTCACATATTTGGACCCTTGAGGGAAATGAGCATGCTTGCAGTCTGGGTTCCTTACTGTCCCAGCCCTGTGCTTCACAGAACCAGAGGAGAGCTCTCAGGTGTCTGCACCTTGGTTTTCTTGCTATGCAATCAGAAAAGCCTCCTTCCTATCTCTCTTCCTGCAGCTAACTGCAAGAGAAACTCCTGCTCCAGAGTGCAGTGCTCTGCAGAAGCACCAAATTCAACCCAAGCTTGTCTTACAACTTCCCATGACTGCAAGCAACAACACAGCCTCACAGGTGTGATGGAGGACAGTTGGTCCTGAGATACACTTCTGGGTGTCATGAGATTAGGGCAGAGATACCTCATCACCTACTCTGTCCAGGCACTGACTGACAGCACAAAATTCTCTTCCCTACTTCAGTTGTGCAGGGCTGACAGGGCGATGCTGTGTGACCTCAGCTCGCTAAGTCACGATTCCCACAGACCACCACTCTCCTCTGTTGCTACTGCAACTTCACATGGCAAAGTAAGACACTTAAACCTCTTCTGTTTTTCATTTTTGTCTTACACCTTCCCCACTGACCACTGCCAGCCTCTCTTTGCACCCTTCCACTCTGACCAGCCACTCTCAGCGCTCTGCAGCCATAAGGCTTCCCACTCTTCAGTCAGTACACAGCACTAGAAGAAACCAGGCAGCATGAAGAGGGACCTCCAAGGCATTAATGCAAGGCACTGCCTCTTGCAATGGCTCTGCTCGTGGCAATACATTGCTTAAGAACCAGGGCTTGGCAATCTCTACAGTGACAGGGATGGGATCTAATGTTTCTCTCGGTCTGTGTTAAATTCCCTCTGCTGTTTTATCACCCCTCCTTCTGCTCCACTTGGCATCTCAGCACCATTCCAATCTTCTATACAACCCTTTCCTTGAGGTGGCCACACGCAGCAACTAACCCAAGCAACTACTTTGCCAGCACCCAGCTGAAGCTGCCCACAAACAGCAGCCAGGGCAGGCCCTCCGCACTGCCCTGCCAACACCCCTAGCAAAAGCACCTGGGAGGAGAAAGCAAACTCCATTTAAATGGCCTCCACAGTTTTACAAGCTTTTGCAGACAATGTACACCAGTTCTGTGTATACACTCACAACAGCTAACAAGGAACAGGTCAAAAGAAAAAAAACAAAACAAAACAAAACTGTATACATATACCCACAAGGAATCACCCAATTTTCTTTTTCATTTGGATTGTAAGTAGAACTTGCTAAAAGTGTCAAACGTGTCAAACTAGCATTGCTCTTCCTCCACTCCACACCAAGGAGTGAATCAGCTTTCATAGCTGGTCCCAAAGCTGCAGGACTATACATAGGGTACTCCAGATTGCAGCCACTTTCATAGTACTTTGGCCCCAGCACTCAGCAGTGTATACTGTATGTAGCCCCTATCAGTTCCCTTCTTTTACATAGCCAAGTAAGAATACCCTCACTCACCAAAAAAAAAAAAATAAAAAAATAAAAAAAAAAAAAATTGCTTCAGGGCATGTAAATTTTATTAACCTACACTGAGAACAGGTGCCCTTTTAAAGCATGACTCTTTTCCTCTCTGGAAAGCACATGTAGCAGGTTCCCTAGTGTCAGGTGTAGACTCAAGTGATGAAAGAAAAATACATAAATGTTTATTAAACCTTTGTTGCCATTCACACCACCAACTTTCACACCCTAATGCCAAGCTGTTAACAAATTCCCATGCTGTTCCAGAAGACTTTTCACAGCTCCTGTCAGAAAAGAGAAGTTCCACGAGGGCAGCACTCACTGGAAAAGTCTCTGCTCTCGCCACCATCAACAAAAAATGTTCATAACCAGCTGTTTGTGGAATAAATGTGTCCTGCCCAAAGTGTGTGGGAATAAAGAGCTTCTTCCAGTGAGGCATGGGGCTACTTTCATATATACCTCCTTATACATATTTGTCTCAAGATCATTTATGCTAAGACTTCTCCATTTACCTAATGACCAGGACTGAAAATTGGCCATGATAAGCCAAGTGACAAAAAGCTGGTACATGAGGCTCCAGGCCAGGTGGCAGCTGAGTGTACAGGCTACAACTCATATGCTCAGACATGGCGTCACCTCCTTGGGGAGCTCTGGAGCTCTAGCCTGCTGCCCGGGAAGGCAGCCCTGCGGATGGGCCCCTTTGGGCGCACAGACCCCTCAAGGAGGCAATGCACCACCTACCCTTCTGTGCCACGTTTCCTTTCTGGCACTCAGACTCTGCTGTACAGCTGGCAAGCACCAGGCAGGGCACTACATGCAAGTCACATGCCGCCTGCCTGAGCCTCAGCAGGTCTGTGGAAGCGCCACGGTGAACCAAAGCGAAGGCGGTGTGAAATTGCACAGCAATTCTCTCTGCTGCTGACACTCCTCTTTTCCCCCACAACCAGCTCTTTCATCTGCCACTGGAGACCCTATTCTAAAAGGAACAGGCAAAGGCACAATGTTTCCCACAAGATGAAGTGAACATTGCTACTCCTCTCAGAGCAATCCAAAACAAGAGGTGGGGGGAAAATGAAACACTTTTCCAACTTAAAAAGTGACAACTATTACACGCTACATTACAGCTTAGACAGCCTTTACAATACAAAAGCTTTGATGAGCTCACATTTACTTTGTCCCTGGAGGACCTGGGGACACCCACTCACATCAGTGTTTTGCACAATGTGTTGCTCAAAGCTTTACCATTTTGAAAAATGCACCTGAGGATCTTCAGCTTCTCACACAGATCCTGTGTGAGCTGATCATAAAGCATAAAGAACTAAGTGACTGTTTATCAATGTCTATTGCTAAATGAAATCAAGCACTAGAACAGAAACACACTTTTTCCTACAACCTTTATTTATTCTTAAATAAAACATATAGCTTTATGTTTTTCCTCTTTTTAATACCAGAAAATTGTGTTCCAAAGTAAATCCTTCTATCAACAATTTAGCAGCAGGCTTCTGTCAACCACAGTTGACAGATTATAACCCAATATTCCATAAATTTTCTCATTAAACTAAACAATCTTGGAGATCTCCTAGCACTCCATCTCTGCCTGCACATCATCCCTCAGCTTGCAGACAGCCAGCACAGACACAAGATACTACAGAACATGCTGCGTAGTTGAACTTCGTATCTTACAATCAGCATGACCAGTATTTGCCCAGGATGTATAAAAGACTTTGGAGAACTCGTCCCTCAGCGTGAAGGTAAATAAACAGACCAAGTCAGAGATTTGTTAGCTGACATCTTTAAGGTACTTTTTGTCATTTCTAAATGGTAAACCATTGATGCTTTCTAGCGGAAGGTAATCACTGCCTTAAAAAATGTCAAAGCCTTTTATTTTAGACTAATTACAACAATTAAAGATATAACTTTTATTTTCTAGGCAAGTTCTTCGAGCAACACATCGAGCAACAGATTAGTATCTGAACCTGCTCATTCTCAAAGCCTGTAGTTCAAAAACGCAGTGGCCCCTTCCTCCCTGCACAGTGACTAATTTCCTTCGCGAGTCAATCTGTCTCTCCTCCTTGTTATTCTCACAACAGAGAGATGCTGCAAAAGCCAGGTTCCCCCAAGTGAGATGCTCAGGCAGTGTGGATCACTGCACTCAATGGCACGCCTCCTTGGAGCAGGTTTCTTGCAAAGCCCATTCCCCTTCGGAAGTGCCAAGAATCAGATCTTGGCCACCTAATGCAGCGTGTTCCACATGTTAGCTCGCAACACGTTGAGCAACTGTGTTAACTGAGATTGATAGTGCTGTCAAACAGGAAGCTGGCTCACCAGGATGGAAACAGTGGGATATGCTGACCCTTTACATTGAGAGAAAAAGCGCCCCTAAACTGACATGAAATGTTTCATATTAAAAACCAAAACTACTACCTTCTCAAAGAGCTTTTATCACCACATTGTGTAAATAAACACATGTGCAGGAGATGAGCTCTCCCTGTATGCAGAACGTGAGCCGCTCTCAGGGAGCAGAGGCTGACAGAGGAAATGAATCATTATCCCCCTGCTCGGAAAGAAGCTTGTATGAGGAGCGCTGCACTATTAACCACTGCCTGGAACTCCTGGATTCAATGACACCACTTCTCCCCCTGTTCACACATTCAAATTCCTAGCTATACAAAATGACTAAAACTAATAGGTAAAATCCAGATCCTAGGGCAAAGTTTCTAGCAAACTGCTCCTGTGTGCAGGTTTTGCTGATGACTTGGAGATGAAACTGAAACTTACAGGTTTCTTATGCAAAAGAATAGCCATTAAAATAACCTGTTTAGAATAAAAAACCCTCTTGAAATGCAAGGTTTGTTCTCGGAAGATTTTTCCCAGTTCACCACCTCCTGTCCACCTCCCTCAAGATTAGGACTTTAGGTTTGTTTTTTTCAAGATGGTATTTTGGGTAGAGAGAGGAAAGCTTTGCTTATTCTATGATTTCACTGCCACAGGAGAATCTTCCCTAAGTGAAAGGGACTACAGAGCTTTACAAAGGGCTTCACAGCAATATAATAGGTAAGTGAAAACAGCAAAATCAGCCTGCATGTTTAGCACTACTACTATTGGCCATAAAGAGAGCATGTATTTATATACATGTAACCATTAAACACAATTAAAATTTTAAAAATCAAAGATTACATTATGCTGTTCAAACCTTCCCTGAGGAATACCAGATACCATCTAGCTGTACACCTAGAGGTTCTATCCAGCTCTTCTGTGCTGACTTCCTCGAAGTAGCAACCTGCCTCGTGGTACAGAACAAATGTGTCATGAATATACCAACTGATCATTATCACCATATTTCACACTTCAGCAAGATCCAGCTAATGCTTTCTAGGCAGACTAACAAGGTAGGGCTTGTTGTACACCTAGTTTAAGATTAAGCAATCAACGCAACTGATATAACCACTTCAAAGGTTTGCCACCGATTGTCTTGCTTTCTCCTTACATCAAACAACCTCAGGTGCTGCCTTCTGCCAGGGCAGAGAAGGGGGAAAAGAACTTTATTGAATACCTTGTGCCTGAGCTGCAGAACTGTGGGAATACCCCAGAGCCAGGAGCGCTGTCTCCACCAGCTGGCTAAAGAGCACATCTTTGCGAACCAGAACGAACTCGGCATGCTCTTCTCGATTATCATATTCAAGAGAGGCATCTGACTGCTCCACCACACAAAAGACTGGAATCATCAAACCTAGATAAAAAAAATAAACAAAACAAAACAAAAAAAAAACAAACAACAAAACAAAACAACAAAGTATCAGTAAGAGAGGAACAAGAAGTGTGTCACACATCTCTGATTAAAGCTGTAAATTAAAACACCTCCTAGAAGGCTCATCTTAAGTGGAAATCTGCCTTTCTTCCCTGTGGGATAGCTTTTGTTTTCTTTACAAGGGAAATACTGAAGTCTCATCACTTGACTCATTTAAAAACCACACTAAAAGCTCCAGAGAATAATTCAGGAGCAGAATCACAGTCAGCATGCAAACGAACAAGATTTCCTATTAGGACCTTTTCAACATAGCAGAAGCTGTCTGCAGTTCCAAGAATGTCCCCGTTTTTTCAGGTCAGGGCTTCTCCACGTTCAGCAATATGAAAATCTGACACACAAATGTCACTTCTGCTTCCCTCCATGCAGTGAACGTATGGAGGAATCAGCAGAGGCTAGTTCTTTGCCAGGACAGGCTTAATTGCACATTTTCAGACCATGGCCAGCCTTCTCACTCTGCAAGGATAATACCCTTGCACTGGTTTTGTTGAAAACGATAATCTTGTGTTGGCAGCTGATGATCGTGCCGAACCAGAGAGGCCAGTGGCTGGTCTCCCGCTGCACGTATGAAGAGTGAGAACAGCTCCCTTTGAAAGAGGATAAAGGATGAGGAGGAACCACAGAAGTGGAAAACTCAGGGGGTGGTCTGGATTCAATTTTGTTCTGTTTTATTGTAAATTTACTTTTGTGGTTACAGGAGCAAGTCATCTATGGCAATAAATTGTGGGGCATGAACTTAAAGGGATTCAATACTACAGACAGCAGAGAAACAAGCCAATTTGCAAGAGACAGTCCTACAGTACTGCAAGGGCATGCACAGAGGGATGATGGAACAGCTGGAAAGCCTACAGAACTGCACGGCCATTTCCATCGCCTGCTACAGGCCAGGATGGAGTCAGAGGGTGGCAAAAGCAAAAACATTACCTCCAGTCACAGAAATTTATTAATTGGTTACGTACAATTTGTTAGCCCCTAGATAAATAGGAAATACTGGGGCAGAGACAAATCTCAACCTAAAGCAGTTCTCCAAAGGTGCTATCTCTTGCTCATAATACTGCCAGAAAATTCACTTTTCACTCCCGTCCTTCAGAATGAAATACAGCCGTTTCCAGTACATACCAACTATGAAAAATAACTGACTATACTTATGAAAGGCCAGACACAAACCACTGCACTTCTCATGAGCACTTATTTAAGGGAAACAGAGAAAGATGTATTTCAGTTCTCCTTCTGTACAAAATCAAATATCTTCAAGATCTACTAGCTACTATCTTCAGTATCTGCAAAACGACAGTGATATATCCCTTCAGAGGAGTTACGCTGCCCTGAAATAGATACAGCCACGCCAGTAGGAACCGCTAAGGGATTTAAATGCTCCTTGTCTTGAATTTGCAGAGACTAGATTTACTTTAAAACGTATTTTAGATATACAGTTCTCACTTAGTGTCCTATCTGGCATGGAGTGGCTCCCAGTCTCACATTTTAACTGCAGGCCAGCAGCAGCAGCTACAAGCCACGATATTCAGTTGATCCGGTTTAGTTCTTTGTTTTAAAACACATCTTGAAGTAATGTGTAAGTAGGTTATGGCATCACATTGATGCTGCTCTCTCTTCACTGCTTGATTCTGGGTTAAAACTTACACATTTTGCAAGTTCAAGCAGCCAAATTCTAACACAGTGTTAAAAAAAAACTCAGGGAAAAAAATGTCTAGGTGCTTTTCCTGAAAAAACAGTACAAGGCTGACCCTATTCCTCTGAAATCAATGACAAGATTTCTATTCCTATCAAAGGTTAAAAACTGAGTTCTATTTGTCCATAAATAATTTAACTAGTTGAAGTGAAATTTAACTTCTGTAAGTGAACAATTTCCCCTTCTGTCGAACATACAGTCCATCATAGCACCTTTGATGGGACTACTATTGTCTTAACAAAAGATTAAGATACTTGGACAAATGCTAACATTGTGGTATTGGCTGTGTAAATTACATTTTGGTAAGACAGAAAAGTAGATGAATGCAAACTGATGACAGCGATGCATCTTTTATCCTCCTGCTGGATACTTTCCTTGTCATACAACAGCCTTTCCACCTTCTCAGCACAGAAATTGCACCTATTCTCCACACTCCTCATTTACTGTCTCAGTACAAACAGGATCTCAAATGCTAGGACTGATGCTGTACATGACATCACTTTACGGATGGAGCAAAGGACTCATGGAACTCTTGCCCACTATTACTTTCCTGTCTATTCCTGCTGCCCCTGCTTACAGGGGCTGTGCTACAGAAACAGCTTTTGCAAAAACATCTCTGAACTCAGTGACCCAGCATAACTGATGATAAGCTGCTATTAGTACCTTAAAAACAGAGAGCAAAGGGCAGGTTACCACATATGCCATTGCTAACCTGTTCTCATGCCTCTCTCTAGAGCGTCTGGAATCTTAATTCCAATTCTATTTTACTAAAAAACCAACAGTATTCCAACTTATTTCCAAGGAAGTTTCACTCCAGGGAAGTTCCATCTGCTTTGCCCTCTACTTCTCATTGGAGAGTTAAGCTATACTGTCTCCAATGGATTTATTGCCTCAAACGTGCCTGTTTCCTGATGTTATCTGAAAATAAATTAACATCATTTCAGTACGTTGGAATCCAAAGAAAAAACATCTGCAGCCAAAAGTCAACATGCTCTTTCCGTACCAATATACACAATGTCTAGTCCCTAGATGCAAATATTAGACCTCCAACTCACTACAGGATCCTCACAAAAGAGCAATGCAAGTTAGTCACTCTCATTGTCATTCCAGTTGAAGACCTTACAGCAATACTCAGGGAGTGGGAGACCCAGCATCTGTAATGAAGTCTCGCATGCAGTACTACAGCAATGCAAGCCAGCCTTGCTCACAAACCCTGAAACTCCTCAGCTCTTTCCCTAATGCCCCATCAGCCAGAACTACTGTCATCCTCCCTCTCCGTGCATATGCACAAAAACAGCCTAGGTCTCTTCTGCACTGAACTTTTGTGCATCCACTCTCACAGCTTTAGAGAGATGCTGCAGTGAATGATGCTTTACAGCTCATAGTAGATGACACACGGCACCGATTGCCATACATGCGGAACACAAGAGGCAATCTGTGGGCTAAAAAGGAAACTGCTTCCTTAAAGGATGAACACAATGCAGGAAAGCACACAAAACATTAATAGTGATCACCAATTCTACAAATAGACTTTTTCTCCTTGATGTTAATTTGCTTAACTGACTTATAAGCATTGTGCTTCTCGCAGAGCTTTGACCCCATACAGATAGCATCTGTATAAAATGCTAGGGGAGCATAAAACAAGATCTACATAAAGGCTTTTATAAGGACAACCATACACAACAAGAATTCCTTCTAACCCATGGGAAAGAACAGGGAAAAAACCGTTCCCACTATTACCCAGAAAAACAGAATGGTTAGCCATGACCTGTACCGTCCTATAACATATATTTTTAAAAGAAATCAGAGATGGGATTTAAGCTCCGCTGTTGCTTTCACAGAAAAGCTGCAATATACAGAGAAAGCTTTATATATGTAGTCACATTTTTTGCTGAGGCTCTTCTAAGGGACAGAGAAATTAACAAGAAATTAAATATGTATCAGAGACCTGTGTCCAAATGCACATTTTCCCCTTGTCCATTTCAATCTATAGTTTTGTTTTACCAGGGAGCAATCTATTCTTAAAAATAAAGGAAAGAGAAACAGGTATTCCATCCAAGAAGTGAAAACTCTGGACACTCTGCTGCATAAAACATTTGTTTTCACAGAACACTTGAAGCCAGTTAAAAGTATTATCAGGCTCCAATCATGCATATCCCCAGAAAACATTCCACGTTTTAAGATTTGCAAATAAAACTGTAAGTTTCTAATGACCAACTAGAAAGACAAGACAGAGCAGATACTAAGAAGACCTGCACCGTTTCTTTTGTTCATTTGCAAATGATACTTTGTCCAGTGCATGCTTTAGAGCAAGCAATAAATGTGCTACCATCTGCAGTGAACTTCTGTGCCTTGCCTGCTTCCACATACCCACCATAAGCTTGGCACATACAGCACGAGAAGAAAACGATAGAGAAAGCTGAGGAGGAGGTTAAACTATTTCAGCCACCCACCTCTCCAGCCGTTCCACAGGGAGCAGCGCCTGTGTGTCCTAATAAGTATAATAGGAAGATCAACCAATAAGAATGGGCACCGATAAAATTTGTGTCTTTTTAGATTAAAATCTGTTTCCATCAGCACAAGTTTTGAGCCCCGTCTAGGTGTTATTTAATTTAATCTAATTTGAACAATTTCCAAACATCAGCTTGATTAATTTCAACAGCACGGTGTTATGGAAAGATTTACTGTACAGGGGTTGTCTAGCAGGGAATTAATAAAGAAGCCAGTTCTTAGCCCTGAGTAACATGAGGTTTTAAGACTTCCCAGATTTCTAGTGGGAATACTTCACAGCACAAGCATGTTTTCTTCTGGGAGTGAAACCCACCAAAATTATTAAAAACTGAGATCAAATGGTGGTGTCAAACCCAAAGGAAATCATTCTACAGTGGAGAGATTTTTATCAAATGAAGAAAGTGGAAAATAAAGTTTTTGTTGCTGCTGTTGTGCTTTGGGTTTTCAGCTTTCGGTTGTTGGGGGTTTTTTTGGTTTTTTTTTTTGAACAGAACACAGACACTCACACAGAGTAATCTCCTGCAAAGACAAAGCAAATTTCTATGGCTAGGAGTTCAGAAACCAGAACAGTTATTTGAAAATTCATAAACTACTGAAAACTCTTCATTACTATAGGCAGAAAACATTTTCCTTAGCAGAAGACTGTGATGTGGGTCATTCTTTTCTTTAGAAATACTAGCTTAGAGAAAGGGAAGAAAAAAAAAAAAACAA
>VZTM01041545.1:53641-68324 GCA_013400555.1 Jacana jacana | reverse complement strand
ATATATAAAAAAAAAAAAACAACACACACACAAAAATCAAACACAAACCCACTTTAAAAAAACCCCAAAGTAACTGAAGTAACAGCAGGAGCAGAATCCACAAATGTTTATTCCCACACACACCTCAAAGCACTGAATTATGAGCATCTTCCGTTGGGCTTGTGAGATGAGACCTCTACCCTGTGACAGAGACTAGAGACCCTGCTCAATTAGCAAAGCATGGGTCGTCTCCAGCAAATCACCTAGGTGAAGATTCCATATATTTATGCTTCCACAACTGGCACTAAACACAGGAAGCGATCAAACTACAAACATTTCCTAAACCTAATCTGCTTGTTTTTTCTTTAGGAGAGCCCTTTATCCAGCAAAGGCAGTGAAGAGAAAGCAGGCTGTTTATTTATTTCTCTTTGCACTGCAATAGAGCTGACCTTATGAACGCTTTACACATATATACTAAAATTCTCTTTCCCTTTCATTTAAACAAATTTGAAAAATGAGCCTAAATTGAGAAAACTGTTTTAAAAGGCAGAACTCTGCATCCATGGGGCACAGGAGAGGCTTGCCAGTTCTCCTCACAGCTTGCAAGTCTAATTGAAAAAACAAAAACCAATAGAGTTTGACGGCTCTCAGTTATTCAGAAATACCCAAATTTCTCCACCAAAAATGACCATTCTATATTCTAATCCAGCATAAATCCATAATTTCTATTCTGAAAAATGTAATGCAAGCATGAAGAAAAGGAAAAAAAAAGAAGCAAACAAAAAAAAAAGTGAAGCTCCAAAGCTTCAGCATGCCACTTCTTCAAAACAATGTAAACAGCAAATCCTGAAGGGATGGGAAATGAAAACCCAGTGTGTATGCTAATGATCAGGAGGTTTCTATTCAAGACTTGACTAGCTGAACAAACACAGAATCATTTCAGTTGGAAAAGACCTTTAAGATCACCTATACTGAGAGAAGATAATTTCATAATGAGAAAAAAAAATCAACTGCATTCCATAATATGGGTTTTTTTCTGAGAGGAAGCACAGCAGATAGTATTTGAAAAAGCAGATTTTTGTTGTGATCTCAACACCACTTTTACTTAAATCAGAGTGTAAATGTAGGTGGGGGTGATGTGAGCTCTATTATCAGAAAATCCTGCAGAGTCCAGTTGGGGGCTGCCGATATGGGATATGCAATGACAGGATGAGCAGGCAGCACCACCGTTCCATCTCCCCCGTGCCACGCGTACCTGACCATTCACATTCAAGAAGGATTAGGCTTGAAGCAGACCCTGGGTTCAGCCCATGCCTCTGCTATTCAGTGATGAGGAGGAAGAGACAGAGCTCATACATTTCAGCAAAGGTTAGTCATGTCCATTAAGGCTTATTTTCAAGCTACCCTATAAATTATAAATATAATTAAATCAGAGAGAATATAAGCTGTTGGTACTTATTTACAATAACTGTTTGGTTTGGGTAAATGTTTCAGCCTTTTACGTATCAAGCAGCAGCTTATAACACTCTCATTACGAAGCTGAGAATTCTTCCACCGTAAATCTTTTTTAATGGGGACTGGAGGAATGACTTTGCAGGTGTTTGTCACCAACCGCTCGGAACCACGTGAAGAAAGCTGTGTGTGCAACACCGACAGGCGGCCCACGGGAAATCTCTGTGCAGATACAGGAGACCGGATCAGCATCTTTGCAACTGCACGATCCTATACGCAACAAAAGGGTCAAGCACCTCATCACAGCAAAAGGTTTTGTTTAAAACCAAGGACCGTACTTTCTGCTAGTCCTCTGCTCTCCAAGGTGTTCTACACAAGAGATCGGTTGTGGCATACAACCAGTAAGGCGACGCTGTTAAACCCCTGCTCTTCGTGGGCTTATAAGCTCCTCACAAATAATTTGTTCCAGGATGCAATTTGGTAAAGAAGAGCTCAGTCCACAGATGATTTTAATACATTTGCCAAAGAAACAAAGTCATGTTAAATAACATTACATTGTACAATTCTTCTTCTTAGGAGGGCCAGAGGAAGTAAAACTGAGGACGGTATCTTTCTCCTCCTCCTCAGTTATTTTTTCTGGCTTTACATATTCAATAAATCCGTAGGCAGGAAATGCATTTCTACATACTATATTTTAGCCAATGGTGAATGCAAACCACAAGATATTATTTACATCCTTCTTCAGCTTCCAGTCCTTTCTGTGGCTTCAAGTCTCCCAACCATCACAACTATCCCAGATCTCAAGAAATCTTATAAAGAAAGTCACTAACGTATCTGCAGACGTCCCCTGCTTCTGACAGCTTAACTAGCCAAAGAATCCTTCTCCTCGCTGAAATAACAGCTTTACTGTTTAACACAAAATATTCCAGGCCACTATCCCACCACAGAAACATACTATGAAACGTGGAACTTGATTTGATAATACTTGAGTTTCTCAAAAATAGGGTATAAAAGAAATGCTGTATTCAGAGCATGTGCTGAGACAAACAAGAAATGAGAGAGAGGGATACAAGTACCCACCTCCAGTGCAGCCTCTCCTGCCGCCTGTCTGGGACAGAAGTGTTACACGCAGGAGATGAGGCCTTTTGTTAGTCAGTGGGGATCAGCTGCTTCTGGGAACTAACCCCGTTTGCTAAACTAGTTGCACCAACTCAATCCAAACTTTGAATCTGTCACACTGGCTGGGTTCAAAGGGCAAGAAAGGGAACAGCTACTGGGGCTTTATGCCACCCAGTTAGCTCGGGCACAGCTGCACACAGGGTGGCTGGGAGGCAGAAGCAATTTAAACAGGAGAATAAAGCACTTCCAGCTCCCCACCTACACGAGTGAAAAGTGAGGGCAATGATAACCCAGACCTCAAAATATGGTTTTAAGGGAGCCTGACTCAGAAGGTGGCACAAACAGCTGTCCCTGCTGTTCTAGCCCCTGCCAGCCAACTCCCCCAGATGTGCAGCAACACCTGTGGTGGTACCAGCACCATGCATTCAACCAGAACCACAGGCACAGAACCACATGCAGGCTTTCCAACTCACAGAACAGAACCACAAAATCATTTAGGTTGGAAAAGACCTGTAGGATCATCAAGTCCAACCGTTTGCATTGAAAGGCAAAGGTAAAGACACTGTAATTACATTTTCCCTAAATGAAGCAGCTCAGTTGTTCCACCTTGTTTCCCAGTTAAAAAAACAAAAAACAAAAGCAAAACCAAACACCCACAGCAGTACTATATAATACGAACTAATGGAAAATTCACTCATTTCATTGAAAACCAGTGAAGGAAACATTTTTAAATTAAACTGGCGTTTTTTAAAAAAAATAAATTTTAAGCCATTCCAGTCATTATTTCCTGTAAGTTTTAGGTTTTGGGTTCTGTAACTTAAAAATAAGTTTACAGTTCAGGAGGGGGTTTCTGGTTTTGGGGGACTGCTTTCTGTTGTTTTTCTCCCAACTAGGTAACAAAACTCGCCTATGGGATTAACAGTCTCTATGCCAAGTTCCACCCAGAATTAATTTTAATGACCAACATTTTTAAACCCTGAAAACTGTAACCACTAATAAGCCCTTAACTCCGGCGGTGCTAGCAGATGCCACCATATTATGTAACTTTTAAAGCAAAAAACATCTTTTAGCAAAAGCATTTTAATGAAGGTTCTATTAACTAGTCTCCTGGTACTGGGATAAGTCCCCTGGAATGCAACAGAAAAGGTTTCGTAGCTGTTTTGAGGTTTATTTCTGGAGAGGAGCTGTATACCACACTCGGGCCTGTTTTGGGATCTCCACTGGGACCCACCAGCAAGCTCTGCTCTCCTTTGTGTCCATTCCTCTGTGAACCACCCCCTGGCAAGAAAAAGAAGAAATTTTATCACCCCTCCTTCATGTTACCAGATAAGTAGCTGAGGAAGAGTCTAATGTAACTACTGCGCTGACATCTTGGACTTAGAAAGCCTAACTGCAGGCTCCAGCTGTAAGAAAAGCTGAATGGAACTGTAATCATTGTCATCATTGTCTCCTTCCTGCGTGTCTTTTAGATACTGACAGCATTAGAAAACCTCATTTCAAAGTGACAATGTCAACAGATGTGTCAGAACTGGTTATGGGCAAAAGTTACAAGTATGCATGCAATAGGACAAGCCACATTAAACACTGTCTCAGAATAAATGTCATCAAACTCGATGGTTACTAATGGAACCCTTCACCCTACTAGGCTTTCAGCAAGGGTTCAGCTACTGCTATGGCAACATCATTACAAGATGGTATTTTTCTGGTATAAGACCACAGAGATCTTCATCAGATCTCCAGTGGGAAAAAGAATGGAGGAGAGAAGCACAATCAAGAAAGAGCAGGAGCTGCCCTGTCATCCCAGCCTCTAGAAAGCAGCTAACTTCCCCCTCTGTCTACCTTTTCACCAGCCAATATACAGCGAGTCTTCAGCCAGTCTGCACCCATGGCCCATTAAGGGTCAGGAACCGGCATCTGAGGCTTGGCCTTTTCACTTAAAACTCCAATCTTCCACACTGCACACCCCTGCAGACAGAAAGCAACTTTTAAGTGGCATTCTCTCACATTCCTTCTTTTTCAAGGGCAGATGATCAAGAGCTGTGGGGGGAAGCACTTGACATTTTCACAAAGTCAAAACACTTTTGACAACTAACCATTTGGATATTACTCTTTTAGGAACATTTGTAAGCCAGTAGGTCACATTACTCTAACAGTTTTTAATAACTGCCACATTTTTATCAAACATGTCATGAGGCTGAGGAATAAGAGTTAACAGGTACATCCTCCTTCTCAGGTACGCACAATGGACTTACTTTCTTCAGCCAGTTAGTGATATTTTTGGGGAGAAAGTGGAAAGCAGGCTGACCTGCTTTGGGGGGATTCACTTGTTAAGAGTCAACAACCCATGCTCCTGGGGCTCAGCAGGCTGAACTACTCCAACATTACACGCACAGAGCTACACTGGAGAATCACGTACTTCTGCTAGTGCAAACGTATGTGCTCGCTGAGAGGTGTTAGCCAAAGAAAGCAGATTACATCTGCTCTCCAAAGGCTGAACTGGCTCTTGGTTCACTTTGGGATGCCGTTTCAAATGTTGATTCATAAAGCTGTATGGTACACAACCAGAGCCAAGGCTACCGTAGAGAGGATCTCTTTTTTCATGTACGGTATGGCAGAAAGGACACTTCTGCTAACAGCTCCAGGACTTGAATTTGGAGAAAACGGAAAGCCAAGTTCCCTCAACCTCGGGCCTCCAACTACAGTTAGGTCCCTTCTCAAGAATAACCCAGCTGCGGTGCAGCCCAGCACGGGGGCTTTCTGTCAATAGGGTTTTAATAATAAGACTGAGATGGTGAGGTAGCTAAAGGGTCACAGAAGGGTCAGTCCCAGGTACTGACGGTTTAAGAGACCAAGTACTCTTATTAGCATACACGTCAACAGATTTGGAAAGGAAAAAAAAAAAATTTTAATGGAAAAAACCATAAAGTAGCAAATCTTTTTATTTTGAAAGAAAACTAAGTCTCCCTTGCTACCTTCTACCTGCCCAGGACATTCCCTAAGCTCATCTATTTGGCAAGTCAGTATGATGCCATGACCATGTTAATATAATCAGGAAGGCTCAAACCAATGACATAAACATTACATTCACTGTTACGCCAAATGCAGACATTCAGATACTGCCTAACTTGAGCTTTGCTGTCAAGCAGTATGCCTACTTACTGCATACTTGCTCACAGGAGCCCATATCAAGTCTACCATCCAGACTTGCAGCTCGAGCAACAAACACTATTTGGAAAAAAAAAAAAGAAAAGAAAAAATAAAAATGAAAAAACCCTCCACACTTCTGTTACTCTGCATTTTCTCTAAGTCTAAAAATTGGTAGAGTGTATGACAGGTCCACCCCATTTTTCTTAATGATGTTTTTATTATTCTTTCACTCAATTAAAACAGAAATGGATATTGCATCTTCTGACTGTATAATTGTTATTGTAATCTGTTTTCGATCACTGCTTGGGAAATGGGTCCAAAACAACATAAACTATCCACAGCCTCAGAATACAAGTCATTTTCTTTTACTACGATACTTAAAGAGACATCTATCATGTTGCTCTGCTAGCATGTTTGTATTATGGCAAAAAAGTTATTTCTAAGTTGGGAAAAGACATTATGAAAATCACCTTTTACTCCAAAGTATTGTGTAACTCATAATTTATAACTACATTTCTTAATAACCATTCAAAATAATAAGGCTGGAAATTGTGCACATCTAATTTTAATATATAAATAATGGAAACGCATATAAACCCAAACATGTTCAAAATATGAATTTATATTACTCACAAAAAATAGTCTGGTTATAGTTTTGAAAATGATATGCTTTGTTTCCAATATACGCCTGTCAGCTGAATTTATGACGAAACACTCTCTGTGAGTTTAGATTACCAGGATGGTAAATACTTCTATGTGAGTTTCCTCACTTATGTAAAGTTTCTGTCCTAATGCAGACAAAGTCAGCAACTTCTAGAGAGTGAAGTGTTGTCTATACACAAGTAAAGACAGACTAATCCAGTTGTTTCTCAATGTTATACAAATAGAATAGAACACTGGAGAGAGAGAAAGTAACCCTTGTTACATGTGGCTGCATGCAGCTATACAAAATCATGGAGTTTGATACAAGAAACTCCTCTCGCGACACTTCTTGCCAGATTTAGTACTTTTGAAAAGATCTGCTGTCAGTAGAGTGTCTTTTCATCTCAGCGTGTGTCTTTGGGGAATAAATAAGGAGAGAGCATATTTAAGTGGGAGACATTTCTCCTGCACTCTGAAAATGCAGTGGGCGTACGATTATCTCAAGAGATGCTGCAGCTTCATAGAAAATATAGTCTGACAGGTTATTTTTATTAATCTTTTTCTGAGCTCTTCTACCTTGCTGACATTGCTACTAACAAGGCACAGTTGTGCTTAGATTGTTTAATATTGCATGTCTGTCTGATGCAAGGACATCAGTTAGAGCAAAATGACTGACAATTTTTACTATTAGCCAGGTAATTCTCTATTTAGAAAACAAGTCATATGCTTAAAGTCCTATCTATCTACCCGTCTCTTTTCATCGAGTTCTTTCTGTTCCTTTCATACAGCTTCTACAAATAATGATAATCTCTTTTTCTTAACCTCACTGCATGTAACACCAATAATCACTCAGCATTTGCCAAGATATTTAAAGTATCTCTTGAGCTCAGCTACGAGATCTCTACCCTAACATCCAGCTTACGATACTAGCACTGCAGAGCTCACATTCCATCTTTTAAGCAATCCTGTAATTTTTTTGTGGAGCCTTATTCCAAGTAGAAAAGCCTCCTGGAAGTTTTTACATAAGTCCCCAGATATAACCAGCATCAACATTCACATCTTTAAAATTCAGAGTAAGAATCACACTTTTAAAAGATTAAATAAAAAAAACAAAACCCACACACCTTTCAAACGTTTTTATAGGGGTTTCACAACATCAACAGCCTTAAACTGCTAACAGACAAACACTGACATCTAGGAGAACTTAAAAATCTTCAGGGGATACCAGCAGAGCTAGTACAGGTATTTAAAAAGAAAAAACAACTTAAAATATGTTTTTACCAAGGTTCTCTGAAATAAAGGAAATGGGACTGGAAATACAGAATCGTTTTCCCTCCCCAGTGCTTGGAACAAGGCAAATGAAGACAGGGGGCAAAGTACACACAACAGCTGCAATATGTGTTTCTGTACAAAGTGTAGGAACTCCAGGAAAAAAAAAGGATTCCTGACTGTAGAACTGTGAGAATATGGACAATGTGACTTGCAGGCTGAGAACATAACACACATTAAAGCGGTCAACACTTGTGAATGGCCACAAGAACCTCACCTAGATGGCCCAACCGTTCCCCTCCGAACTAGCCGGGCAAGCGCACTTTCTGTCTGTCGAAGCAGTAATCAATGTAAGCTCATTTGTATGTAACCCCACAGCAGAGCCGTCGCTGATGAGCGTTCTGCAACAAGTACAAAGCTTGGCGGAGGGCAATTTTTTTTTAGTATGGCTAGAGGCTAGAAAGTATTTCTCAGAAGCCATCAAATACTCAGCTGCCTTTTGTCTGTTGTGACTATGCCTTACATCTGCATCAGTGACACACGTCACAACGGGGACCAGTGCATCCGACCCAGGACATTTCATACAGTAGGAACCAATTACCACAAGACGATTTTTGTAAGGCCAGAAAGGGCATCGTTTCCTCGTCAACACACCGGGCTGGTTTCAAAACCACTTCAAGCTCCAAAAGGAGAGCGGGCTTGTCCGGTAGTTACAGAGCCTGAATCGGGCACAGGTTATCTTGAACAAACCCCCATCCTATCAATTCAAAGGGACTCGGTAAGACTTTATACCTTGAAAAACTGGGTCTTTAATCCTAAAACACAGCAGCAGTTAGTAATTTAACTAAATTACAATGAGGGATTGTAATTAAAGGCCTAACTTATCTATGCCTTGCAATTTGGGATTCGAAATAAAATCTTCCTAACTTTTACAGATTTGCAGTTATTTTGAAAAGTTTAAAAATAAGATTTAAAAGCAGGTTGGGGACTGCTCAATCACAAAACCAAGAATTTTCCTAAACAGGTCACACAGCTGTTTGGTGAATATAAATACATGACTGCAGTAAAACTGTCTTCATTTTACAGCATCATAGATGCCACGCTGTGTCACCACCTTCTGTGTCAATGCGAGTGACAAAAATCTTCCTGGTCCGAGTATTTTCCTTAAGCTCCAAGTCACTGTAGTGGCCCTTTTCCTCCCCATTCCACACAGACAGTTTTAAGGAAAATGGCAATAATGGAAAGTAACTGCAAAAATAAATATTCAGACTAGCATCTCCATGAACAGTATTAAACTCCCATACTATAAAAGGTATTTTAAAGTAACTGATACCATCTGAAAGCCTGTGCTATGAACTAGAAATTTTAAATATGACATAGCTGCCTGTTGAAATGACGACTGGATTGTAAATACGTTATGCTAGGGTTTTTTCTACTTTTAAGTCCAGATAAAATATTCAGCACAGTAAAATAATTTAAATAGAATATAGAGACTCCCCAAAATTAAGTATTTAGGAAAGAAATCTTTAAGTATTTATTCAGAACAATAGAAGTTTAATACTGGTTTTCTTCCTTCGATGTCCAAATCCTCCATCTAAATGCTGAGCGAGAATTAAGTTGCTCTTTAATTGCTTGAAAATACATTTCCTTACTGGCATCTTTATAGTTTTAAATATAATTTTGCCGTGTTCTTCAGGCATAAAAACAATTCTGGGGAGTCACTGACAGAAGCACCTTAACAGTAGTTTTCAAATAATCGCCTGATAAATAATTGACAGTAAATCTACTGTGTTCTATGCTAGTGAAACGAAGAAAAGGCAGGACCCAACTTAAAAAGGGGAGAGGCAGAATTAACTGACTTTTTCAAAGATATTGCTTTCTTTTCCTTCCTTTGGTTCATGATGAGAATAATAGCATCTAGTTAACTAACGTGGCTATGGGTGTGGGGTGGGGAGGAAGCGGCGAGATGACTTGAAACACTTAGGAACTGTTGTGGGGGGAAAAAAAAATCTTCCTACAGCTAATCTTAAATCTTGACTTTAAAATTATCGGTGGCTTTCTGCAGATACAACTTAGAGTCCCAAAATTACTCTAAACATCAAATTATGCCCAGGTCACCGAATGGGTGGATACCCTATATTCTGTTTAATGTGTATGTTCAATTGCACATATATTTTAACCAACTGTATCTTTATTTTAATAACAGACTAAGTAGTGAAAACATATAAAGAAAGACTATTTTTCTACCTCAGCAAAAAAGCAGCTGATACACCACATAACCCTCCAGGAGTGACTGCTCTGTTTATTCTATTTACATGACATAATGTGATTGGAAAAGGGGAGTGAGGGATGGAAATCAGCAAAAAGACCAGAAACTCATTTTTAACCATCAGCCATGCAAATGAAATAACTGTCTTGCTTTTCTTACTGTTCCTGTTAAATTAGAGGTCTCTTCCTCATTATCTATCAGTAAAGTATAAAACCCAAGCATTTACATTTCCTCATAATCCCTACTGAATTATATCAAAGTACAAAGCAACGTTTTCCAACAATTCTGCAACAGAAAGAAACCCATGAAGTATATTCACATACCTGCCATTTCCTGAACTAACAAGGATTTGTGCCTTCTGTGCCTCTGTACCTTGAGGCATTTAATTCTTTCAAATAGCTACCTATTTATTTCAGGCAGCCTGAAAGTATTCTTCATCTAGGATCCAGGCAGGAAGACTAGCTAAAACTTAACCTTGCACCTTACTCAATTCATAAGGACAAGGGAAACACGCTTCCTTACGCCGCTCAGGATGCCATTTAGAGCCTAATGTTAACTAACCGTTTAGAACAGAGGAGCAAATTTGATCAAGCTGTACTCCTCCGTCTGCAGGGAAGTGGATTTTCTCTACAGTAAAGTACTTTAAATCCTTGTAAAAGATATAAGAGGTAGCACAGACTCTACAACGTTTTTGCAGAAATGTTTAGAATAGATTTTGACAAACAGCTCTTTTAACCATCCTTGGATGACCTTTCCCTCGCCCCAGAGATACATTAAAACAGATTTCTAGCTACACCTTAGCAGACCAGACTGTGATACATCAGTACTTGACGGGGCTTACAGCAATTAGCAGCCGCGCTCTGAAGAGCCACTGCACCCACATTTCTGGTACACCCGCCTTTGTACGAGCACAGCAACCCCAGCTACTGATTAACATCCCAATTATACGATTTAGTTTGAACTGCCTGAAAGTTTTCTCCCCCATTAATATTCTGTAAGTTAAATCACACATTTTAACAATTAAACAAATGAGAACATGCTCCTATCAGACTGCGTCGAACTAATCTGACCAGCACATTCTTTGCCCCAAATTTGAATGTGTGTCTTGGCTGTATTTTGGGTCTACGTTTCGATTTCAGCAAAACCAAACTTCAGAACAGCTCACTCTGCATACTGGCATTTAAAATTGCAGTCAGAGGCTTCAGATGCTTTGTTTTCTACGCTCTTCAAAAATCCATGCACACGTAGATATGCAGGCATCCACTCGCACACAAACAGGTTCATGAATTGCAATCAACAATTTTGTAAATATAAGTTTCCTAGCCATTAATCATCCCGGGTTTTTTTTAAATCCTTATGGAGTGAATTACTAACTGAGAGGAGACGCCAATTCTAGTAAGTGAATGTTACCCAACAGGGATATAAAGCTGTCAACACCATAGTGCTCTTGCTTGCTCTAAACTCTCTCTCAGGCTTCATATGTTTTTTAAAGCGATATTAGCCTTTTTTTCCCAGGGACCTTTATAAGATTCCTGAACATCTGAGCAGGTTTTAAAAGAGACCGGGCAGATAACTGCTGAAACATTTTAGAAAGCACTGGGTTGTTCACCAAAATTGGACTCTAACACATTGGACTGACACTAACAACATCGTAAATGGCACAGAAACTTTTAAATCCCCTATAAAACACAACCTTTAAGACCCCGTTTATCTTTTTAGTGACCTTCACTAGTTTATTATAGCTGCTGTAATGGCCCTTTGAATTAAGCACATTCAGGTTAGGAATAAAAAAAGGGAGTGTCATAAGGCAAAATTTCTCATGAGAACAATTGATTTTCTGTCTGCGCTACAAAACCTTATTTTTAAAACATTTTTTCACTCATAAATCCAGACAGAGAGCTAAAAACACCTGCAGCACTGTAATACTTCTCTATTTCTCCGGGAAGTCTCGGGAAAAATAACTGCAGCGAACACCGCGATTACAAAGCTTGTTGCCAAAGGTCACCGGTCTCATCACAGCACCATTGCGGAGAGGCTACCGCGCTGTTCGCAGGGATTAAGTTCAGAAACAGGTATTATTACACCCAAAAGCCAGTAAACAAGTAAGAAGGAATTTCAGCACTTACATATCTAAGGCCCAAAATGAGAAAAATAACCCAACAATTGCTAGCGTTTTTCTTTGCTTTCAGAACCTTTTAGGTACACTTTATAGAATAAAAATAATAAATAAAACAAAATGGTCTTTAGTTTCCAGTAATACGTTTCAACTTTTTTCCCAATTGAAGTTCACATTCCACAAATATTAGTGCTTTTTAAAACTTCAAAAAAAAGAATCAACTGAAGGACTGACAACCAAAGCCATAGATGTCAATTCACTACAGCTTTCAACAGTCTCCTTTTCAGCAAACACTAGGGACAATAGATATTAAACATGCCTTTTTTAGTATTTATTTGAAGAGAATTTTTATAGTAATTTTCCAGTAAATTAAAAGTAAGCCTTTCTATGAACATCTACAGCTGCATTTCACAACTCAAGTGAAGAAATTACTACCACCACAGCAATCACCACAAAGACACAGACTTCCAGAAATACCCGAAATGCTGTGATCTGCATTCAGGAAAAGATCACTTGGGCACACAGGTTCTTAAAGATCAAATTTGAAAAAGAGCAGAGGAAAAAATATCTGGAAATTGGCTAGTTGATTTATTTTGAGAGTACTTGCAGAAGGAAAAAAAAAATGAAATCAATTTTAAACAGCACCATTATCTTATTAAAAAAATCTGCCTTAACTAATTTAGTATTGAGCATTATGGAACCTAGGTAAGTATTCAGACAAGAATAATTTTCTTCTTGCTTTCAGTATCAATAAGGAGTAATGAATAAACTTTAATATGAATAGCCAAAAAACCAAAAGAGATTGAGACTGTTTAAAAACCACCAAGTAAGGGCAAAAAAGCAAGAATGACTCCTGCATGTCCTATTCCCCCATACTTTTACACTCTGCTCTACACCAACTTTACAAATGAGCCCAGGAGTAATGAATGAAAATGTAACCTCCTAAAAGTTTGCTTTCAGTAACGCGAGTCCTTGTCTCAAGTGGAAGAAACCCTCCATAACTTGACAGGCCAGATTCAAGCTGAACCAGGGGTGGAACTACAAAAGCCGGTGAATTTCTCTTGGCTAACACAGCTGCAATTAGAAAGCAAGGTATACATTCCAAAACATTTAAAAACAGTCCCTTAAAGTATATTTCTATAAATGCCCCAAGGAAAAAGATTTTAGCTCCAGTTCTAACATTCTCTTTAAAATCAAGCAGCTATAAATGCCTCAGTCTCAGGAAAGGCATACAAAGCTACACATATTACTTTTTATATGATTAACTAGCTAATTTTTTTAATTATTCAACAAATTATTTCTTCAGCAATTTGTAAGAGGAACAGCACTACAAGTCTTTCACTGCAAAGCTGTTTCTCGTTTTCCCATAGATTAGAAGAACACAGAGAACAGATTTATAAACCAGACATAGTCATCCGAAAAATAGAAAAATATGGTGAGATCTCTTACCCTTCATTAGGTACATATATGAATCCTACGTTTTTAAAATAAAATCTGCAGCCCCTTAGCAAACTTCAGCAATTAGGAAGCTTATTGAGCCAAAGAGGTTTAAAACAAGCATCTAATGGTAAAATCGCTAAATAAACCTCACGTAATGGAGAGTCATGTGACGACCGTATCAAAGTTACCTCTTGAAATGTCATTTACACAAACTCCTTGTGTATAAACAACTACATTTGCATGCTACCACTCTGCACATTTTAAAATGCAAATAGAGAGAGGTGGGTTTGGGGCTTTTTTTAACAAAGGTAACCTTCCTTGTGGCCTGTCCTGCATTATTCTGCTCGCAACATCCAGCTTGTTCCAAGACTTTTAAATATATTCTTCCCAACACGAGGCTGCACTGTGTTAAACGTGACAGCATCAGAGTTAAGATGAAAAAAAAGAGGGCATTTAGGAGAAGTGACTGGAAAGTTCAACCACTTGGAAGAAAAGGGAGAGAAAAAAAAAAAAAAAAGAAAAAAAAGCAACCAAGCATGACACTTAAACATGCTCTAAACACCAAATTGACCAGCAGCTAGAAGTACGAGCACTAAAGTATTCTAGAGTATTACAGGAATGCTGCAAAACTAATGCTCGATAATTGTGGAAAGGTCTGAACCCTGCACACGTTTTGCCCTGTCCTCTCTTACAGTAACTGCTACAAAGTGCTACTGACAGAAAGTTTAAAAAAAAAAAAAACAAACCAAAACCAACCAACCAACCAACCAAAAAAACCCCCAAACCCTAAGCGCAAATCTCGACTGCCGGTCCTTCCACCACGGACACCCCGCTCTCGGAGCTGGGACAGCGAGTGTAACACCCCTAACTCGTTTGTCATCTCCAGCCGTGAATGCTGCCAGCCCGCCCGTTCCCCACCCGGAGGGGATGCCCTCCTTTGTTGGCGCTGCCCGGGCCATGCCCTCCAGCAGCCGCTGGCGATGAGGGGCGGCGGGGGACATGCTGCCCGCCGGCGGCGATCCGCCGCTTCTCCTGCCGAAAGCGACGAGGGCCGGGCCCGGCTTCTCCCCCAGTCGCCCTCCAGCAGGGTTAGGCCTGGCCTTTTGGCGAGCCGCCTCGCTAAAGACCGGGCCTAGGGGTGGCCTCTTTGGGAAGGAGGCCTTCAACCACCGAGATCTGCGCCCCGCAACTCTCGGCCCGAGCCCTTCTACCGACTCCTGGCACCGCAGCGGTGGGGCAGCTGGCACACG
>VZTM01041545.1:1881-41798 GCA_013400555.1 Jacana jacana | reverse complement strand
GGTGGGGGTGGAGGGGCGGGTGCTGATGAGGAAGAGAACCAAATAAATCACTTTCTCGATGTCCACCTTGATTATGTAGGCCTGCTTTTATAGGCCTTGCCCGGCAGCCTGTGCACACAAATTGACACCACCTTCGACAGCTTCAACAGTAAAATCCCAACGAACTCCAGGCAGCTGCCCGCTCCCACAAAGCAAATAGGGAGCACAGTGGCGGTGCCGTGCTGCACCCCGGGCCCCGCACCTCCCCTCCGCCACCCAACAGCCCTCGCCTTTATTATGGCCTTGGATGTCGTTCAGCTTGGAAAAAGAAAAAGAGAAGAGAGGAAGTCTGAGGTCTATTTATATTCATATATTTTCGATTAAGGCAATTAAGTCACCCACACAATGTAGCAGACCCTCCCTCTTAACGGTTTCCTCATTTCTACCAGAAGACAGTTTACTCACTGTGGGTAAAACAAGCTTCCTGATCCCTTCACAAAAATTAGAAACAACAGCTAATAAAGAAGCAAAATAGGAGGTAGGCTTCATGGGAAACCAGGCATGGAAAGTAACTGTGCAACTGCCAGGCTGGATTCCTCTCGCATATGTTCATGACTGACAGATAATGTACAGCTCATTTTCCCCCAGTTCTTAAGGAGTAGACCTAGGCTGCAGCTGGCTGTCTGAGCAGATGTGGACAGTGGAATAAGACCCTCAACTGGCAGTGGAGTGACTTTTCTCTTGGAGGTGGCAGTGAGGGCCACTGGTAGCTCACAAATCAGCCCCCCACCCCTCCAATTCTGTGCAAGGATTTCCCTTGTACAGACCCTCAGAGGGTGGAGGGTCTGAGCAGATGTGGGCTGTGTGCCCTCCCAGAGGCTTTCTTGGAACAGGGCTCCGACATTTTTTTTGAATTTCCAAGCATGCATAAAAAAAGATAGAATATACAATGGCATGTATTTGTTTTGAAACCTTTTGGTGATACACATTGCAACCAAGAAAAACTATGCTAGTGCCCACAAATTAACACATTTCCTTTTGAGATCACTTCTACCAAGGCCTGCAAATTGTGCCAGTAACTAATTATTTTTTTTTTTTTTGCCATTTCCTTTAAATCAAATCATACAGACTCACAATACATTCACAAGTCCCTCTAAAAACTTTTACCTGATGGTTAAAACAAGCTTTGGTTTAAATGTTAATGGGGAGACCTGAAAAACTGTGACAGAGGTGAGAGAGATCAGTAGATTCCTGTCAGTAATGAGCAATCAGGAGATGGGTAGAGGAGGGCAGTCCTGTCAGTACTCCCCTGGTGTGACCTGCCTTAAGAAAAGCTGCAAGACAAATCACCTTGCTAAACAAAAGCCAACTGAGGAGGAAAGCCTATATAAACACTCCACCTGCAGCAAAGAAACTCCTTACCATAGCTCATAGTCAGCCACCAGACACAAAGCCATGAGAAACCACATGCCACTATTCATGGTGTGCATGAACATCAGTTTTCAAGCTGCAAAATGGAAGAGGTGATTATTTGTGGGTATCAGAGATACCGGGGTATATCTGAGATACCTTAGATGTAACTGTATTCAGGGCCTCTCTCAATGCTACTGACTGATGTTCTCCATATTTCATTTCCTAGCACAATTTTAATTGCAAAAAGGTTTTTTGGGCTTTGTTGTTTTTTGTTTTGTTGTTGTTGTTTTTCCCCTGCCTTAAGCAACAGCTTATATAGACACTATTAAGCACTTTGTTCCTTTTCCTTTCAGTAATTCCTGTTCAGCACAAGTTGAAGTGACTGCAGTGAGTAATTTGGTTTTGGGTCAAGGTCATGATCCCATGTCAGAGTGAACACAGCACTGCCTTTGAAGCCAACAGGAGTCTTGCACAGGGACAGTTAAGAGATCACACCACTAGTTTGTAAGGCAATCTGGAACATTTTAGAATGATAAATCATTATAAGATCTACAGTTATTGTCCTGATACAGCCTTTTTGTAATGGTAAAAAAAAATTATTGGTACCATGGCACACTGTTCTCTCTATATTCTCATGAGATCTCTGCTCTAGAAATAGTGCCAGCATTTCCTAAAAGTTCTCGGGTAGTGACTGCTTTCATGCAGTTTCTATTGTGCTCGCTATTACTCCTCGAAGAGTGGAGTTGTTGGAAGACGCATTTGGTTTCCCTTACTGCTTTGTAAGAGGTTTGAGGGTTTTTTGGTTTTGGCTTGGTTTTGGGGTTTTTGTTTGGTTTCTTTTTTTTTTTTTTTAATAAACAATTAAAAATAGCTTGTTCTCTAAAAAGATGTCTTTTCAAAGCACTAGAATGAATACAAGCAGGAGAAACAGCCTTTGAAAGAAAAATTATGTTGGACAAGTTTTAAATTTCAAACATAGTCTTTGTTTATATTTGACTGACAAAATGCCTCTCAAATATTCTTTGAAAGGTGATTACGTTAGGCAGGGGCTATTTTAACAATTTCACATCTCCTAGCACTATTGTATACAAGGATATGTCCCCCCACTTCCCTCGCTACAGTCACGGCTCCTTGCGTCTTGATTCAGCTATCCTTCATCACTTCTAAAGTCATGCAAGTTTTTCCTTCTCCCTCAAATTAAAGTCCGCATTTACTGCGCCACCAAGTCTTTTCTAGGACTTTTGGTGGGCTGTGGAATCCCCTTAGGCCTGTTGGGGGTACTGTGTTTAGAGGTTTGTTGCAATACTTTGCTTAGAGCTGGGTAGAAAATGTTTTCCTGGTTAACAAATTTTTCAGGATAATGCAACCCAATTCCCATTTCAAATCACAACAGAAAGTTGGTATTTTTAATGCTTCTTATTTTTAAGAGAAAAAAAGAGCCAAATTTGCACTGCAAGTCCTTTCCAAATTACATATCCTTTCTTCTCCATTCTATTTTTTCTGTCATTTAGGGGCACAAAGCCCCTCCCATGAAGGCACCACACAGCCATGACAAAGCAATAGATTTAATTATTCCTATCATCAGCTCAGGTGGCGAAAGCTTTAATACCCATTCAAGTTCTGGAGTACCAGGAAAGCTCTCACTGGTTTTCCTTTCTGTGTAGTCTCAACACCACCATATTGTGACATGCCTGCTACACTTCTGCATCTTCACTGCAATCAAAAATACATTTGTTGACACATTTCAAAGTTTTTTAAGTACTCTTTAAATATTTTTAATATTTAAAGGTGCATCAAGGTGAATTCTGTACCAGCTTGGGATACATCAATACTAGTAAATATCTCGCAGTTTTAGGAACATTCCTGGGCCCCAGAACACAATGGCCTGTGCCACCAGAGATTGAGAGGGATTCTTGACATGGCTTTGGTTTAAACCAGCTAGCACTATCTGAAACAGCTCTTGGGCATAGGCATCATCTCAGGCTTTTGAACTCCAGGCTCCTGTGCAGTCCTGTAAAAATAAATGCACAGGACAGTGCAATACATATAAACCAGCTGAAGATGAGCAAAAATGGCCCCTCGGTGTTGCTGTGACATGCTTCTGTATTTCATGTGCAGATGAAATCAGAATTTTGTTGTGTTGTGCTATCAATATTTAATTTTCCATGTCATTACAACATCTGTCCTTTCTCAGGTACAGCACAGTAGCAATCTATTGTGTAACATTTTAGTGAAAACGTATCTACCAACTCACCTACTTCTAGTAGTTTTATGAACACAGGTAGACAAAAAGGCCTCATTGCTGTTCAATTCTCAGTCAATGCTCTCACCATTCAGATAGTCATTATGTGGCAATCACATAATCTGATCTTTTTCATAAGCTGGTCCATTCTAAAATTAGCTCAGATTTCTGATCTATTATTTCTTCTGGATAGCAATCTAAAAATCTCATTATTTTAAGGGTAAACTCCTCGTCCAACTCAAATCAGTGACAAAACTTCCATTTGTCTTCAACTGCACCAGGATTTCATCCTAGTATTGAGGAGTCTCTGATACTAGTCTCTGATACTAGAAATCAATACAGTTCCACTAAAATAAAGTGAAGAATAATGCTTAGGATTTGAGGTTACATTCTTAACACTCATTCACATTCATTCAGGTGAGTATAAAGAGAATCCTCTCATAAAGGTAGTTAAATTAAAATGCTGAGAGCAGAATGTAGCTTAAAAAAACATATGACAAGACAAAACTATTATAGCTATAAAGTGAAGTATTCAGACTCAGAAATACACTCAATATCTGCTTTTTGAACCCAGAGCTATTTAGACAGACTAGAGAGAAGACAAGCTTCTGTCTGTGCCTCAGGCTTTTCCTCTTCATGTTTTTAGTGGTGACAGCAAGTCAGTGCTTATACAGTGAACAGAAAGGTAGACACACCTTCAATAGAAAGAGAAACTTCACTGACTCTGATCTGCTGTGCTTTACTGTGTTGTCAGAGACAAAGCTATATGTGATTTAGAACATCTGAGCAGCAAAGCAAGAACAGTTTTCTGATTTTACTTCCAGTAGCTAAAAGCAAAGGCTGACATAACTGAAGAGAGATGGGTGCGCTTTCTTGAGGCCTGACTGCAAATGCTGGAGGAACTTTGTTAAGGGCCCTCATCACATTCAATGACCCTAGATATTGGCAGTCTAACTCACTCCTCAGTCTCTTTTAAGGTCCAATGGAAAGTTTCCAGAATTTGGTGGATGAAGAGGGGGTTGGAAATAGGAGGTCCTAATAGATAACTTTCAGGTACTTAAAAGCACAGAGATTCTCAGTAAAGAAAGAGTATTTGCTCAGAACTAGGAACAGTACATCAGACATTTTTCCTTCCAATGCTTCAGATGAAATGCATCCTGCACATGCAAGTCTGGACCTATTCTACTCTCTAGCACAAGCCACTGAAGATAGTAAGGCCACAGCAGCTGAAGTCTGGCCTCAAGATATCAAGAATTAGCCAGGCTTTGCAATGATACGAAGGGTTGTATCTGCCCCACACAGTAAGAGCCAGAGTGGTCTGGGAACAGTTTTGCCGGATGTGGGTTAAGGCTTAGTAGTGCTGAAGCTACATAACCAATAACAGAACTTGTCCTCTGGGATGTAGTATTGCTATTCGACAGCTTCCACATGAGCACTTACTTACTCTTATAGTGTCTGATGGCGCTTAAGTCTCATTAGCTCCTGTTTTAAAGAGATGGTCTAAGAGTTAGTGCACAGCCTGGCTACTAGGAGGCTTGGACTAGAGACTACATTTTGCTCCAATTCTCTGCCTTCAGAGAGATTTCTCGGGTGGGGCTTTCAGAAGCACATTATGGACACAGGAGAACAAGTCTGACTAGTATTCTGCCAGACTCATCTTCCTAAGTCACAAAAGCACAACTGAGAACCTCTCATCTCTTATTTTCTATATCTGTAAGAGTAAACAAACCTGACCCACTTAGCAATCTTAAAGGTATCTGTAAGGATCTGTTTTGCTGACAATTGTAAAGTCTTAACACTGAACTTGCCAAGGCAGCTCTTGCCCTTTCCCCGAGTAAGAAGGAGCCAAGTGTCTGCAGAACAGTCACATTTCTGTTCCGCATGAAGGAAAACTTGAGAAAGACAACAAGGATCCTGCCCTCCTGCTCCCCAGTTTCTCACCCTCTGCATGCACTGAGATTCGTTTTGTGTGAGAGGGAAGTGAGGCAAGGAGCTGAATGACTGCCCAAGGCTACGCAGCCGGTCACTGGCAGGTTCCCCAGTCGTTCCCGATTCCCTGTGCAGTGCATTCTTCCAGACCAGGCTGCCTCCCAATCTGGGAAAACATTTCCAAAATGCAAGGCAGAATCCAGACTCTCAGATTTTCATTTGATTTTGGATGATCTGCAAACTTTCCATATTTAGAATAATTTTGAACTGTCTGTGGGGACACAAATATTTGGATTTGTCAGTCTCTTTTAATAGTAACATCTAGAAATTCCCTAAGAAAAATAGTATGTGCTTATTATCTCTTCTTTCCCGCACTTCAAATATTTGAAAATGTCATTTGGCTCATCACCTGATCTGAATCCATAACAACTCAATGTGGTAAAGAAGCTTCAGAAACAGGGCTGAATCTTACACATATCAATGGCAAAAGTCCCATTTCTACATTTGCATCAGGAGTAAGTTTCTGTGCTGTTACACAACTAAAATGTGCTAACCCTTTGCCATTCAATCATTTTAAAGACCAATTTACTGAGGGTTTATCCACAATCCAGTTCTAAGTATTTCCTTTCCTGCACTGACAGTTGTTGCTGCAGAGAATGTTCAAACATTGAATAAGCTTTCAGATTATTCCCTTCTCATCTATCATTTTTCTGAAGTCTGGGATTTGTGCAGCCTGATACAAATTAAAACAATCTTGTCGATAAAGTCAACTAGAATTTGCAATGAGCAACACCAAAAAAGAAAGTTTTGCCCAACCTTTCCATCTTCTGTTTTTCTTTGGATAACTTCATCAGGCCTCCTTAACTCACACTAAGTCATTTCTATCTCATAGAAAACTACTTTTGCTGTTACTAAATCAAAGGAGTTGGTCAGCTGTCAGCATCACCCTATCAACAAAACAACACGGCCCCTTCTGCACAGGCAAAATCAGTAGCCACTACAAAAGAGGAAAGGTTTTCAGCAAACTTTGCCAGGCAGGAACATTTACTGCTGTGTTTCTACCTTCAGGTTATAAAATTCAAACCCACCAAAGATTATCAGGGCAACAAAAGTGAGAAATCAGATAACCCTGACTAGGTACAAGGAAGCTGTCAACAAACAAAAAAATAAAGGAGTGTACAGTGAAGAAACTCTAACTTGTGTACCGGTACCTACAGCAAGATGAATAATGTTCAGCCATGACTAAAGTCAGAAAGCCTGGAACAACATGGGAGCCAAGCCTGGGATCCAAGGCTTCCAAAGGGTAACTCTTTAATAGACACGCAGTTTTATTCCCCTGCGATATTCCGTAGGGTAATAAACCAAGGCACTCGGCTGCCGTTCAGACAGAGCTGCCTCGCTGAGGTACCTGCCTTGAAGATGCCATCTGTTTTAATCTGTGTGCCACTGACCAAGCTACGAGTCTTGGATAAGCTCGTCAGCGTCTGCTAGTTTCCAGCTGATGTTCACCTTGACTTTAGGTGGATGCTATTGTTTCTGGTGAGTTATTCTCTTGCAGATCCTACTGCCGTAGGGCTTAAAGACATTCATTTTAAACAGGTGGCTATAATTAATTATTCAAAATGATTTTTAGGAATTTGGGTTTTTTTTTATTATTTTTTTTTACTGACAGTGCATTAGTAATAAGCATTGTACAAAAATAAGGCAATTGCATGCTGTTTGGGGTATTTGTGATTAAAAAAACATGCTCTAGCTCATTGTAATGCTTCTGTAGGCTGGCAGTATTTGTGAGAAATTTTTTTCTTGTAACTGCTCTGGTTTTATGTTAGTTGTATATTTCAAGAACAACATCCGCTAAAGCAGCTTCATGTGAAAATGGAAATCTACTTACCTCAAGAAAGCAAAGTCATAAATGGATTTCTCATTTATTACCTGCATCTCTAATCTCAACTCCCTCTCATTCTCAATAGGTCTTTAGCAAATATGCAGTTGCTAGTGGAAAAAGTTCAGACTGGTCAGCCAAGAAGACTTGGTTTTTTAAAACCATTTGGGACAGACACCAGATGAGGATGCCATGAAGTACCACTCTGACAAGCAGCGTTATGAAGAAGTTGGAAGAGTACCAGGAGCTAAAATGCACATACAGAGCCCACTATTCAGCGTGTATAATATACTATATTCTTGAACTTGTATAGAAGCAAGCTGTGTCTTGAAAAGAAGACAGTAAGCTGCACTATGAGTATCAGGAGTCATCAGGTTTCTATACAACTCCTACTGTAGACAGAAACAATAGGGAAGGTAAAGAGATCTTTGCAGTATCTGCTCTTTCCCCATTTGTCCCCAGCAGATGAGGTATTTAAGAACAAATACCATTCTAGAAACAATTGTCTCTTCACAACATTTTCCAGACAACACTTTGAATTCTGGTACCATTTTTGGTTTTTTTTTTTGTAATTTAAGTGCGAGCTAATTAAAAACTAAGTGGCTTGAAAATGAGGCCAGTAACTCCAAATGAAAAAAAAACCAACAAAAACACAACAACAACCAAACAAACAAACCCAACAACAACAAAGCAAACCATTGAACAAACCAAATGAAAAATCCCAACTAACCAAAAAAATATGTACCCTTTGACTTCAATATATGTATTTGGAACACACAATGTTAACCTTCTCCAACATTATACTCTATTTTTTTAACTGCAACAAAAAACTTTCAGTCTGACCTGAAGTACTTATTTTCCTGGGTGGATTGGTTGTTTCCAATTGACAAAATTTCTTATTTTCAAGGAGGAGCATGGGGTAGCCAGGGCTGAGCTTAAATAGAATCTTTGGTCCCATGGGCAGGGAGTGTAAGGGGAAATCCCAGGTGAGGCTCATCAGGGTCACTAAGGCCTCTTAGTGAGCTCAGGGCTCTGTTAATTATTCATCTAGCTCTAAACAGTAGAAATAAATTAAAGAGTAAAATTAAAAATGAGGTTTTGGTGTTCTGGAAGCAATGTGTACTTTCCCACTCATCCAGTGCCTTAGACCAGGTGAGATATGAAGTACTCATGCATGTGCATATTTTGCTAGGGTGGAAAGGCATCATATAGAATCACAGAATCATTTAGGTTAGAAGAGACCCTTGGGACCATTGAGTCCAACCAGCAGCCCTGCTCTATAAAGTTCTCCCCTACACCATATCCCTCAACACCACATCCAATCTACTCTTAAACACAGTCAGGGATGGTGACTCCACCACCTCCCTGGGCAGCCCATTCCAGGGTCTGACCACTCTTTCTGTGAAGAATTTTTTCCTAATGTCCAGCCTAACCCTACCCTGCTGCAGCTTGCAGCCATTCCCTCTTGTTCTATAGCTAATTACCTGTGAGAAGAGACCAGCACCAACTGGTGATCTGTCTTAAGCCCCAATATTAATAATTCTAATCAGAAGGATTTTCTTTGGTAATGTAAGCACTGGAATTTCATCCTAATAGATAACAGTTGTAAATGCCATGGAGACTGAGCCAGACTTGAGTCAGCGACGCGTGATGCCCACTATAATACTGAAAATCTGAGAAGAAATCCTGTGTCACTAAACTCATGCAAGGTTTGCCACTGCCTTCCATGGAGCCAGGATCTTGCCTCAGGCAAAAGCAAAACTGCAGAAGTTACAATATATGCTCTTCCACTCCAGCTCCCAGGAACAAGACCTGAATGGCAGATGTATTATTATTTATTGATATGCAAACTTGCACAAACCTTATAATCTCAAATGATAGCAGAGTGCTTTTCTAGTTGATGAATCCTATTTCAGGAGCTTTTTCAAAGAAGGCTCAAATTAATATTTTTTTCCTGAGTAAAATGTGCTGTCAAAGTATGAACTCTGAACAGCGAGAACTGCTCTTCTCAGATATACTGGCCTCACACAAGCTTCAGTTGGCAAAATCTGGTCACTGTTACAAAACAAGCTTTACCTGAACGTGTACAATGAGTTCAGTTTTGTCACCCCAAAGATGTATTGATTGCTTTCTTTAAACAGAAAACCAAGTATTTCTGAAAAACCTATCTAAAAGAGCATATTAGGAATCTGTTCTGTCACAGGAGACAGGGTTACATACCATGAGGACCACAGGACTGTTAAAAGAAAGATCAAATACATTAGTAGAAACAGATTTAATTCACTGCTGAAACTACCTGTAAAACAGAATTCTATCTTTGATTCTTCCCTTCTGAAAGGTGGAAAATCAACTTGCACAATTTGTTGGCTAGCACCTGACAACAGTTTTGTCAAGAGGAAGATGAGGCTTTTGTCCTCACTGAGCATTGGTCAGCCTGGGACATGTCTCTGTGTCATGCAATGCTGCCAGATAGTCCTGTCCTGCTCCCCCTGCCTGCATTTGGACTGATTTGTGTTCATCCTAGAACAGCTGGTCAATTGCTAATTGCAATGCTGCCTCTTGCTGCCCTTGAAAGATGATGATGATGAACCCTAACTGTTGCCTCCTACGCACTTGCACTTTGAGGAAAGCAAAAGCTAGGTCTTAGGAATGCTCTGAGAAAACAATATTCCTCTGTTGCAAACAGGAACTGAGGGAACTGAGTCAACTAACACTTACAAGGAGCAGATGAATGTCCTTATCTCAAGGCCATAGACCCCTTTCAGTTCATAGATGTAAATGCCATTGACAGCAATGTCCTCTGGAGCACCAGTGCAGCAGAATTAGAAGGTCATTGAAACAGATTACTTTTACAATCCTTTTTCACAGTTTGATTTTTTTTTTTTTAACTTGGCAGCTGTTCTCCCATGTGTACATACGTATAAAGGCCACAAACTCTAACAGGCTCTCTTGACAGGCACATTTCTCTCTCTCTAACAGGCACATTTCTGTGATGGGGTGGAGAAGACCCTTTCTTCAGAGAAAAGGACATCAAGACCTAAAGCACCACAGAATCACAGAACGATATGGGGTTGAAAATGACCTCTGGAGATCATCTAATCCAACCCCCCCAGCCAAAGCAGGTCCACCGAGAACAGGTTGCACAGGAACACGTCCAGGCAGGTTTTGAATGTCTCCAGAGATGGAGACTCCACCACCTCTCTGGGCAGCCTGTTCCAGTGTTCTGCCACCCTCAAAGTGAAGATATTCCTCCTTACATTTAGATGGATCCTCTCTTGCTTTCAAGTGCCTCGAATTGGTGCAGTTATGTGACATGGCCTGACAGCTGGTGTAGCTGACTCGTCACACTCCCCTTCACAGGTGAAAAGGTAACAGCTTAAAATAGAGAATCAAGTTGGCTATTTGCAAAGCACCTCTGGGTCCTTTCAATATATTGTGTACATCATTTGTACACACGTGTTTGTGCGATGGGGGAGGTAGGCATGGGAGAGGTACAGAACAAGCAGGAATATAATTAAACCTGAAAACTAATAAGAAGAAAGATCTATAGGAAGGTAATATCACCTTGTGGTTTTGCAAGTTATTTTTAAGTATTGTATAAAATCTGTGAGAATTTGATTGTGGTATTCACAGCTGTGATACTAATCACTGGGCTCAGTTACAACACAAATCTGGCCTCAGGTTTATATTGATTGAACATCTATTCAATCAATAAAAAAACATAACCCATTCCTTTATTTCATCTAGTTTCAGAGTCTGTCGCCCCATACATTACATCTGAATGTATGTTGAAGTTAAGCATCACAGTTTCTCTTATTTGTGCAGGAATGGCTCCATGCACAGAGTCTTGTAGTTCTACCACCTTTTTCACATTGTGAGCAGCACCCACTGCTGCTACTGTACTAACCAACAGGGACAGGAAAATGCTTCTTATAAAGCTCATGGCAGCAATTTGCTCCTGGTCAAAACTTGCAATGAAAAAGTGTGTAGGGAAATGGGGGAAGAATGAGGAACAGTAGCACAGCAGCAAGGACTCAGCTTTTGGACCTTGGGACTGGGAATTTGCCACCTGGGCTGCTTTTGGATGGATGAAGAGGCCCTGAGTTTGGATTTAGTTCCAACAGACCATCAGACATGGATGACAATCCCAATAGATATGGGAAAAAAGGCTTTATCAAATTAATTTGTATTAGAGTTTTTGTGTTAAATATTTGTAACAGAGTATCGTTTCTAACCTTCACTCTAATTCATAGAAGTGGCCAAAGAGCTTGCTTTCTTATAAAACTAACACAAAAAACCAAAGAGTGTTTTTAAAAAAAGAATACCTGATCTGAACAAAGGAAAGAAGATACAAAAGACAAAGAGAAGTAGAATAAAGGTGCTATTCCTTTTCCTCTTTTGTGAATGCAGCTTATAGTTTTATTATCCACATGTCAGGGTCTTGTGCACCTCATGAAATTAAATGAAAGTTGGTAGAATACAGTAAATGAGGAACGTAATAGCTTCACTTTCCCGAGGTTCATGCATATACACACTCGTGTGCACATACACACACAGGAACCCTCACAGGGAAGGAGCAGAAGCAAGGGCTGGGAGTAGAACTGCTGCTGGGCAAGGCTTGTCTTTGCCCTCCTTACTCTTACCAAAATTCCAGATTTTATTCACAACCTGATTCTTTGAGATGCCCCCCTTTAATCCTACCATAGAAATCACAAGCTTGAAGTTCTGATACTCAAAGAAATGAAGGAGATGGAACAGGCACACATTTCAACGAAAAAGTAAGGTTCAATCAGAAGGCAGGGATGTCCTTTTCTGACCACCAGGAGTTTTAGCAGTTTATTAATCTTTTTCAAGGAGCTATTACTAAAAGCAAGTGAAAAGTAAAAGGTAAATTGCACCTTCAGACTCTTTAGTATGACACTTGCCAGGCAGTAGCTATCTAGGTTATCAACAAAAATTTTGTTCTCAAAATTTTTATCACTTTAAAAACTGTTTCCCCAGTCTGACTTTGACAGATAGAACTGTCTATTAAAAAACACACCAAAAAGTGTCCAAATACTATTATGGAGCCGTGTATTTCAGAGGTTAATTCCACTTTGCCTTCAGAATATTTTTCTCTTGTGGGTTTTATGCACATCTCACTGAGGGTACCTTCAATTCTGGAAAGCAGAATAAGGCAAACAACCCAAGACAATCTGCGGTTCCTTTCAGTGTAAGATGCATGGGGTATCTCCCTATAGAAACAAACAAAAACCAGAGCACTCTGTAAATATATAGTACTGATGAAGCCTTACATTTACCTCCCAATAAAAAGGAAGCATTCTGGAGGAAGGTATTTTAGAGATTTCAGTTGACTCTGCCCTGGAATGTCTGTGTGTAGCAAAGCAAATGATTGCCCTGAAGGGGTTTTCCCACTGCTCATAAAAAATGTCACAGCCTAGCCTTGTCCCATCTGTACTGTGCTTTTTCAGGGCAACATCAGTGCAACCCGTTTGGAAAAGCTTATGCTGTAAATAGTGATGTTTTAAACATTACCCAGAATCGTGGCGATTTATTTTCCATTTAAAATGTTAAGAAGTGAATATATTAAAAGCAGAGCACAAAGCGGTGCTTTACCTGCAAAAAACAAGCAGGGTCACATCTGTGAAACAGCAGATTCAGATCCCGTCTTTGCTTGAAGTGAAACTTTGAAGAAAATAGAGACTCAACAGGAGAAATAATGCATGTGCTTGCAGGTACCCACATGGCCCCCACAGTTTCTACTAGAATTGCAGCCAAAAAGTCTGCCCTGCCTGGACCACCTCATATCCTTACCGAATGTTGGGAGATCTGAGGTCTTGCACAAGAAGTATTTTTGGCAAGAGGGACATAGGTCCAGGCATATTTGAATTCACCCATACGTGTACCCCGCGGTCCCTCTGTCACAAAACCCACTGGATCTAAATTGTATGAGCAAAATATGTTTGAGTCTGTGAGGTGTCTTCAACTCCAGCCAGGTAAGGCTTCCTCTTAGAACAGATTATAGGATATGGATGCAAATTCAGCATATCTGAAAATGAGAAAACCCCTAAAGCTGTACAGCACTTCCATGGCGTCACAAGAGGCCAAAATCCTCACCAGTCCTTCCTCTATAGACTAAGACACTTGGAAAGGGATATGGAAGCTCTTGCTTTGACAGAACCTTCCAAGTCAATCTATAAGTTAAAGTGTTCCAACTACATATAACCTGCAAGGCAGCATGTGGCATGGTTTCTTCCACCACGGTGTGCACCAGCTCTGCATGCATATCAGGCATACTGAACAGCTCCATAGACCCATGAACCTTTACAATTTGTAATACAACCAATACAACAAGCCAAACGTGCCCACAGCTGCCAGAGGAATGGTCCACTAGAGCACAAGCACTGTTCTACTATTTGCAATTAAATGCTTGTTACAACTGCGTGGTGGCTGCCAGGAAGCTTTGAGAGGTGGCAAGAACAGGACAACAGTCATAGGTCAAAATACCTGCAAGGGAGATAATGAAGGATTCTTTGCTTAATATCCTTGGACTTACATCCTTTTGCTCCTTCCTTCCCATGCAAAATAATGCTGTCCATGAAGCTCCCTGCAGCCATCCTTTCAGAAATTTCCACTGCACTTCTCTGAACATTTCCTCACTGTTGTGTCCATTTAGATACAAAACAGGGTAAGTGGAACATGACATACAAAATGAGTTTGTGCTTTTGACATACTAGAGATAAGCCTGTACCTTTTGCCTGTCTGACTCTTTCAAATTGCTTCTTGTTAGTAGGCAAATCACTCCAGATTTGACTCAGGTCTGTGCAGAGGTGAATCTCTAAGTTAAAACTTTTCAATTCAGCAGTCTCTAAAAACTTGGGAAATACAGAGAGCATTATATACGCTTTCTAATTCTTGGGGGCTTTATTGCCTGGTCTGAAATTCCTGTTTGTCTCTTACTTTCCGCACAAGAGGATGGTACTCCCCGTAGAAAGAGAAAATGGGCAGAACTGGAAACAATGGATACTGACAAGCACACTGTCATTAGAGGTATTTATGTGCTGAGTATCAAATTGATAGTACCTTCATTTGTAACTTTTGCTCATCTGTTCACTATTATTAAATGAGCTCAGAAACCAGAGGAGGTTTGAGAGTGACAGAGGGTAATTACACACTTTAGGAGAAGATATTTTTCATCATGGGTTTAGAACATAACAACCTATTAAAAAAAGCCAAGAGCAGAAATGTGGGTATTTCAGTTCAGCTACATCGCTGTCCTCAGAGAGCAGATCACTAAAAAAATCTGCTTTTCAGTTTTATTCTAACCAATCATACAAACATTGCAAAAAAAAAAAGAAGTTTTTCCCTGAAATATTTGACTCTGCTTAACGCAGATTTTTTGAAAATCCAGTCTTTAAATAGTGAATTTGTGTTGTTGATCAACAATCTTAACATTTTTAATTTTGTTGAGTGATTTATCTGTTTATTTTTGTAACACCCATCTGTACAGGAATTTGTCTAGTCTAGCTGTAAAATGGCTCTGGGATTTTATTTGATTTAGCAACAAAAAACCAAATAATTTATAACACTGAAGTCAGCACTGGAAAATGGGCATAGTGAGGATGAGCATTAGCTACAATGGATAAGAAAAGGTGTTGGGGAAATCTAGCAAGCTGTCCTATCCATATTACTACCCGAAATTACTAGCTCCAGCTTAAAGAGGAAAACGTAGCATACTGTTATTCCTCATCCTCTGCAGCGAGGTCCTCAAGTGGCAACTCACCCTTAGTTTGAAGTTTTGGTTTCACATGCTGAGCAAGGGTTTACTCTTCAAAGGAATCCTGTGGTTCCATATGGCCACAGAGAGCATCATCTAGCTATTGCTTTTTCACTCAGGGGTTTGAGTAATTTGTCTATTCCTACACATACCATGCCTGCAGCCTAGCCAAAACTCATGAGAAAATACTGAATCATAGAATGGTCCAGGCTACAAGGGTCCTCTAGGGCCATCTAGTCCTACCCCCCCGCAGTCAGCAGGGACACCCCCAACTAGACCAGGTTGCCCAGGGCCTCTTCAAGCCTCACCTTTAATATCTCCAGAGAAGGGGTCTCAACCACCTCCCTGGGCAACCTATTCCAGTGGTCCACCACCCTCATGGTAAAGAACCCACACCTGATATCCATTCTAAATCTACTCTTCTCGAGTTTGAAGCCATTGCCCCTCGTCCTGTCACTGCAGGCCTTCTGCCTGAAAAAGCTACCCAGAAAGCACAGAAGTCCCTAGCCAAGGGTAATATCACTTTATGGTTTTTGCTACCCTGATCAAAAGCTCATTGTTTTTGTCTCTGTGTAGGATGTGTCTGCAAAAGCAACATACTACAGAACTACAGCCTGAAAAGTACCAATGTTTGCCTCACAATATTAGGGAAAAGATGGCCGACTCAACAGCAACATAGACTTCCTAAACAGATTCAACCGGCACGCAAGCACCCCCAGATTGTCATTTTATAGCCCTCCAATTACCACAGACACTCTCCTCTGCAAATCTCTACTACCTCCATTCCATATCATGCAGCACTGTGTTGCTAAGGCTTTGCCATAAGCAGCAGTCTTGACATGGTACCAATGACCACAAGAAGATGGTATCTGTTTGCCTGACAAAGATATTTAGCTCTTGTCATTTGGAATACTTTCTCAATTTGTGCAGGGTCTAATAAGCTAATGCCATGATTTGTATTGAAGGAATAATCAGAACCATGTTTCAGATAACCATTTTTTCAGCCACAAGACCTTTCTCCAACTGTTTCTGAGGCAGACATGAAAAACTGACTATTTACAAAAGGGAAGGGATTTCTGGGAAGACACGTGATCCGTGTGTGTATGGGTACTTCTACACCAGTTAACTGTATGGGCTCATTTCAGAGAGAGGCCCAAAAGGACTATGTTGTCTGTCTTTTCCTGGTTATTGTTAATCCACTGCAAATGAAATAGTTCATCTTTTCCTATCTCCTCATCTTCAGAACTCTCTAACCCAACCTGATACTGGTGGCAAACTAACTCAATAAGATGGTGTATATGTATTTCTGGATCAAGATAAAGTAAAACATTAAAAGCATTTATTGTGTTGAAATTTTCTATGCCAATTTTCTGCTAAGAAGGAGAGATTCAAAAGGTCAGGGCTCTTACAGTACGGAGTTAGTGGTATATTAGTTACAGTAATTCAGCCTGAAAATTCCAGGAGAAACAAACACAATGGAATGCCATGAATTACAGGAGGAGACCACAGCTTTAATCAGCTCTTGGGAAAGGAGAAATATGCATTTGGTTATTGACAGTTGATAAACTGAATTATGAGGTTTGAAGAAACTAGGACAAAGAAAAAGTTTTGGGATTTTTTTTCTTTAAGTAAATAAGCTTTTTGTTGTCTTACTGTTTTTTTCTTCCTGATTACAGAGACCTTTTTTCCCTGTTTATTATGCTGATATGCTTTCAAGACTATTAACCACTGTTCCTGGCACTCAGGTTTTTCAGATCCTTACTAGACTGTAAGGGCTGGGAAGAGCATGTCTCTAAGTAATGTCTTGAAATAAAATCCAGGAAGCAGAGGAGATTCTCAGAAAGGTGTGATTGATTCTGTACAGTGAAACTGTACCCGTTATACAAAACGCTTAAAATCCCATCTTGGAAGTCTGACTGAAGCCTTTAAAAGAAACACAGTGAAGGCTTCTAAATAAACTTACTGTGTCTGTTTTCAGGAGCCAGGAATTTCCACAAGTCCATCATTGGGGAACTTGCTACTGAATTTTCCTCTTCGTACAAAATTCTGTTCCAAAAGTCTTTATTTGAAAATGAAGATTATCCATGACAGTGTATTCTGCCTCTTTCTCCACACCATTATTATTACTATTCTTATCATATTAAGCAAACACAAGGTAATCACTGCAAACACAAGCAATGCATTAATTAATGTAATATTTGAGTTTGTGTAGAGCCTGAAACACACATTTGGAGGAGTATGAAGTACCTCACTCATTTCCAAGCTTTGATTACTCTACAATGGTAAGGCTAGCATGCTGATGTTATGTTAAATTGCTTCTGCTGGTATCAGAGAACTTCACAATGCTGAACCTCCTATGACTGTCCAGGCTGAAATATGAGAGGTATATGAAATATATGAAATATGAGAGCAAACCCAACCTTCTCTAGGAGCTCTTTTTTTTTTTTCTTTTTTAAATCTCATTATTTTCAAGCCAATCTAGTGATTTTTTTTCCCTTCTTTTTGACTTTGGCTACTATTCCCAAATGTTTCATCAACATTTTCTGCCTTGGCCAGAAGCATTAGAAACTCACACACAATACCAGAAGACAAGTGTGAGAATGCCAGAAAATGAAACAAATAAGAAACTATGGCCAAATTCAGAAACAGCACAACGACATGAAATAAGGAAAACAAGTCAGTTTGACTATCTTTTGTTGGTATTATCTTACAGTAATTAATACCATAGGAATTTTAGTTTTTAATAATATTTCTTTACTTGACATTGCCTTGCAAAACACCAGCGAATGACAGCAGTCAGGTTTTCTCCTCTGTGGGTAATGCTGCCTCAATTTCCTATCAAGTAATTGCCCTCACAAGCAGGTACCAGAATAACACGGGACACAGAATTTTGCCGTGCTCCTTTGTAAGACATTTGAGTCAGAGGTTAAAGAAATCACTGCTCCAGAGGCTCTTAAACATGTCATTGTCATAATATAAAAACTGACTTACTAACTTAGATTATTTGGAGAGTTAAGTGCTTGTGTTATTGCAAATTAAACTAATTAGTATCATTTCCTGACAGCTGCAGTGAGCGATAGCAATTCCATGATTTTTTCTTCAGCCGCTCATGGGGGTTGAAGAGAAGAGTAGAGACAGCTTTGTGATTTAATGGAATGGGATCAGTTTATCATTGTAAGGGCACATCGTTCCATTCTTAGCACAGCTCTGCTGCTTCCTCTGCTTCCTCCCAGTTCATCAGCTATTATTGCACTATTAACTTATTACATGGAAGCTGGGGTAGACAGATGGAAGTCGCTGGGAACTTTGCAAATAGCCAGACAAAGAACTGCACTGGAATTTGCTCGCACTACTTCCCCCTTTTGGAACCGTCGTAGATTATATTCACCATCCTTTTAACAAAAATTGTAGCTGACAGTAGAAGATAGAAGAACTCATTTCAATACCACAACTAGTTTAATTGTTATAAAGGCAGATTTGTGAACTAGCGCTGATTGAAGTCTCTAGCTTATATGAATAATTGCATAAAAGGGAGAGTTACAGTATGTAATTGGCAGGCATTTAGCAAATCACTCACATTTATCATACGTGGAAAATGTCTACCAATTGTGGTGGTAAACCTATTGTGCTTACTTCTACAGAATTTCCATAAGATTATGTGAGGAACAATAGCAGACAGTCCTGACAAACTCTTATAAAATGTCATACTGAAAACTAAAGGTAATCTGATCAGCAAGGCAAAGTCTAAGATTTCTTTAGATGAGCCAGAATGAAATAAAACTCTTGTCCATCTCCCACTTCACAGAAGCCCACACAAATGGATGAAATTACTCTGAATTCAATTATTCTGGAATTCTAACTTTCTAGAGACCATTGGGTCGTGCTTGAACTTTTTCATTAGATCGCTTTGGTCAGATTCGTGCTCTACTTATATTACTAAACTGGCTCCAAAGGTTTGCTCTGCCTTGGAGTCACTGGAATAGACTGTAGCTTTGTGGTTCACACACTGAATTAATGTTTTCAGCTACTAATTAATTGCTGATCACCAGCATGGAACTTGAATTATCTATAATCATATTAAAATATAGGGTTCTGTTCCCCTACTCCATGAATCGTTTAACCTAGAAAGTCCTGGTGGAAAAAAAATGCATATTTTTGAGACACTAAAATACTTTACAAAAAAGCTAAAAAGGGTTGGGAAAACAAATCCTCTTCTTCATTGCTGAGCAGAAATTAAAGCATAACTCTATCTCTCTCATGTCTCAGAAAGGTCCCTGTTAGCACAGGGCCTGAGCACCTTCCACTTCTTATGCATTTATTTTCAGAACACTCCACAAAACAGGGAATTTCTATGGTTTCTAGTGATCACTCGTTAAAAGAAGAAGTAAAGAACAAAAAGACCAAGAATTCCTCAAGGCAGCACTGGAAATGTGTCATGAAACAGGGAATTAGAACTGCTTCCTCCATTTGCTAGATTTGTATCTGTAACAACATCTTTTTTTCATATCTGTAATCAAGATGGCAGTAACAGACAAAGACCATCAAGGGAGAACTAACTCTGGATCCATTTTCCATTCCCTAGTTTCTAGTTTCAGGGACCTTACACATTCTGAACCAGCAAGGATCCTCCATGGCCAAGGAGGAAACACCTCCTTCTGAGTATCTTAATACTTCTAGCTATTATTTTTCCATCAGGATTGATTCCCATCACCTTTTTTTTTCCTTTAAGTTTTACCAGCCAGGGTGAAAATCCATGTCAAAGCTGAGCCAATCTAGCTGCTCTCCATTGCTGAAAAGCAAGGAATCTGTTTCTCCTACACCCACTTGACTCCCCTCTGCCCCTGCTCTTGACCACAAAGCCTTCTCTCCTTCTGGGCCAAGGACTCTTGGGTGACTTAAATTACCTTGCTGACTTAACAAAAACTATTTGCCTTTTTGGGTTTTTTCTTTCACAAAACACATTCCCAATTACTCTGTCACACAATCCAACCCTTCACTTGGGACAGTGTGTTCACTGCCATGAGATCTGATGCCTTGGGGTCTCCAAGAAGTTGAACAGTGGGTGAATACCTTTGAGCTACTCTGGAAATGGCTTCAAGTCCTGCTCTGCTGACCTCAGAAATGGTCCCAATGCATTTTGGAAAGCAGATTTAGCAATACTGGCCCATACAAATAAACCACAAAAGAATCAAAATCACTTACAACTCTGCCCAACAGAGCGTCAGGGGAGTCAGCCAATTCTTCCTTGATTGATTTGGAATATCTTCATTCATGGACTCTTTAGCCTGGAGAAGAGAAGGCTGAGGGGAGACCTTATTTAATGCTTGTAAGTACCTAAAGGGTGGGTTGAAGGAGGATGGAGTTGGACTCTTTTCAGTGGTTCCCAGTGACAGGACAAGGGGCAATGGGCTCAAGGTGGAACACGGGAAGTTCCATTCAAACATGAGAAAAAAACTTCTTTCTGGTGAGGGTGAGAGAGCACTGGCAGAGGCTGCCCAGGGAGGTTGTGGAGTCTCCTTCTCTGGGGACTTTCAAGCCCCACCTGGATGCAGTCCTGAGTAATGTGCTCAGGACCCTGCTTCAGCAGTGGAGTTAGACTAGATGATCTCTAGAGGGCCCTTCCAACTCTGACAATTCCATGATTCTGTGATTTTTTTTCTCTAAGAGGAAAATTTTCCCCAGTGTGCAAAACAGATCACATCTTTTAGAAATACCTTGCATGGCTTTGAGTTTCCTTTCAAATTGGCAGTCTGAAATTTATCATGGGCCATTTGGACATGGATCAGTTTGGGTCCAAAACATGTGAAAGTGCCCAGGGTAGTTCCAGGTTTCACAAATGCCCGCGTTTATTAACATTAAAAAAACCTCTTATTACTGTTGTCTAACTGCACAGATCTAAATAAAAATTTGAGGCAGGAAAGAGGAAGAAAAGATTTAATCTTTTGAAACTTACACTTTGCCCCTTGCCTTGGCCCTAGACACTGTTTCCAGAATGGTGCTGCCACTTTTCCTGTACTGCCAGTATCAAACTAATCTGATTTTCTAAATTTTAGTATTAGAATCAACTTAATTTCTTTTCCAAATACATTACACTTGCATTAACCACACAGCAATGTTATGAACTACTTCACACTGTTCTTTCCCTTCCTTCATATGTACACAACACAAAGGTTCATGGATTTCAGCTTCCGTGCCCTGCTGCTCCCCACTTTTCCACTTCTGCCAGCAGCCAGGCTTGTGGAGATGCACAACTGGAAGGAATGATGCAGGCTCTGGGATAACTCCTGCAATAGCTCCTGCAGGATTTGATGCTTTCCTGTAAGTCCAAATATAAGTGAATTTCTAGAATTCCTAAGAGTCCCTCTCACTTTAGGTTCCCCTGACAATTCAGGAGGCAACTCCTCCTCAGTCTCTGATATGCCTGAGTAATTCAAGTAGCTGTTTGGATCCAAAATACACATGAAAAGCTTGTACCAGACTAAATACCCAACCGAAATCTTTCTTCTGAAGTCAGATTTCATGGTATCATCAGCTAGGCCACCTAGTGTGTGAGGGAAACCCCCTTCCTTCATTAATTTTCTTAGTCATCCATTAATGGGTATGATTTAAAACAAAAGAAAACAAAAAAAACCAAAACCAAGTAGGTCTCACAGGGGAATTTCCCTTGAAAGACAAGCAGTTTGTGCTGTTATACTGGATCTTAATACGTAGATGGCTCCACTAAAAAAATTTCTTGGGCAACAGAAACTTTTGTGTGGCCTTAATGATATAACTGATTTAAAATATCAGTTATTTTCATCTGAAGAGCTTAATTAGGATTAAAGAAAACAATAAACAGTAACAGTAATTTTTGCTCATATAGAACAGTTCTCACTGTAAACAGCTACAAAGTAGCTTGAAAAATGCCTGCTTTTTTCCTTCAAGAGTTAACAGATTGGTTCAATTAAGGCAAAAGTACTTTAGATAAAAAAGCTCCACCCACCATAAAGGATGAGTCCAAAAAAGAGAGGACGTCTGTGAAATATTTCTTAATACAGCTCTGACGCTATTTCATAATCTCTGGTGCTTTATAAGGGGAGTTGGGTCAGAGGCACATGGAAGGTAAAGGCAAATAAACAGGCTGTAGTTATTGGTATGAGGGCCAATACGTACACTTTTCAGACACACCAAATGGCACAGGTTCTGCACTTTAAAATTTACTTTTGTTTAACTGAGTGGACCAGCTATGAAGAATAGAAATAATCAGCTGATTCTAGACATAATTTAAGTTAATTATTTTAACTGAATATTTAAGGTCTTTAGGCACATCCTTCTTAAGAAAAATAGTATCTCTCAAAAAGAGATTATATAAAACATGCAGTGCTAGAATGCAGTGTAGATTGTCATCTAACAAAGCTCTTTTGCTGTGAAGCTGTTGCTCAATTTGTCATCCAGAACAAAATCTATCTTATCACCCAAGCAACCAGAAACAATACTCAGCCTTGGATAAACCAGAGGTTTAAAATTAGAGATGGCTGAACCTCTCTATGTTTGTGATTCTGGGAGATTCTTAAGAGTTATTTTGCAGAGCTGGCTCAACTAAATGGGAGTGTGATTTTCTTTTCCTGTGTTGTAAAACCTACACACTGCAGGATTTTTCTTCCACCCTAAAGAACATACTTCAATCCCTACATCAAAACTTCCATCTATTAGAGACACCATGAAAGCAGAAAGGAGAGTATCTTGTATTGCCTAGGACAATATCTACTAGGGACTACCTTTATGCTTGCTCTTTTCCCACACCAGTTGTCCTGTCCTGGCTCTTCTCTTTCCCTTTATCTCCACACTGTTATTTTCTCACTATGCTCCCCTTCCATTCTCTATTTCACTGTTATTAATGGACTGTTTTTCATTTTTCCCCAATAAGTGTGTCTTAAAAGATAAATCCAAACATATGCAAGAACAACCTCATTTTAGAACAGCCATGTGCAAGCAACTCTGGATTTTAACTGAAGGAGTTTGCATTCATTGTCTACAGCAATGTGATTCTATTTTAATTTTCCTATCATCAAACTTTACTCAAGGTGAAGTGACACACCCCTACAAAAGGGGGCACTGTCAGTAACAGGGACTTTGCCCTGCAAACGTTGTCATGAACGAAACAGCAACAAGAGTTGTGAAGTCTGAGCAAGACACTCCTGCTGTAGGCAAAGTTACACAACTGGCCTTCTGCCTCCTCACAGGTCCTCAGAACTGTGCCTGTGTGTCCAATTTGTTCTAGTGATCTACTAACTGGGGAGAAGTTTGCTACTGAGGCCAATGAAGGTCTTTAATGTGAGTAGTAAGCACACTTCAGTGTTTCCAAGCAGCAGATAAGAAGTTAACACTAAAATCAACTGAGTCGTTTGCTGACACAAACTTGGTGCAATACTTTTAAAACGTATCCCATAAGCAGGAGCAGTCTGATTTTAATTTAAATCCAGCTTTTAAAAACACATTTTTAAAGAACTATAGCTCATATAATTATAAATGTCTTAAATTGTTATGATCTTTAGAAAACAAGTAATATTTCAACATGATACTTGATGGAAAAGCACTCAGTGAGCGTCTCTAGCTTTCAAAACTGCCTACTGATTTTGAGTATCTGATCTGATAGATCTGAAAGGAGACTGATTTTAGTAAGTTCTAGTATCCATCATCAGAGAGGCAAACTTGCTTAAGTCATCTCAAGACAGTTTCTTGCAATCTGATTTCCAAAAGTTCTCGAAGATTAGTGATTGGATATCCTAGACTGAGACAGGCACTAAAACCATACAATAATTACCTTGAGATCATCAGTTCCCAAGAATATTTAGACAGAGCAATCCTTCGCAGGCTTTTTGAGAGGCATAATCTCGGGACTGTAGTCTCAAAATGATTGAAGCAGCAAGATCTGGTGAACACAATGTTTCTTTATGGATTGGAAAAAATAAACAGAATTGGGTTTCCTTACCAGAAGCACATTGCTATTTCTGTATTATAAGATAAATTAAACTAAAGAAGTCAGCTATTGACTTCTCAGGTTACAAGGGTTACCACAATAACAAAACAAAGCTCGCATTGCTGATCTCTTCCAGGGGTTACGGCCAGTCCTGTCTGGAATGAGAGCCGCAGCAGAACCCACACGGTGCAGTGGGGATGTACTGCTTAAAAAAACACCGCTCTGCAGACTTGTCGTGATCCAGCGGCAGACATCCCTGAGACAGATAGTTCCCTCATGACAAATATTGTCTATTACTCAATTAACACATCTTTAAACTGAGAAGACAGGGCCTTGGCAAGAGGCATTTGCATTGTGCAGTTAAACAGATAAAACGGTTGCTTGCCTTGTTAGAGAAAAATACTCAGCAGAGAAGTGTGCACGCCTTCCAGCTGAGAGCTTCTCCACACCAGGCTGCTACTCAAGCATCCACAGCACCAAATTCTCCACACCAGCATGGAACTGGACTTGCAGTAGCCTGTCATGCTTGAGTACAAGTTTGCACTGCTGCATTAGTGCACACCAGGAGCTGTAAGGCTGCATGCTCTTAGCTGCAGAAAATGCCATTTGCTCCTCAGCTTTCCTACCAGCAGCCAGGACTGCACCTTCAGAGAGTTACACAGGATTTTGCCACAGACCCTTCCTCTGACCTGAGAGAACAGCATGCATCAAAAGCTCATCTGACACAGCTAGTCTGGTGCCCCTCTCTTTTACTTCCAGCACCACATTGTCACAACAGCTTAAAGTAGGGTGGCAAACACACGCTAAAAATCCATGTCAACATTCAAGGAAAGGAAGAATGTTAAAAAAGAAAGTCACAGTAATGAAGCTGCTGCCTGTCAGTCGTCCCAGTCAGTAACTCAGAAACAGTAAGAAAACACTTGACCAGAGAATTACAGTGTGGTTGTCTGCTCCTCAGTGAGCATCCCAGTGCCAAAGGCTCTCTTACCATCTGACTTTGGAATCCCCTCTAGCAGAGCGTAGTTCTGTGACAGAAATCTCCCTTCTTGAAAGACCTTCATTGAGCATTCCTTGATTCCAGTCAAAAATAGGTCTTTCTCATTCATTTCCCATTCCTTATGTCTTCCTTTATAAGCAGGAATTGCTTATAAAACTGCCACAGGAACACTTTCTACTTTGTTAATCCATGTGGCTGTCACTTTAGTCACCACCAAACCAAATGCAGTCACTTCTATAGCTACTTCCCAACAAAGTGTTTTGTTCAAAAACTCTAAAAAAAAATTACATATTCTATTCTATTTAGAAAATTTGGGTTTGCATACGTATTATTCCTATACACACCACTTCTGAAAGGAGAATCCTGCTGCACAGAAATTATTTTTCTGTGCTACGGTTTGTCAAAAATCCAGAGAATAAAAATTCTGATGTTCAAACAAATTCAATCAAGCAGAATAATTTTAAATTCTATTCTAATTCTAAAAAAATCTCTAACTAATCTTCTGCCTGGAGAAAAGACAAACTTCTACCAATATCTTTCTTCTAAGGATTTATAATCTAAAATAATGGAGGTAAAAGAATCAGAAAATAACAGATTTTTTTTTCTTGATTTCTATGACTGATTCTCTCCCTGCTAGCTACTGAATTTCCTTATTTATGGAGTTCAAGGTTTTCAGATCAGGTGGCTACTTTGTTTACTTCTTTTCAGTGCTCTAACACTGACATACCATTCTACTGTTTTAGAAGAGAATGAGAGAAAGTGGTGATAAGGGCAGGTATGTATGAATACCTGCATTGTGATCTTCATCATCTGTTCACTCAGCTTTCGTGTTACTTATATTCTGCTTACAAGACCTCAATTTGCTATTTTAATGATGTAAATAAGAGTAAATGCTCTGAGAAGACGAAGAAGCTAGAAAGATACCAGTGAGGGTAATTTCTGATCCTATTTCTAGTGCTGATCAAGCAAGATTTATTAACCAGTTGTTCTCATAGTGTTTCTGGACAACAGAAATAGAAATAGCAGATAATGCAGGAGAAATTCAATTTACTCTGAAAGTGTTAGCTCTGAGATAGCACATCTCCTCACACTTCTGTATATAGCTCACTAATGTTCAAACAGCCAACTTGGGGAATGCCAGGTTATTTTTAGAACAACAACAAAGATAATAACTATTCACAGCCCGCAGTCACGCAAACGGAATCAAATGATGCTAGTCCTGGATTAGTGAGACTGGACTCCTGTTAAGATTACTCTTTGCTGTGGCAAAAGGCACTTCTTTTTGTATCTTACTGATGCAGTATGGGACTATGCACACTGGGCAGATATAGCCCAGGCCAGTGAGGAGGGTTTTCTGCTGCTGCAGTACATTGCAGTTTGGTAGTGCAGCAGCATGATGCATTGTAAGGCAGATTACTGTGATTTGTCATTGTGTGATTCACAGATATGATTGCATCCAATTTCCGAACTAAGTGGAACCGTCTGCCCCTTTGTATTCATTCAAAACCCACACAGCAACTCTCAAATCACGGCTGCCTTTACCACCTAAAACAAGAAAGGAAGCCAGCTTGTGTCCCAAGAGCCAGCTTTGCTCTTTGTGCACCACATTCAGTAACCCACCTGCTCTAGTGTGGATAGCAGTTCCCTTCTTCTCCCATAGACAAGATGAGCATGGATGGAATTTTTTGCAATACAAGAGCCCTTTTCTCCTTGGGCATTTTCAGATCCTCAGTCTCTGCCTCCAGCCAGTTCTGTAAGAAATCCAGGTGTAAAGAAATCCAGTTCTGTAAGAATGCCAGGTGTAAGAAATCCCCTGGAAACCTTGGAGTCAGTATGTAACTTTCTCCCTTAATCTTAAATAATAGGACAGTTGTATTTTACAGTATCAATATTAGCCATGTAAGAACAAACAAAGACTGTAAGCCTCAGCTGAAAAGAGACTCCCTCCTAGTGAGTACCTCCATCCCCATAGGAAGAGGCAATCCCTGCTGTTCAAGCCTCACAGTTGAAAAACTTAATATAAATAAAAATAGTCTTATCACTGTGTCTTTTTAGATGGGAACAGAGACTAGGGAAATTGTCCAGGTCTCCTAGGAATTCTGCAGGGGAGCAAAACGAACACAGATCTTCTGAGTCTTAGCTCAGCAACTTAACTACAAAGCTTCTCTTCTGTTTAAGTGACAGGAAGCAGTTAAACCAGCAACACTTGTTATCTTTATTCAAACTAACCAAAGTGCTTATTAAGGACCATATATTTTCTGGTGGCTGAAATACCATTTCTGAGGACCTTTATGCCATGTCATCTTAGGGAGTTTTAATCAGTTTAATGCCAGCAGTACTCCCCTCTCCAGAACAGCACAGGGCTCAATCTCAAGAATCCATGCATCTGTGACTGATGTTTGAAAGACTACACTGGATCCTCTCTTCCTACAGCCTTCAACCAGAGCCCTGCAGGAGACTGTGGCTTCCCTGGATTGATAGCTGACTGCTGCCAAGGGGAACAAATGCTGGCTATAAATTTGCCTATTTCCTCATGCAAATCTCTCAGCCAGAGAAAGCTCATTGGAGGGGAGGTTGTCGGAGAAGACAAAAAGAACAGCACTAATCGCCTATCTAAAGACAGCATTGTTTGAAACAATGAGAACCGACAGGATAACAACTATCACCACTTTCTTCCTTTCACTGGGGATACATGAGTCACCTGGAATAAGTGTCAGGGCTGCATTGCTGTTACAGGTAGTGCTGGAACACATACAGTAGGAGTTATTGGGATAGAAAATTTCTTATTTTACAATGAATAAGAAGCACTCATTTGAAAATTTAACAAAGCAGGCCAAAATTTACAAGACCAGACTTTCTTGTGCTTCAAGTCTTCCTGATGACACGTCAGTCAAGGAATACTCAAGGCTTAGCATACTGAAAAAGACTTGCATGCTGCTTGTTAATATTCTACAGGCTACGCAATCTAATCAAGCAACCGTTCTGTAGTCTACCAGAGGACCTACCAGGGGACAGCCACGTAGACATGGGAGTGTGTGTCACAGACACACAGTGCACATACAATAACAATGTGGTATCTACAGTTCAAAGCAGTACATCCTTAATTTGAAGAAGAGGAAGCTGAGGGGAGACTTCATCACTCTCTACAACCGCTCAAGAGGACATTGCACAGAGATTGGTGCTGGTCTCTTCTCACGGGTAATTAGCGATAGAACAAGAGGGAATGGCTGCAAGCTGCAGCAGGGGAGGTTTAGACCAGCCATTAGGAAAAAATTCTTCCTAGAAAGAGTGGTCAGGCACTGGAATGGGGTGTAGAGGTGGCTGAGTCATGATCCCTAAATGTGTTTAAAAGTAGATTAGATGTGATGTTGGGAGATACAGTGTAGGGGAGAACTTTGTAGAGTGGGGCTGACGGTTGGATTCAATGATCCCAAGGGTCTTTTCCAACCTGAATGATTCTATGGTTCTATGCTCAACTGTGAACCATCTATTTCTGAGACCCCCATCCCTGCAGCCTGATTGCTACAGTTTTCATTACATTTGGTTCATCATCATAAAACAACCGTCTCCAGTGCTTTAGCCCAAGAAATAGCATAGTTTTCTCTCCAGATCAAAGAGTCCTCTAATATTAGTGTCTTGCAAATAGGACATAACTACTATCCCAGAACTACTTAAAAAACAAACCAAAAACAAAAGCCAAAGCCTCTTCATCATTATACAACTGCAAATATTTTGGTCCTGCATGTCAAACGAGCTTAGTTTTGACATAGAGGTCTAAAGTTTCTGCTGATTTGGCAATCAACACCCCTGTCTCACAAGCTTCTTAAAATCCTAAAATTCCACAGCTGAGCAGCAAGAGAGGATTTAATGAGGGGCAATGGATTAATTCGTCTCACATTTAGACAATGTCTCATGTTTAAGGGAAAGACAAGAATGAAATAATTTAAAACTAAGGGTCTTTGCACATCTTTCTTCTGAAAGACTCTTTGTGTAAAATGCTATGAATTCATGTTACTCTGCTACCAGAGACTTTTGCAATGTGGCAGTGGCAGCAAATAACTCGTGGTGAACTGTCATGAACATTTAATTTGATGATAAACAGCAAGGAATAGAAAGAAATGTTTTCTAGCTGTTACTTTTGTATCACTGAATTGCTATCACAAGTGGTCCATGTCTTCCAGCAGAAGCCTGCGTTATCTGCAGCAAATGGATAATTATTTTTTTTTTATCATGTTTTTTGGCACTTTCTAGAGGCCTCATATTCAGCTAATGGCTCTAGCACAAGTTTACAAACCCAGAAGCAAATTGGATGCTAGGAGAACATTGTCATTCCTCCCAGGGAGTGATTGGAGGTCTGTCAGACCAGCTAGGGGCAATGCAGAAAACTTTCCAGGAACCCACAAAAGTTTTTATTTTTCTGTAGCCTTTTAATGGTCTGGCAGGGATTGGAAACCCCTGCTTGCATCAGTCCTAAAGAGAGCTGGCCCATGCTAGTGCCCTGTGAAGAATGTTCCGAGATCCCAAGAAGACCACAGCTTCACATGCAGGCCATGTGCCCTGGCAGCAGCGATTTTCACTCCATGCAGATGTTTTAATTTGCCACTCTCAAAGCAGATGTGTCAGAACTAGCAAACTTGGGAGGTGACCACACTTATCTCCCTGAGGGACCAACTGCAGGAGGAATTTGATGAGCAAACTCATGCTTATGCTTCTGCAACAGAGAACATGGCAGAGATGCTTCTTCACTTCTTTACAATAGCTGTATTTATCACCTTTTAGGTGACTAGGCAGTCACACAGTGCTCTCTCCTGCTCATCTTTGCAATGTGATCAGAAATGCAAGGATTTCTTCTGAACACAGTAAGGAACCAACAAACAAATGCTCTACATCCAGCCATTTGAGAATTATACTAATTACATATCATATAATAAGATAAATAATCCTCCTCTGAAATGTTGATTTCTATCTACAATAATACTGGTGTTATGCTTATCAAAAGAACAGTTCTTACAGCACTTTGGAAAAGTACTGTGTATTTGCATTCAGATATTGCGCTGAGACCCTTGGGTATTAAAAATGCTATAACCATTTTTTTTTCCAAATATCATCTATTGCATCCTTGAAATACAGTCAACCTTGTCCAGGGAATTTGGCAGAAATATAGCAAGCATGAGGTAGGTCCTACAGAAACTTACACTCTTATTTCTATGTAAAAGTACAATTTTTATTGGAATTAAAAGTAGTATTTACCATACTTTCACAGGTATGCACCTCAGATTACCTATGCAAAGTCAGAGGGTAGATGGGACTCTAATGGGATGTCAATAAGTACGGAGTGCACGTGACCACTGAGAATACACTGCATTGTTCGAGGAAAGAAAGGAGATCTAGAAATGCCAGAAATCTAGAAATTAGGATCATGATCTCCTTGGTTTGTTGGAAAGTGCTGTCTTCCCCGATGACACCAAGTATTTCCTGAAAAGCGGGGATTTGAGCTGATACTGCCAATACATACAGGAGTTGATACTGAGCAGCATACAGACACTTACAAGACACTCCTCTCCACATTCTGGAAAGGGATCACCACTACCATAGCTAGCAAAACCCTCATCACCAGTGGAAGGCACGAGAGCAATAATATTTACATGCACACATACATAGAGTTCTTGGTGTGTTTTGGGCTCACTTCTCATGGTGTGGGCTCTTTAACTGTCCTTGTTTTAACCGTGATTACCCTGAGCAATAGGAGTCCAGTTATGTTTGGAAAGTGCACTTTGGCTGTCACTCTACTTTCTGCATTTGGGGAATGAGCTCAGCTTTTATCTTTTGTCCCAGTTGGACTTCTCAAAGATAAATCATAGTAGTTCAAGGCAAAGTTTTAACCAGAAAGAGTATGAAATGATTTTAATGTTTCAATTTTGTGGTGGCCCATCTGAAACATTTTAAATTGGCTTTAGTTTCTTCAAGCACTTCAAATTAGGCGTAAATCTTGTTACACTCAGAACCACATCATATACACCATCATTCCGTGAACCCATCTGTTTCAGAAATCTAAATTCCAACTTGGATAAAACAAGGAAATAATTTCAAATATTCAAATTTTAGCTGTTAATGTTCACACTGACATAACTAGTTGAATAATTATTCACAGAACGCAACCTGTGACCACAGAAGAGTCGGAACCCCCCTGCGATACACATGACCACAGCCAGGCATCCTAAACACACGTTTGGCCATCAGTCTGCAAAACACTGTGCTTAAATGCCATTACTTGCACTGGATACTACACTAATGCATAGATCCTTTAACATGACACTTTGCTTAAGTCAGAATTCTATGTCCATAAAGATACTAATGTTAAAGCACAGATGTCTCAGCAGTTTAAGAAATGGAAACTGTATTACTGGTGTGTTATTGGGGTTTTATGGAAGCAACTACATTATGGAAAAGTACTCAGTTAAAGTTTCATTTTTTAAAATGGTTTGTGAATGAGATATACATATATATATATGTCACATATATATATATCATATATACATATATGCTATGTCCAGATACATAAACCACTAATTATTTGCTTGTAAGGCCTTTTAATTGTTATCAAAGTGGTTCTTGGTGATGTTAATGATGAAATAGAGATTTGCTCTCTCTAATATGGAAAATATCTTTCATGTTACTTGAAGAAACAGTTTTCTCAAGATTTTCACTGATTTTTCTCATGATTTCCACCAAAGCCCCCGATTTATTTCCCTTTTTTCCTGTGAAAAAGTTTTGATATTACATACTAACTTGTTCCTTTTTTTTTTTTTAAAGGACTCTTTCTTTCCTAAAAACCACAACTATTTGGTAAAAAAACAGAGATATTTAACAGAAACTGAAAATTCTCGTTGAGAAAAAATAGCCCATGCTAGGTTTAAAAATCTCGTGACAGGAAACTTGACCAGCTCTACTCTCAGAAGCTTCTTGGGTTTTTATAGATGAAGAATTGGCTGCAAATACACTTTGGTATTTGGTAATTGCAAATACATTTTGAGTACAGAGTCTGATATCTGGCTTCAGCCTCAGACATTAGATACCTCTGCAGCCTCCCTCCTGCTCCATGAGAGGATGTGCACTTGGCAGGGTGGGTGTCAGTGTTTTGCTGACTAACTGTGCTTTGTCCGTGGGTATGCACCTTAGAAAAGGCTGTGGCTCCGCACTGCATCCTAACTACACCAAAGCGTGAGGTGGGAGTCAACTTCTTCATCTGCCTCTTGATGGGTGACTGAATGTGTGCTAACGCACCTCCAGGGAGGAGGTGCAGGGTACATCAGCTGCACTGGAGATGGGCTACAGCAATTAATGGCATATTCAGGCTAGCTCTAATTTCCCTCGGCTGCTGATCAGGACTGCGGTGAAGATGCAATAGCGTGAAGCACCTTCACTGCAGTGAAGATGGTCCAGCAACTAAACTGGGGAAAAATATCCTTTTCCCCAGAGTATTTTGGAGTTATGATTCCAAATACAGACAAAGCTGTTTCTATACCTAGTTTTTGTAATCAAATAACTTCCTCCACTGCAGTGCTGAATCTGTGCTGTTGCCTTTGCTCCCTTGTGAGCAACATGAAAGTGAAAAAGCAAGATACTGATTGTTGCCAACCGATTCTACCTTGTCTACAGCAAAGACACCCCTGCAAGACACTCCAGGCTTCTGCAAGTGAAAATAAGTTTACTACATACAAGGTATAGGAAAGAAAATGGCTGCCTATTATTTTTGCATGAATATTTCCACTACCCAATGACTCTATGCCAAACTGAGCCTCTTTCTCCCTAAAACAAAATTAAAGTATCCTCACTGGATGGTATGATTTCTTGGTGGTTTCTTATAGCCAGCCACAGGAAAATTAAGTTATGTGCATTTTAGTCAGAAAGTCTTGATTCAGGTTCAATAAAACTGGGAAGTGATTAATCCTCTTCTAAAATATTCCAGATGAGAGTAAACACCCCACCCCACCCCCAGGCTCTAATGGTAACTCCCCAGCAAAGCAGTTCATTGTAATACTGGATGAAACTGCACATGGGTCAGTAAATAAAACAGCTAAATTATTCAGCTCCAATGGAAAAGCATGTTAATAAAAGGTAATGGAAAGAGGTTTGAACTTATGTGTTTCCCAAAGTTAAGATAGAAGCAGACAGTGTTTGAAACACATCATGTTTTACTGAATTTTGCAGGTAATTGGCAGATTCGTGCATAGCCATACAGGCCAGGGCTACAGACAGCAATCTTGAACACTGGACATGAGCGCAGAGAAGAACTCCTTCCAGCACATCACCAGCACTGGGATCTACATTTAGTGTGGAAAGAACATAAACATACCTGCCACTTTCTCTGGTTGTGAACAACAAAGTGAATAGTGCAGGTCAACAGAGTAGTAGGAGGGAGGTCACAGCCACACAAACTTCTCAGTGTGCCTGCCTGCGGCTGCCTTGCCACCAGCCTGCATTCCTGAGTTTCCTCTGTCGCACAATACTAGGGGTATATTTGCAGCTCACAAGCTCCTCAGAGCCAGCCTGCTGTAGCTACATAACGCTGCATTGTGCCCTGTAGAAGTAACTCACAGTTTCTTGTAATGCAACCTCAGTCCTCGACGGAGTTGTGATGATTACATTTCATCAACCACGCTGCTCCCAACAATCTAATTATGAAGAAGAAACTTAACCGGGCTCCAAAATTGCAAAGACTGAAACACACCTCAGATGTACAGTTGTAATACTTGTTCTCAGCCAACTACCATTGCTTCAGCGCTGTCTGCTGGGATCATGCTTTCATGCACGATCCAGTCACAGGCAAAGTGGAATTAGAAAGCAGACTGACATTTAGGCACTGAAAATGTTCTTCACCTTTCCAAGTGTCCCATATACATATTCCATAGGAAAAAAAGGTTTTTTAGAAAGATCTTTTTGAAACAAATTTTCAGCATCTTCATTTTTATACATCTGTAGAACGTTTTATTTTGTAATCAGAATCTGTTGAAAATGCATAATTGAAATAAGCCTCTCTTTTTTTTTTTTTCCAAAGGGGGGAAGGGAAAAAGAAAACGCTAATAGTTTGCATTCAGAGCTTTGATATTCACTTGGCATTCTGCTGTACTTAATGATAGCTCTACAAAGAAAGACAGTTACTCTCTTATGTGGGAAAGCATAGTTGTGGCTGAGAAAGTGCTGAAAAATCGCAAAGTGAGCTTTGATAATTTTATACCACATTTTCACCCCAGTTTTTACAGCCAATTTATTTAGTCAAAAGTAATGTTTTCTGCTTCTTATTTTTCATTTCATATCCTCTGATTTAATGTTTTAGTTCTGGGCTGAATATCATTTTGTGTGATGAAGGGTACCAAGACACAACTAAGGCTGTATTGCTTTGTGAAGATTCATTAGTTCAGCTGATTCCAGGAACGTTCTTGAGCTAAAACACTGTATCTCGTTCAGATTCTGGGCTCTCTCCTAACTCAGTCAGGCCTCCTTCACTAGAAAGGAGCCTTTATCACAGGCGTACTTTCTAACAAATCACTTTTCCAGCAGAACATCAAAGTTCCTTTGGGATTCAGACTTCTGCGGTTTAAGAGACCTGTTTAGCAAGTCACAAAAGATGTTGTTCCTCCACTCAACAGTCTCTCAAGCTCCTCAAGCCAAACTCTCACTTCTTGCACTGCAAAGAGACCATTTGCTACCACTGGGAAGACTGCTTTTGTCTGTATGATCTCTTCTCTGTCTACAGCTTCCTTTGTACCCCAAAGAGGGGTGCATTGTCCAGCTGAAGTTCAGACACAGCTTGTTCTGTTGTGTTTCATTTTGCTTCACCGCAGCTGTTTTCCTGTGGGAGCTAGTGAAAGGGCAAAGTTCTGGCTCCTAAATTTTGGGAAGAAAGACCCCACGTCATTTTGCGCCAGATTCAAACCGCTGCAGTCTCTGGGATTATTTTCTCTTAACGTCAGTAGGTGTTCCACTGAGCTCTCAACCTACTTCTAGACAAAGCCAGGGGATCGTGAATTGTATTACCCTCCATTGCTTCAGCAGTTGAGGCTGACTGACAGCAAACAGACAGCCAAACTCTTCAACCATAACCCACCTTTTAAGAGGGACAGCTGAAAGCTGGTCATGAGTTTCTTGATTTTTGTTGTATTTCAAATGTTGTTGTGTTGTTGCTGTGACTGTTGTGTTTCTTATCAGAATGGCTTTTAATTTTACGTATATTATGGGGATCTAACTTCCCCGTTGCCTGGGATTTCCTCAGGATATGTAGAATAAGAGCTTTTACAATGCAACAGACATGGCTCTCCCCTTCATAAAAAGGTCTTCTTTCCTCCACTGTGTTAGCTATTAAAGCCAAATAAGTATCCAAACAAACAAACAAAACATTTAAAGGGGTCCTTTTTTTTTTTTTCCTCTTAGATTATGTGCAGTTATTTTATTCATTTCACAATTACAGCCTTGCCTTTCAGGCTGGGCAAGACTTTTTTTTTTGGTGTTAAATATAAGGAACAAACCAAATCCTTCTACTTCCTGTACTTTAAAATCCTCCCTTTCCACAGGCCAAACCATCTGTAAGAGAGAAAAAGCAGGAAAAGGATTTATTGCCTGGACTATGGGGATGGGGAAACAAGCTCTCTTCCTCTTCCGTTACTTGTAGGGACCCACGAAAAGCTGTCTGATTATGTTTTTTGGCTTAACCCCTAATCACATTTCTTGTTTCAGTTTAGTAGAAACTGCTGGAAGAGAAATCCAGTTGGATGAGTCCATCACAACCCTTCAGTTGTGTAGCCCTTTTGCCTATGCTAGTGTTAAGGGTACGACTCCCTGGCCAGCAAGGGGAGCTAGAAGCTTAGTGTTGAGCATTGCTGCTAGTCAAGTGACTTTGTCTTCTTTGGGATAACAGCAATCAGATCTCCCTGTCCCCTCTCTTTACCATCAGGAGCTGCTATTGAATTCCAGACTTTTAAACATAAAGTACCTATGATCAAACCCAATTGTTTTGTTTATTTTCTGGGGGAGGAGTTGGACAAATTGGTTTCTTTGAGCAGGAAGAAATGAAAAGCCAAACGTGACCATTAGTAATCATCAGGATGCTGTACACACCACCATAATTATTTCCTGGAAAGAATGACTGGAGAGGGAATCCCTGATCCCTGCATCAGCTCTGCATAACCCCCAAACTAAGGAGCCCACAAACTGCTGGTGCATCTTCAGGCAATCTGTCCTGCTCTCCATCTGCCATTTGTGGCAGTTTAAGTTGTGAGAAAAAAACAACCAAGGTATCCAAGTCAGCTCCGTAATCTAGTACCTGATGGCAGGAAATCACTTACATGCTTTCTTTAGCAAAGCACACATCGTCTTGCCTTAACTTTCTGCACCTCCTGGAGATTACATCCAGAGGCTGGGATTATGGTATGTCACATTTTAATGCAGAATCACTGCAGTATGATCCCCAATGTGATTAGCACAGCTCAGCCTTAGTTGGGATATTATGGCTTAGATTATTCCTATTAGTTTCCAACTGATCTTGGAACGCAAGTATTACATCTGATTTTAATGAAACTTTAGACCTCGTTGTTTTCAGTCAGCTAATGAAATAGTTGAACCTTCCCATGACTTGCTGTAATTATAACAAAGGCTGTGCATTATCATGAACAATGCTAACCTCTTTACAAGATGTAAAATTAATCCTCTACTACTTGTGTACGGATATGTTTGGAAATGTAAACTGAGGAGTGAAAAGAAAGGAATGCTACCCTGGTGAAATGTGAACCTACCTGGCACAGAGGCTTTCACACAGCACACTCTGGCACAGCCTCTTGGTTACATATAACTTTATGTTAAGAGGAAAAGTCACTTTAAAATCTGTTTTGTTCATGAAAGCCTCAAGCACATACACAATTTAATCACATTTAGAAGATAATTTTAAAGCACTTGTGAAAAAACCCTAGTGCATTATAAGAAAAAAAAATATCAAGGTGGAGACATCAGCAAGGCCTCGAAAGGAATTTCTTGGTTTCAATACGCAAAGAAAGTTTGCATTTGCAAGAGCTTTGCCAAAGACTCTGGCAAGACACTGTACTTTCAAGACTGAAAACGATTTCCATTGGGTGGCTTTTTTGTTGGCTTCTGTAAAACAGCTTGGTGGTCCCAGGACAGCTCTTACTGGACTAATGTTCTTCACACAAAAGCCACGAATGTAATTGGCATTAACTGTTCCCTGCTTTGGCAGACTCTTCTGAGAAACCAAAAATCAAATACACAATGTGGGCTGTGTTGCCCTTCATGGCCCCTCCACATCAGGACTAAGGGCATACTGAGGGTAAGGAATTGCATTTGTTTGTGGAGACAGGCAGAGAACTGCAATTCCTTCCACTGTCCGGTCTTCAGAGAGATTTAAAGGCTACTGAGTGATCAATCAAGAGACAGAGAACTATCAGATCCTCTTTGGAGAAACGGAGTGTTTCAGTGGCAAGCACCAGGCAGCCTCTCTCTTCCACTGAGCTGCAAGGTGGTCCTGGTCATTGCAATCTCTGTGCCTCCTGGCATGTGTACACCCTTTTTAAAATATCATCTCTCTAGCAAAGTGTCCACAGTTGGAAAGGGCTGTTTAAATACCAGCAAACTCTAGTGCAGGGTTTCTTAAAAATTAGACATATTTTTAAACTCCTGAGGCAGGGGTGCAGGAAGAACATGCATCAACCTGTGCAAAGTTACCCTGCTTAGAAACCAATACAAACTTGAAAGGATTCACTCCTTTACCTCCCTTTCCTGCACAAAGGTATATGTGCAGGGCTTTTTCACCCTGTTAAAGACCATCAAGGGTCCAGAGAGCAAAGATTGATTAGCATAAGCACTGACCTGTAATATAATCCTTACTGATGGAGAGCCAGGAGTGAATGAGGCTGAACCAGGTCTATTCTTGCCAAAGCTTGCAGCTCTATTGTTTGTGCTTGAACCAGTGGTTGATATTCACTACTACCAATGGCTGGCATTAGACAGTAAGCAAACTCTAACCATGGAAAAGCGAGCTAATTTGCCTCACAGTATTTTAAACCCACAGTGACTTCTGGCTTCCCAGTGATAGGGAGCAGCTACATAGGTCCAGCAGCACCAAAGGAGCAGTATAAAACCATTCTGTCAAAAACCATTGTCCCNCATTCTGTCAAAACCCATTGTCCCCAAGGACCACTGCAGCACATGGGGGTTCACAGGTAGACCCCCATGTTAGCACAGGTCCATTGGTTGCCCATAGGCCTGAGGTGATGAAATTTTGACCCTGGATTTTTGTGGCTTTTCAATGAAAACAAACAGGCTGTACTCTCGGTTCTCTTTCCACCCAGACAAACAGTTAGATACTAGTATTTAGTAAGATTTTAACCACAGCCTTATAACTATATCTTTTCCCTCAAAAAAATCCCTATAGGTTTTCAACAACAGCACAGTTAAGGACTACTCCTTTGAATGAATTACAAACATTTGCAGATGGAAAATCCAAATGCTACTACATAGAAAAAGAACAGGCAAAGTTCATGTATCCTTGCATCAGAAGTCTGAATATACAGCTTTGGTCAGACTGCTTACGCCTTCATACCCAAGCTCATTCAAATACTATTTATAAATGCAGTATGAACACCTTTCTGCCTTGCCTGTTCTGTATTTTCACACAGATACACGTGAACACACCCCAGGCACTCAGTCTGCATTACCAATCTCAAATGCAAGCAAGCCAGCTGTTGTCAACTATTCATTTGTATGCCCATGTCACTGAGGATCCCAAAGTCTGTGATTGCTGTTGTGCTAGGCTTTGCACAGGGACAGAAGGAAACAGTAACCTGCTTCAAAAAATTTCCAGCATGTAGTTATAAACTTCTTCAGCCTCACATGCTCCCAGGCTCACAAGAAACAGAAACAATTACTGATAAGCCAACAGTGGTTAGTGGTTACTGGTATTTAGGCCAGACTCCTTAGACTTCCATAGACATAAACTTGTGGCTGTTTTCTAACGTCAGTTACCCGACTCCTGCTTAAATCAAAATCACCAGCACAAGTCTATATGCGAAGCTAGACACCCTTTCACTGATGCAGTCACATTCCTGCTACGTCATTCCATTTAGGAAGATGAAGAGGAGTAAATAACAACCCTGGAATAAATAACAACCCTCTAGTATTAAAATCTTAATAATAGAAGTATGGAAATTGCAGGTGTTTGGAGGGTAAAGCAGACAGTTATGAAGTACTCATATACAAGGAGCACAGGACTATATCCAGAAGGAAACTTCCAAATATTGTTGAACTATCAGCACATAGGATTGACCTCATCACCATAAAGTTTGTATTTCTTTTTCCCTGGAATTGAGGACATGAAGTTCCTGTAAATGAGTTAAAGTCTTCCAGTCATTTCTGTCTTATGCAATATATTCCTTCTCTCCCTCCACAAATGTGATATTTTAGTTCTATTTTTCCATACAATCACCTTTCTGCTGAGGTCTGCTATGGAAACATAAAATTTTCAAGGTGTAAGTGCCTCAAACTTCTCAGTCCCTATAAAATGGGCCTCATAATTAGAAGACTTGGATGACTTCATTACAGTTACTGCAACAGTTCCAGTGGTAATGCCATTGCAGTTCAGCAATGAACTTGTCATTTACTCTTAGGAAGCTCCTTGGTGGTGTCACTGAAAAGATTCCAGATCTACTGTGCAGTATGCTAACCTAGTCCCCAAAC
>VZTM01041544.1:33206-53468 GCA_013400555.1 Jacana jacana | reverse complement strand
ACTTAGAGTTTATATAGAGTAAACCAGTATTAACTGGTTTAACAAAAATTATGACCTCTCCTGACAAAACTTGATTCTCTGCTTCACGTACTGAACAGTGCTAGATCCTCTACTGTGCCAGAATAAATAGTTGGAGGACCTTGTGAAAAATGCTAAAGAAATCTTGCAGATGAGCAGGTGGCACAAAAAACCCCCAAACAAACAAACAAAATTGTTTTCCACATCTCCTTCTGGAAAACTTGGAATGAAATTGGGACTCGCTTTGAGGCTGTATCCAACTTCACTTGCATACTACCTATGGGCCTAACAGTCCTCAGGGCTGATTGCTAGTGTTTCAGGAAGCATTTTCCCCAAGTACAGACATTGGCTGTATAATGCTTGCTGCTTTTTGACCAGGCCAGCAGCTTCCCTGGACAATGGTAGTTGTCTTGGACAGTTGTTCTGGACAACATAATCAGTATTATGGACTGTTATTCTGTCTTGTAGGAATTTTTTTTATTCAAGCTGTGAATAATTTTCTTGTTGTATCTTGTCTACCTGTGGCATAGATGTGGAACACGTGGAGTAGTATCTTTACTGATACTTGTATCAACTATCAGGCTGATAGTTGTAAATCTGAAGGAGAAAGCTAGAGAGCACTATAAAAACCAGTTCAGCATCAGAAATTTGCTTGCCAGCAGACCATCATGCCAGCACTGTAATGCCTTAGTACAGGGTACGCAGGGAAGAGACAGGCACCTCATTTCTCTCCTCTTTCTACAAGTAACAGATTAGGAGGACAGAGTGAAGATCAACATCACTGTCCTGCACCTACCTTTGCTGTTCAGTTAGTTCATCTAGGCAGTCCTTAGATTTCTTCCTAATCTGTATATTGTCTCATCTGGGTGAGTAAGTCAACATGTTTGCTAAATTATGTCTAGTAAGGACAAAAACCAAAGTACCTACGTTTCCTTCCTTCCTCAAGATGAATAAGAAGTAGAAGAAAATAAATAAATTAATAAAAAAGAAGTAGAAATCCTGTGCAGTACAATGCATCTGTCATTTTGCCATACAGGCTGTCATGCTTTTAGATTTTAAGTCACTCCTGTAGTTCTCTCTTTAGCTAGAGGAAATAAATTATATTTGTGATTTTTGCCAAAACAAAAGATTTTTTTTTCCCAGGGTTTTTCAACATGTGGGGATTTGGAAGGGCAAACAAGCAGGCAAACCAAGCTGCTAAGAAGATGCAGGAGAACACACCTGTGTATTTCTTGGAGCTGGTGGGTGATTTGATTGGTCATTCATCAGCTGTGCAGGTAGGTCTTCTTCAGTAAGAACAAGAAAAAGTGAATTTCACTTACTAATTTAATTTTGGCAGTGTTACTTAAATAACTAACTGTCTGGCTCTGGAGACTGGGAACACATTGATTACATGGTATATTTAGTGCAGTATGAAGAAAATACTGTGTACTGACTTAAAGTTCTAATTAAAACCCAAACACTTGCTGATGCCCGAGGATCGTGTGTGCAGGTACGTACATACATGTTACAGATAATCTGGTGGAGCATTGGGTTTGTTTATGGACAGCAAACAGGACAGCTTGGAACCGTGTGTTTGTCCCAGATTTCTTCTTAAGTTCACAATCTAAACAAGGGCTCATATAAAACAAAACCCATTCAGGAATTTCTTAGCACTCTATGCTGTGAGCACTGAGGAGGTCGTTTTAATTTTAATTTAGGTGCCATCCTGTGCTTCTTTCTACCTAATAGAGTATGGTGTTGCTTTAAATGGTGTTTTCCCTCCATACCTTCTTGTGTTTGACAAACCTATTGGAGTAACAAATCACTTTCTTATGGTGGGCTTCTATACACATCCTTGTCAGGAGCAGGAAAATGGCAGGTAGAGAGAAGTGGTGGAATAGTTTTGCTCACAAGTATTCATGACACTAACTGGATTTCAGAACTGCTGCTGCCAAAAGCAGAAAGGTTTTCACTAAGAGCTAAGGTGAACCTTTCTGCTACAGGGATTTCTGCAAGGCTTTTGGTCTCTCTCTACCATGTTCTTTTCTGAAAAACTGTTGAAAGAGGCCCTATTATCATCAGGGAAAGTTGCTGTCTAAGGAAGAAGACATAATGTGTAATTCAGCAAGAGGCAGGGCAAGGAAGGTGAGAGACTCTGCACAGCCAAGGAGTAACTGAGATGATGGGGTGGATGTGATTTCCTGCAGCATTCTACATATGGACATTTCCCTTTTTAAACTGTGGGCAGACTGGGGCAGCTGAGGCTGGAAAGGTTGAGTAGTGATGAAATGTGATGATCAAAGATGTGGACTTTGCCAGAGTATTTCTACTGGAACTACATAAGTAGTAAGTGGCTGTTCCCCGAGCAAGTCGGCTGTAAACCAGTCCTTGCCCTGAATGCTTCTTCTAGGCAGATCCCTTCAACAAGCTGAACAAGTCAGGGTGCTGGAAGCATGTCATAGTGGTATCCTGTGGCCTGGTTCTGTGGGCTATTGTGTTGAGCTGCAATTAGTGGCTAATTTTGAGCAGCTTTGTGGAGGTCTTTGAAGTCAGGCATGACTATGTGACTTGTCAGCTCCATGGCTCTTACAGAATCCCTCCACTGCTGAGATGCTTTTCTCCTGTGTTGTAGCTCTTGGTGGATTGGCTTGCCCTGCATGACCAGGCACATGCTGATGTCTGTCACAGTTTGATCCTTCCAGGCCTGGTGATAGTAGCCTGTGGTGGCGTGTGGGAAGGGGATGGTGTACCCGAGTGAACAGAATAGTGGCTTCCATGCCTAAGAAATCAGGAGATCAGAGTTTTCACAAGTCACTCACTTCTCTACTGCTGACTTGGAACAAGTTTCTTCAATATTTTGTACTTTAGCTTCCCTGTCTGCAAGGCTGCTTTACTGCTTTTTCTAAACTGAGATGTTTCAGAGGAAAGTGCTGTTTAAGAGTTGTTTTCATGTAAAGATTTTATGACATCTCCAATATAGAAAGCACACATTGTAATTTTGGATACCTGTGGTCAAACAGAACCATTTCAGACACGTGTATTTGTTTAGTCCAGTTGTACACTAAACATTGAAGCAAGCTGATAACCTCACGTGAGCATGGTGGTAATACTAATTGTTTCATTGCAGATGTTCCTGTACTTTGGTGAACTGGGGCTGGCTACGTGCTCTGCTGACCACCTCATTATTTTGTGGAAGGATGGTGAACGAGAATCTAGGCTCCGCAGTTTAACACTATTTCAAAAATTGGCACAAAACGGTGATTTGCAGTGCAAATTTTAAGTTGCTCGAGTACAGGCTACACACACAAATAGGATGTGTGTTAAATCTGAGTATAAAGGAAAGTCTGAACTACTGGGAATGTGGCTACCAGTAAGGTTTACACTTAACGTCATGTATTGTACTGGAATTTTTGTTAGCCACTGCTGCTCTTCTCAAGAGTATTTTGTGTGTTGAAACTTACTTTTGGCTTGCTCTTCCACCAGAGGTGATGTTCTCTTGAAAGACTGATGATAATGACGACTCATTAAATGTTTCTAGTATTTTTCCTATTGTTTAAAAAAATACATTGGGTGGATGCATGTCAAAATTAAGACTTGTGAAAGTCCTCAAGATGGGTCATATCTAAAGCAGCTCAGGACATTCCACAGTATTATGTGCACAGAAAGGAGGCTTCCAGCTTTATGTAACTTATTTCTTGAAGCTAGTCACTGATGCCTCAGATTTATGTATCTACAAAAAAAGCCTGCACCAGGAGTGAGAGCAAGAAAGAAATGCAGGCAATACCAGTTCGTCAAGTTTAAATTTTTGGCAAAGCAATATGTATGATACTGCTTGCTTGCAGTAGAATAACCCACACTTTAGTGTGGATTATTCTACACTGGAGTTCATAGAGCACTTACCATGGCCAGCATGAAGTGTGATTGGTTTAGCTTAGTCTTTCCATAGTGCATTCATCAAATTAATTTGTATCTAATAAATAGCAGTGTCTTATCATGGATTTTCAGGATCTAAAATACTTTCTTAAGCAGTAGCACTTGATGTGTTCTGTACTAGCAAAGCACTGCTGCTGAATCAATACTAAATTCTCAGCTGAGGTTTGACTGCAAAGAAACCTGCACCAAGTTTGTAAGGATAAAGAGTATTTTTAGAGTTTTAAAATAAAGAGCCTCTAAGTACACAATGCCTTTCCACCAAGTCTGAGATAGCAGCAGTTAGCTGCAAGTTAACCAGGAGTAGGAAAAGCCCTAAACTAGAACAAAACACACAAACCAAAGCAACAAAAATTCAAAAGGTAAAAAAAAAAAAGTGAAGTTAAACCCAGAACTGATACGAAGAAGTATAGAAGAAGGACGAGATAATGAGTGGTAAGTTAGCACTGGAACAGAGCAGAGCTGTGGAAGTGGGGAGTTTGTGAAATTAGTGGTCTTAAAACCATGTAGAAGAGAGTGCCACTGTCCTCAGCTCTGTTCAGAAGATGCAGCACTTAACACAGTTCAAGGTTGAGTCTTGTGCAGCTTTTCACTGCCACCTCTTTTCTTTGAATTGGTGAGAACTGTTTTCAGTACAGGGGACAATGGGGCTGTAATTCCAGACTTAAGATTCAGCAGCTGGATTAAGTGCAATTAAAACAAAGGGCTAAGCAGATCCTGACAAGAGCAGAAGCAAAAGGAGGAAGCTCCGTCTTCCTAGAAGAAACCGAGGAGGTTTTAGACTTCCTTCCCCAGCTCCTGTGGGTACTTGCCTCCCCCCTACCACCCAGAAACCAAGCTTTGCCTCTTGACTCTTCCCTCAGTCTCCCCTGGAAGGCAAAGCAAAGGAAGTAAAAATTTGACCTGTGTTTTCTTCCCCACTTTAATCAACCTGTATAACTACTCTTATTTGAGTGTAGAGCTCAAAATGGCATCTTTCAAAAACACAAAATGGGTGGAGAATTACCCTCTCCTTTCAATTCAGGAAGGTTAAGTCAGTGTTAAATCTTGAGCTGCATATTCTTTGCTATTCAGAGTGGCTGTTCTACAGACCAGCATGGGAAAGGCATTTGGATTATAGCTGATGATAACATGTCTTTGGGTTTATGGCATTAAACTTGTGGGAGGAAGGTCTGAGCCTGCCTGTCAGTCTTCATCAGCAAGTGTTGCGTTTTTGCCTTCCCCAGCACAAGCTGGGGACATCAGTTCCTCTTTGGCTCTTTTTTCCTTGTTTCAATTGAATTGAATATAGTTGTATATAAAGTGTGTGTTTACACATTGTTACTAAAACTTAACAGCAAAAGCTTGTAAAACTTGGGTTTTTTGAAATGCTAGTGCTATCATCAGTTATAGCTAGAAAGAAGGAATATCATCTTTTTATGATCTCTTCTTCCTGTACCCTAAGAACGATTTCATTTTTATGTGACTTTTAAGTGAATGCCTGGTGGAGAAACAGGCCTATTTAACTGAACAGTTCTAGTCACAAAACTCACCGTGCGTTTTACAAGGTTGTAATTTAACCCTAAATAGTCCTACATGTATGTATAAGTATTTTTATCTATCAAAAGTGCATTGTTCTCAGATATACTCCGTTGGTAACAGACCTCCCAAGGGTCTCTTCCTTTAAAGATGGCTGAGTTGAAAGTATTAAATTGAGTTCTTTGTTTTACAAATTAACTTTGAGCATAACAGAGAACGTAGTAAGGCTATGCTAGCCCACTCCTGTTAAGTAAGAATTTGTCATTTGCTGGTGGGAAGTGCAGAGAGCGAAATTAGGATAAGCAGGTCAGAAATTTTACCTCCACCTTTGTCCTTTTAAATTTATTTTTTTCACCTGGCAGTAACACAGAATTCTGTGTGTTCCCATCATGAAAGTGAGTATCTTTACCAGACCTGCCCTTCGTACTTGTGCAGCTCTGAGGTGCACTGACAACAGCATGGAAGAAGCAGCTGTTGGTCAAGGGGACAGGTTAGAGACTAGGAGATCTGACACGGCTGGCAGATGGCGATTAATTCATGCTGGCTTCTTTTGCTCTTAAAGAGGACACATTTCCACATAAATTGCTTTTTTGCTTAGTCTCTGACTGCAGGAAGAAACGCAGGATCTTGCAACAAATACACTGATTCCACATTAACGCCTTAACTCATGAACCAGAACTGACGCTGAACTTTATTTCTTAGGTTCCTTCCACCATTCGCATCTTTTTCCTTGTGACAGAAATGTGACAAAAATAATGAACCGATATGTTTTACAAGGATGTGGTCTTACAGTGTTGCTGTATTTAATGAATTAAATTAAGATGACACAGCTTTTGAGTCTTGTGAAGTTCTTTTCTCTAATGCAAGCTGCAGTGAGCGTTCAGTCATCAGAATAATTAAGGTATAGCCACTGAGAACAGTAGTTCTAAATAAAGGGATGGTAAAAGCAAACAGTTTAAAAACCAGAGGTTCAACTTATCTGAATAAAAATCCATTGAAGAATGTTGCACTAGATAATAAGAAAGAGTGAATAAACATACTTCACCAGAAACACCATTCTTCAAAGATACACAATGCAGCATTTTAATACACAGTAACCTGCCTTAGCTATGACAAAAGTAAGGTTCTATTCCAATTCTAACAAAAATATAGCTTATATACATTTCTCTGCACGTACATTTTATGAATGTTTCCTTTTGTTTCAGAACTTGGTACAAAACATACAAAAAAGGTTGGCACGTTATGTAAGCTACCTGCAGTAAACAACCATCATTGTCACTTCTCTTCCCCAGCAATCCAAACTGTTTTGGCTTTTTGTTGGCTTTTTTTTTGGTTTGTTCTTTCTTTTCTTTCTTTTTTTTTTTTCCTTTTACTGGTTCAATCCTGATACCGTGGAGGGGGGAGGTAAAGGGTATGTATTGAGAACTTTCCTTTTAATGAGCAGTGGACTGCTACTTCAGTGGCAGCCACTGCTTTGATGCTCTTGCCTGCAGGCTGGAGTGCACAGTGTTAAAAATCAGCAGCTCTGCTAGTATTTATTAACTGAATAGTCCAAGAAGAGGCTAAAAATTGAACTCATGTTCTGCACGTGATTAAAATGAGATGTACAAAAATACGCATTTGTGCTTTGGAAGCTTTAGCATAAATTTCATATTTTAAAACCAATGAAAAACTATGTTTGATTTCTAACTTATTTACATCTTTTGAAATACTTTTTACATCACAAACCAGCATTTCTTTAGGAGGGAGAAAGCAATACAAGTTATAATGCTTTTATAAATTATGGCCTGGAAACTTTTTTAAAAAAAGTGACAGGGTCATCCCTACAGCTAAGTAGCACAACATATGGGCTTCCTGTAAAATTTAGTTCAGTTTAATAAAATTGATGACCAGGTGTACAAACACCACAGTATAAAAAAAGGATGCTGGTCAAGTGCCACAATGTTTTCTGTGTAAAATTTGATGAAATGTTGCAGGGTAACATCTCCAAGACGGCAGAGAAACATGTGGATGGCACCAGTTACACAGAATATGCTTGTATTCTTCCATTGTATGACCAAATTCAAGGGAATTTGACTCAGATTTTATATTGATAAGAAAGAAGAGAGAACAAGTAGTACTCTGAAAGATAGTCCTCTGTAGTAAGAAGGCTGGTTTAGGGGGTGCATAGTTTGTTTTATCCTGCATCCAATTTGTCAAGGTTTATTTGTTCTACTGTGCATGTTCTCTTCAGCACTGTGAGTGAGAGAAATTAAAGAGTATCGATAGAATTGGAGCAAATTTGTGTTAGATAAGTGGGTAGTTTTTATGCATATTTGTCAACCTATTCTTTCTCTACTGGTGACTAGATTATCCCCTCTGTCTGAGGAACAGTTGTGGGAAGTGTCATCGAATACAGTTCTATCAATTAAAAGATTTGACTAATGCATATTCAGTATTAGAAATTAGTTTCAGAAGTACACAAAATGTTATTTCCAGAGAGTACTTTTTCACCTGTGGATTATATAGCCTTTTTGAAAACATTTTCCTGTAGAATTCAGAGAAGCTTAAAAGGGATGAATAAAGTATCTCCTTCTTGCCACGCAGTCTTAATTTCACTGGAGAGGAAACACCATCTTCCTTGTAGCCAAGTCAGTAAGTGATTCACAGTGAAACTGGTAGGTCAAGAGGTCCGATTTTCTTCCCTTAGTGTCAATTGTTGTTTTCTGACGGGAGCCTGAGACTCTTGCACTTCAACTCATCCAGCATTTTCCAGTGTTTGTAGTTATTAGCCAAGTGTTGCATCAAGACAGGCAGATGTGCAAATGCTATAAAAAACAGTGGGGAGAGTTGTACTATGTGTACAGTACAGGCAGAAGAACAGCCCAACCTCGTCTAACATTGGCGTGCTCCCCATCTCTTTCATTAGCTAGTGCTAAAGGGGGAAAGGTGTTTTGGTCTCCTTCAAGCTTATTATTAAATTGTTAACACGTGACCACTGTGGTGTCAGTTTCTGCTGCTCAGAAGAAACACATTGCTAAAGGAAAAAAAGCTACAGATGAAAAAAAGCTCAGTTATAAGCCATTATTCCTTCCTTCTTTACATAAATTGTCTGGGAAGCAGTCAACTTCCATAAAGCCAGTGGTGTGTGCAGTGAAACAGGTTTCAGCGGCATCGTGGTTTAGTGCTGTACTCCTTGTAAGGGTACAGCCCCTGAAGAGAATGGACCCAAGGCCAGTTTGAGATTATTCATTTTAGCCTGTAGAATTCTGCGCCTGGGAGCAAGGAAGAAAAAAGCAGATGTACTCACCATCCCACGCATCGAACATATCTGTTATAAAATAATCAATGAAGGAAATCTGAGACTTGGGGATGCTGCAGGTGTTTCTGTCAAATACTGGCATTACAACAGGCAGACCCTGTCTCTTCTCTTCATCAGTCTAAGAAAACAAAACTCCAGTTAGCCCCTAGAGCTTTGCTGGCTTTCATGCTGGAGTAGCAAAGGCCAGGGGATTTGATGAATTGCAGTAGGAGACTTGAGGCAAACCTCAGAACCCCTAAGGTGAACCGTGTGCTTTACTTCATCTGGAGCAGGGACTGAAATCAACATCTCTCCTCTTTCACAAGTACTCTGACTGTGGTGCTGTGATTGCAGCGAGACAGAATGCTCTGATCTGGTGATTAGGGCACAGCAGCTAAAAATGGAAAATGGGATTGCAGGGTAAAGGTTTGAGCTCTGCTTTTTTCACTTCTCTAGTGGCTGTTTCAAACCACTTGTCTTTTAATCAAGAGGGATGCTGCTGTTACTACTTCCTCTGCTTGTATTGGGTTGTGAGATGAAGAGAAGTAAGGGTATGCCCTTCAACTCTTTGCCCCCAGCGGAGAGAGGTCTGGTTTTGTTGCACTTGGTACGGTGGAGGAGCCAGTCACCTCAGTAACCTTAGAATTAGATTCCAATAAAACCCCATTTTAAGTAGTAGATGCAGCACCTAATGCCGAAACTGGCAGCAGAGCAGCCCCCAAAATTACCAGATTAGGTGAATGAAGAGCAGAAGTGTTCTCAGCACCTCATATTCCTGCAGGTAGGCTGCAGCAATTGCCTAAGATTGGAAATTAAATAAGTATATATATAAAATAATATTTAATTAAATAATTAAATAAGCTTATACCTGGACTGGTAGGGAGAAGCAACCCAAGTGATCCTTACCTAGGAAGTGACAACATTTGTTCCCTGCAACTAAAATGAAATTCAGACATGTCCCAGGCACTAACCACTTTTCTCTTTCAGTAATAGCTAGCTATCACATGTATGATCTGAGTTTGGACTGTAGGCACACCCGTTTTTCCGGCTGCAGTCATAGATAATGGTTTCCGCACTGTTAGTGACAAATAAAAGCTAAGAATCTCTCAGCTGTCCAAATAACTAGCTATAAGAGCATTTAACTTTCAGGAAGCTAGTGCATTTGTGTTAGAAAAAACAAATATTAAGAAGTTGACGGTTCCATCTGGAGAGTTCCCACGTGATATGCATTTACAGTGGCCACACGTTGGTATTACAGGCCTGAGCACTGTCTGCCTACCGTAAAGAGAGTTCAGGTGCCATCGCAGAAGGGAAAGGGTGATGATTCAGCCCAATGATTCAGCTGAGGGCTTCATCAGGCACAGATCTTCATGCCATCTTCAGGGAAGGCATTGGGACTAGAAGCTAGAATGGTGAGTCTTGAATCTCAGCCAATTAAATTGACTAAGGTTAGTAAAATCATTTTGTTTTGGCCAGATGGAGAAAGTTGAAAGCGTAAAACCTCCTTTCCACCATTCTGTACTGCAACCTTCATGATAAGCAAACTAGCTACCTTTGGGGTGAATTCTCTGTGTGGAAGTGAAGGGGCCAGTTCTGACTGGGGACAAAAGCCGTGTGCCTGGGCTCCACAGGGATGCCAGGCAGACCCCGTACACAACAGCATACCTGCCAATGCATGCTTTCTTACATAACATAGTAGTAAAATTATAAAAACCGTACATACCTGTGCAAAATATTCCTCTGAAATCCTCCCTGCCCATTCGATACATAGCTCTAGGGGGCGGCATGGATTTGCTACATCCGCACATTTAATCATCATTCGCTTGATCAGTGTCTGGTTATCTGGAAAATTCTTTATATTGTCTGTACAATCACAGTCACTGCCTTCGCTCTGTAGAAGAGAGTTGGTTACAGAAGCCAGTGCCAGCAGGAGCGAGGGCATGGTTATCAGCTCTATCAGCAAGTGAGCACCCAGCATGATGCTTTCTCATTTCACACACAACACCAGGAATTCGGTGCAGAAAGTGAAGACTGAAGACTGCAGCCTTGCTAAGTAACTAAGGATGGCCTTGTTACAGTTGTGGACATTCTCAGAATTAATGGCAAAGTTTGTGAAATAAAGAAGCAGTCACAGGCTCTTTATCAGCTAGGTTGAGTTACACTCCTCTGCATCCCAGCCTTGCCCTCTTGGAACACGACCAGAGTAGAGGATGTGCCCACCAACTGCAAGATGATAAACCATCCTCCTTGCTGGGTGTCTAAATTTGGCAGGGATGTTTCATTTAGGTGAGTTTCTGGAGCTTGGTTTTCGTTCCTAGATGAGAAAACTGAGGCAGGCACAGGTGGGTGAAGCAACATGCACAACTGACTTTCTTTTACAGGCAGAAAGGCAGGTCTGTGCCATTCAGCTCCAGTATGTTTGCAAATAAAGCTGCCTTCTTTGTCCTGTATTTTGGGCCCTCAGCCTGGAATACTTGTTGGCCTTAAATTATGACCTAGGATGAAGTCTCAGTTTATGACACTAACAGTAGAAACATGCAGGAGTGACAGACCGACCGCAGAAAGTCCCTGTTGCTAGGCAGTCAAGTACCACACTGCTTATTGACTGCTCTGCAGAGCAGGTGGAGGGGACGGAGTAGTTGTTACAGGTCTGCTGTGGCATCATCTTCTGGGTCTCGAAAAATTTAGAAGGGCACAGGTATATTACGTTCCTTATTGAGTAATAAAAAGCCTCCACCTCAGCTCACCATGGCATTAACAGTATTCTCAAAATAATATATTTGTGTAATTATGGCCTCCCTTCACTGCTAAATTCAACTCTTGAATCAAAAATTGAACATAAATACTTTTTAGCACCATGGCTAAATTAATGTCTTCGTGGTTTATGGGCAGATACTTTGCAGTTACTCTTGCCAATTCAGGCATTAATCTTCTAACTTTATGTTTAGCAGTTAATTTTTTTTCCCAGCATGGGTAGCCCAGCAAAGAGCTGCCAAATTAACCCTGCTTCTTAACGGCTGTTCAAGATCAAAAATAGGAAGAGCCACCGTTAACAATAAGGAATGGAACAACCTCATATTGGAAAAAAAATACAAGTGGTTCTGTGCTCCTCTTTTACTGCTCTCCAAGTCTTGTACATTTTAACATAGTCTCTGCTATAAATCAGTAAGATAAAGGAGAGTGAGCTGAAGACAGTGTCTTCTCCAGGTTAGAAAACCTGGTTACAGTGGAATCTACGGAGAGCATTTGAAAGCATTTTAGGAAACGCTGGAACAAATGCATTCATGGGATAAAAGGCAGCCTCCCAGAAATGTGTTCAGTGCTTGGAAACACCATGGTTTCAGTGAGGCTTGTGAATCTAAATCCCACATGCCAATGTAGGGAAGCCAGAAAACAAAAGAGATTTTAAAAGGGCGGAGGTGGAGGAAAAACTTCACAAAAATGCTTAAGTTGTCAGAGGGAGAAATGAGGCACCCTGAGAAGCCACATTTCCTAGTGACATCTCAGAGGTCTTTTTTAGAAAGTGGTGGAGCAAGCTGCTATCTGTTCCACATACAAGTGCAGAGAAACCTGAGAGCAGGTAATGCCTTGCCACCCACCAATGGGACCCTTCTGTCCAGTTATGAAGAACTGACAGAAGCTGGTTTTATTTTAATATCACTGACCTGATTTTTTTTTTTTTTTTGATGTTTCTAACAAAGCATTTTTTTCATTAAGGTGTGGTAAGATTATCTTTGCTTAGGTGAGTAACACTCACCTGGAGAACCCTGTCAGTCACTAAGTGCTTAATCTTGAAAGGCAACGAGACAGTAAAGAGGGGCCTGGCCTGGGAAACTCAAAAACATATTATGAAACATACCCTGGCTGGCTATGGAGCATTGGGGTGTGGAACTAAGGCAGGAACTAGGAATAAAGGTACATCTTTTGGTACAATCTTTTGGTTTGGACATCTCTTGGTACAATCAGGAATGGGGATGGGGTGGAGAGGTCTCAGGGAGGAATGGAGTTATTCCTCATGGCTTGAAAGATCCAGACACAAAACTGCCAGGTCCAGATCCTCTGCTACAGCCCCAGGCTTAGGCATATCCCACTGTTTGGTAGAAGGACTGTAGGCACAAGTCCCAACCTGGCTCCATGCACAGAATTTTGAATGTATGAAAGGTCTCAGCCGCCTGCTTTGCAAAAACCAAGTGGCTTTGAAACCAAGGCTTGTAAAATGTGTAAATGAGCTAAGGGCAGAGACAGATGTAGGAAAAAAAAGAAAAAAAAAAGAAAAAAAAAGAAGTATTTTTTCACATTCTGAAGTGTGAGGTCACAAATCCAATTGTGTGGATTGTAATACTGCAAATTAATACAATGTGAATGAAAATACTACTTGAAGTTATTTTGGGAGAACTTGACTGAAATGTATGAAAGCATAAAGTTCTGCAGGCACTTACATGTGAGCTGGTCTCCTCAGATGCCATTGGCTTGTTGATGCTGTTCACAAATTTGTTCACATGCTCGAAGTGCTTCGTCATCTCTGTTTCCAAAACCATATCAATAATGGCCTGGCGCAATGTCCGGTAGTGATTTCTAGGAAAGAGAAATATTTCCTGATCTCAAGTCTCTCAGACAGAGCTCTGTCCTTTCCTCACCCTTGCCCAGATAGTGCTGCAAAACACTGCTTGGGCGCTCATCCACATGAGCCAGCACCTTCAGACTTGGAGGAACGGACTAGATCATTCTTCTCTGGGTTCCTCCAGTTCTGAGTTCCTGTATTGCCTTTTTTATTATTTTTACCTAGTGAAAACCAATCCCCTGAAGTCAAGAAAACTTCACAATTTCATTCATAATGCTGCAACGCTCAGTCACCTTTTCCAGGAATGGCACCAACACATTTCCATCTCACTGTATGTTAGCTTCGAACTCAAATCTCAGGTTTTTCCAAAAACAACAGTGTTATGGGAGGTGGGGGTTGGGGGTGGGGTGTGTGTGTAGACAAATTCATTACTTGTTTGGGATCAGGCCCTTTCCCTTTCAGACCCCTTTCCCTCCCATCCTGTCCCTGCAAAAGCTCAGCTGATGCAGTGGGAACTCCCAGGCAATGTGTATGCCTACCACCAGGGTTCCCCCAGCTCTCCCTGAGCTTCAGCTCCCTCCCCTCCGCTACTGCCCCTTTCCATCCTGTGTGAATGCAGCAGAGACAGCAACCATGGGCTCACATGCAGACACAGCTTGCAGTGTCTGGCTGCAATGAGAAGGCAGTGGGTCATGATGCAGCCTTCAGGCCGCCAACTAGACCATGTGGATGCCATCCATAAAAGACTATCAAACATCTCCTTGTGCTTCTGAAAAATACAAATTGGAGGTTAGGGGGAAAATAAAAGACTTGTAAAAGATCATGTCTACAAAGGATTCTGGAAGATGTTAAACATTAACGCCTCTATGTTTTCTTGCTTAGAAGGTAGGCTCTCAATTGGACCCAAACTGAAATCCACACACAAGCAATCTACACATACACACTCCCCTTCGCCAGCAGACCCACCTATCAATATTCTTGAAAATGTTGCATTTGCTGTCTTTAGTTGTAAGCTGAAATGCTAGTGCTGCGTGGTGACTCTCTAATACAGCCGTATCGTTGTAAAGTACAGCCAGTTCACTGCCTGCATTGCACAGGAAAGAGTTGGTCCGTCCAGGGTGGTCTACGTCATGAATGGTGGCAGCTATTAATGCAGCCACCTCATCTAAATGGTCAAGGCTTCCCTACACGAAGAGGGAAAAATCATGATGTGGCACAGAAATTAACAGTAAATAATTTCTGATCATTTCTGATCATTTTCACAAATATGCAAGTGTAAGCTTGAATGCAGGGATTCCACCTCCTTCCAACTGTTTTCTTTTCCGCTAATTGCATCCACAGATTGCCTGCTGCAAAACTCCCCCTCCTACCCTTACCCAAACTCTTTCCTTAACAAAGCTTTTTGCGTGCTGTTATCTAAGCTATGACTTTGCATTAAAAACCCTAATAGTGGATGGATCCTCTAGGGGTGTCCATCCACTTTGCATGCTTGTCTGAATGCCTCTAGACTGATCCTACATATAGGTTTTAGGGATAGGATAGGATGATAGGATAATTTTTAGTTGGAAAGGATGTACAATGATCAACTAGCCCAACTGCCAGACCACTTTCAGGCTGATCAAAAGTTAAAATGTTTTGTTAAGGGCACTGTCCAAATGCATGTTTAACACTGATGGGCTTGGGGCATTGACCGCCTTTCCAGAAAGCCTGTTCCAGTGTTTGACCACCCTCTTGGTAAATAAATGTTTCCTCGTGTCTGGTCTAAACCTCCCGTAGGGCAGCTTTGAATCATTTCCACGTGCCCTATCACCGGATATCTGGGAGAATCAGCAACTCCCTCTCCAAAGCTTGCAAAGAGCTTTATGAGCTTTATTAAGAGTTGTTACTAACAGCCAGTTTCCAAGAGATAGGGAAGAGCCAGGTTTGTCCCTCCTGTCATTACTACTTGAAAAATGTAAATTACTTATGTGTATAAAAAAGACTTTAGAGAAACTGTGTGGGCCTGCAGGCATCATGGGAAAAGACTTCAAGGGCAGAGTGACTTTATGAAGCCAGGACCATTATTTAAGTAAACATCTGACTTTTGAATTATACACGTAAAATGGTAAACACACTGAAATCCTAGCCCAAAGGACTAGCAGGTGCTGGTTATACCTTAACTCTCTCCTTCCCAAGAAAGAAGGCAGTAGCATGCAGGACATCTGCCGCATGTGTGGAGTTGTGGTATGAGTTGGAGGAGTGGTAGTTGGCTTCAATCACCTGCAGCCATGCTCGCAGTGTTACTTCCGAACAGTTTAAAAACTCGGAGACCCCAAACCGGGCAAAAACTTTTAAGCCCAAATACAGTAATGGCCTGAAAAACAATAGAAGAAGAAAAGCACAGCTGTAAAATAGGAACTTCTAATGTTCTAAAGAGTGGTGGTTTTGACACACAAATCAGCAAGACCTTAAAAATAAAAGGCAGGGGGGGAAATGGTAAACATTTTTAAAGTGCATATCTATAAACTCTCAAAAGCCTGGGCAAGGTTACATGTTATTACATCTATCACCCTATCAGACACTACTTTAGTGTTTTGTAGGAATGGTGCAGTTCCACTAGAGTTTCTCCAATTCTTGTGGCTTCAGGAAAAAAAAAATTCTTAAAAGCTTAAGTCTTCTGTGGTTTTAGTATCTGTCGATCAATCAAAAATAGATACTCTTTTTCTGAGGAGAAAGAGAAGACTTCGAACATGAGACATGGGCATGTCCCAAAGGCTAAAAAGCCCTAAAAAAAAAATAATAAAATATTTACTGTTTCAAATAATCCTGTGACTCACTGTGTCCAGATTTCTACTTCCTGACTATTTGAAGTTGGCAATATGCAAAGTATATCGATGCTTCTCAGAGCATCAGGTCACTATTTCATATGAACTCTTCTAGCTTTTGGAGGACTGGATCACTTTCTAGAGCTGAGGCAGGAGTCTGCTGTCTGTGACACCCTTGCCCCTTGAATTCCAAATGCCAACAGGCAGAGGATAACTCTGTTGTGTGTAAGGGGGTGTAGGTGGGTGGTATGGGCTGGACTAAACAAAAGTAGTGTGTTTTGAATCCTACCAGTAGTGATCTCCCAACTGGAGAGGTAACCTGATGTTTGGTGAATGTCATGCTGGGGAGGACAGCAATGAGCCTATGTGTGAAACAGTAAGTAGGGTTAAATTTCTGATCTTGTTGGTTCCTCAATCCAAATCCACCCTGGGCTGTCATTTACTCTGTCTTGCCTGTGACAGGGACCTATCTATCAATCACATTTTTGGCTCCTGCAAGATGATTGACAGGGCTTCTGAGCTGAGAAAGGCATAAACAAATGCTAATCTGCAAATTAAAATGAGGCAAATGCAAATTCCAAAATTGGCCATTTTCTTCAAACGGAGTACAAGAGGACCAGTAGTCCCTCCAATTCTTTGCATCCCAAAGTGAAAATCACAGTTCTGTGTGGATGACATATTTATTTTTGTGGTCTGCATGACCTCTAAACTACTGGTGTCTTTTTTCATTATAAGCTTGAAGATCTCAGGCTTTTGATCCTATCACTGGTTTATCCTCCATACCAGGTTTTTATCCCTACAATAAAAAGCTGCAGTTACCTCAAAGCTTCATAAATCATAGAGTGATTTAGGTGAGGAAGGGGAGAGGTTTGCTTTTTCCAGCACGACCATTTGTGCATCAGCAGGAAAAAGAGGTGTCTGTGGAACATCCAGCATGTAACACCACCAGACTGTGCCAAACAGTGTCACCTGGACAGAATGGATGGGAGTCAAGCAAGGTAGAAGGTGAACGGGAAACAATCTTGGAGGGCTGCAGACACTGTCAGGGAAGACAACAGTCTGCACAGGGCTCTCCATGGCCTGTGTGTGTGTCTTGAACATGGTGTGTGCCTGGTCTGTTAAATGGGATAAGTGGTATCAACATGCACACAGTAAAAGAAGGACACCTCTCACAGATTTGCTGTGACTTGCTTCAGTTTTTCTAGACCAAAGCACTTTCTGCTTCAGCTTCTCAATAACCTTTTTGTGGGCACCCAGGGAAAGGAGTCCAGTACCTTTTATTTGTAACTGCCTCCAACTGAAAAATATTGAAGTCCCAGCTCTCCTCATTATCCAGGAGCTGTGCGATACAGGGTGGAACATCATTGATGGTGTTTGGCACTGAAAGGTGACTATGGCTCAGGTTCATATCTGTTGAAATGGAATTTGGGAATTACATTATTTCTGGATTATTTCTGTCTCCTAACATGCAGAATTCCATTTTGAGAACAACTCTTGTTCAAGAAAAAACACTCTTTTCCTTACATAAAAAAGCCTGTAAAAGACTGCAATGTATATGTTTTATATTATTACAGAGGATTTGGACAACCAAAAAAGACTGGTGAACATTTCTATGAGTGACAATCTCATTTTTTCCTGGTCTGAATTTCTACATTTTGAAATGTGTTATTTTAATTATTTGAACCTGCCTCAACTCCAAAATGGAGGCAGTCTAGCACCTGTTCTGCAGTCACTTAGGCAACTACTTCCAAGGACATACATCCCACTGAAAATTAGCCTGGAGCTCTACATCACCAACATCTACAAAAGAAGACACATGTGCAAAGGGAAGTTGAAAATGGTGGCTTACTCTTAGAAAACACATACTCGTTTCCTGACAGTCTTCTCAAACCATCCTGAAAAAGCAAGTTTATTTTAAGTTTTAGGCAGCATCATTAATTGCAAAAACACTACATGCACTGTAGGTAGTATTCCTGGGCCCTAAAAGCATTGCTCCTATTTAGCACAAGACCCATCCTTTTTTCAAGGTCTTTCAAAACAGATAGGAAAGGATCTAATTGAGATGTCCAGAAAGGATATTATTAACTCTACAGTGTATTGCCCTCCTCAACCCTTTCATTGACACCTACTGGATTTTATCATTCAAATTATCCACTACCATCTATTTTTTGTTTTCTTTGTTTCAGCAAAGATTAGCTCAGTGTATGCTAAAACATTAGGTAAACCACAATGAAATCTAGGCAGTTTTTCTCTGGCAGACTATGTTGGTGCTGTACCAGGACCAAAGTCCAAACCTGATGAAAATAACCCCACTCTTACACTTGTACTAGCTGTAGAGCAATCCCTCTAGTCCCATCTAAGCTTCTAGGCTTTCTAAAAAGTATCTCCTTGAGACAAATGAGGTTGGAAGATACAGTTTTTAGTGTCAACTTATGTATGAGGGTGATGGCATCCAGTGGCTATATCTTACTGCATCTTCATGTCTACTGTTAGTAAAGAGGTCAAAATACTTAAGTGAAATGGTGATGAACTGAGTCCCCTTCCCATTGTTTATCAAATTGTAGCACAGCAGAGCACTGAACTGTGATCTAGGACACTGGTAGCAGTAATTTCATGTTTACTAATTTTACTCACAGTCATCAGACCTCCAACAAGATCACTTGTGTGAGGATCTTCATCTTTGGTACCTAGCTGAGGGGAGTAAAGTTCTGTTGTCCGGAGGATTTCCAGAACTCTGTCCAAGGCCTCTGCTACTGTGATGGGACTGTTTTCCTGGGCAGCATTAATTATGTTAATAACCTAAAAAGCAGATTAAGGAGGCAGGCGAGGAAGGGTAAATGGCACTTTTGTCTTTTCTTATTACAAATTCTTTATTCTTGGCTTAATTATGCTACATCCCATTTAGCAAATACTATGTAATTCCCCCCAGCCGTATAAGTACAACTCTGAAAATGTAAATTTGTTCTCCGATTTCCTGGTATCCACCTGCTATTTATAACTGGCAAACTCCTGGGAAGTGAAAGGAGGCTGTGAAATATCTGAAATAGTTGCAGGTGGGTAGACCAAAAACTAGCCATGTTCCAGTCCTTCAGCATAGCCAGGGCTGCGCAGAAGCAATCATTCAGTCCCCAGAGGAAAAAAGCAAACAAACAAACTCCTGGATGTGACTCAGATATCCTGATAACAGATGTAAAAACCTTGATTTTCTCAATGTGAAGGGAGAAACCCCAGTGCTGTCTTCTCCAGGAGCTGGAAACTGCTGCGGAGGCACAGGCCTCCCTACAGGGTATGCTTAGGGAGAAGGAAAAGGTAAGGAATCAGTTGCTCTAACAGGCATGGTGGTGCTGGGAAGTAAAGAGCTTGATGCTGGGAAGAGAAGATGGGGAGAGAGGAAAAACATGGGACAAGTGATTGTGCAGCTGGTTTGCGGCAGCAGGGTTTGTATAACTTGCATAATGAAGAAAAGATTGCAGAAAAGTGGAGGGACAGAATATGGTGCATGTTTTCTTACAAATATCAACGGTAAAAAGCAAAGGTGAAACTGGAAGCACATGTCTTTCCACACATGCAGAGACCCACAGAGCAGGGTCCCTTCCTGGCACAAGCAGTGCATCTAGCAAGGACATCCTTTTCCCATTTTGAAAATTCTTGTGTGTAGAATTTGGAATGAGATGATGAGATGCAGAAAGTAGTAAGAAAAAAAAAATAAATTATTTAAATTATTCTGCTAAATACAAGCTGCAGGAACCTCTTGGCTGTCCTGACACAAACTACGTACTTCCCTATGGCAGCAACTCTAAACTCCGAATTTGTGGAAAATGCAGTGCTCAGGACTCACCTTTGTGATAGGAGCTTCTATTGTCATCGAGTGGATCCTTGCCATGGAAGAGTATCGTCGAGTCTGTAAACTTGGAGCTGCCGTTAAAGAGAGTGCTGTGAACATGCCGCAGAGAGTAAATCAGACAACAGCATTTAAAGAGTGTGGAAGGCTGTCACTGGGGAACAGCAAAAGAAATCATCTCCCATTTCTCCTATATCTCATCTCCTGCAAGTTCTAGCTTTACTCTGTAAATTCTTGCACTGTTGTCTACCTCCTTTGCATCCACCCCTCAGTTCTGCTGTCATTTTTTTTGTCCAACAGTCACTTCAGCTATACTTAGGCTATATCA
>VZTM01041544.1:9289-20833 GCA_013400555.1 Jacana jacana | reverse complement strand
AAACATAGACACAGCCATGCAGATGGAGATTTGTAGGAAAAACTTACATATATGGACTACAGAATTGTTTTAGCTCCTACTATAAAACAACCTCCCAGTGTAATTTTAGTAGTGATTTTCTAGCAGTTCAAGCTGGCTTCACAGTGTGATTTTGAGCTGTGTGAAACAACTAATTTGTCTCAGTGATAGATGCCTGTCTGGTACACCAACCACTAACAAATGTCATTACATAAGCTTTCTGCAAGAAAACACACTGCATTTGCACTATTCAAGGCTTAGTATTTTCATTTGAACTGGCAACCCGGCCAGCAAAGTCAAAAGTTTAAATGGTCCATATTGTACCTGATTAATACACACTTCCTACAGATGCCCAACCAAGCTTCAAACCACAAGAAGCTACGTGGAGAAGCGAAGTCCTCCCTTGGAATGGAAAGACTCTTCTGACCACTGAGATAACCATACATACTGCTTGCTTAGTCTGGTCCTACATTTTCACCATGTTCCTCTTGTATCTGAATACCTGAAATATCGTGGTTTTAATTCCACTGATCAACTTGGAAAATATCCTCTCTCCCTTTAACATTTACAAAGCTTATAGAGAAAACCTTAGACAGCAAGCAGATGAGAGATCCAGTGGGGATAGACATACAGTGCTTTTCCCCCCACTTAGTTAAACCACAGGGATAAAAACAAATTACAACCATAATATTATAAAGTGTAACTATATTATAAATATAGCATTACTAAACACTGGTTCTGCTTAGTTTTAAATGGACAATTAATTTAGAGTGCCTGTCCAGTCAGGCAGAGTGAGTGGGAAATCCTCTGTTGCAAGACATCAGCTTCTCCAGAAAGTTTATCTTTTAAAGGCTACTTCATGCCCCCAGGCCCTTGTACAACTGTTAACAACAGTTACTTGTGCTTGTTACCTGATGAAGCATATTTAACTATTTAATTGTCCTAGCTCATCTATTAAAATCTTTAAACTACTTAGGTATTCTGGGACTGCATCTGGCAGTGGCAGTAGCAAACCCCAAAATAGCACTGTTTGTTATTCACACAATTTTGCAACCCTGCCAAAGGTACCCACACCAGTGACGCTCAGAGGTGATATGAATATATATACACACACATAAACATATATGTAATGTGTATTATCTATATACAAAGGACATGATAACACAGAATACATTTTGTTTAATGTTATTATTTACATAAATTAAAAAGAAGTAGGCTCACTGTTTACGTAACTATATTCCAGAGTGTGAAAGAAAGCAGAATTACAAGTGGGTGGTATACTGCTGTTTCCTAAAATAACATAGATGAAAGAACTGTCAGTAGATGAAATGCCACTGGGGAATGACATTGTTTCCTTCTGGTTTGAATTAATTTTAAGATTTTTTTGGTGGTTGCTATAAATAAGCTTGCAGAAGAATATGGTAGCCAACATGAATCATGCTCCCTGTGCTAGTGTCTTATCTGCCTGCATTCCTAATTTATACTACTGGTGTAGAAGTACTCACACTGTATTGGCATGTTGTTCTTGATATGAAACATAAATTGTAAGCATTGTGTAAGCATTGTGTGTATAAATGACAGTTTACTTTTTCTATACAAAACTGATGTTTCTGAACTATGTTGACTTAACTCAGAAGTCACTCATTTCATGCTGCATTTACAACTGCACAACAAACCAAGTCAGGGCCACTTTAACACCTAATTAACTTCTGAAATTTCATAGTTACTTTATTTTCCTGCTGAGTTTTGGGGAACACTTATTAAAAATTATATGAAACGGAATTATTATTGTCATTATTAGTTTTAAATTTTACTGTAATTATATTCTGCATGCACAAACATGTATTCACTTGAACATGTAATCACTTTGAGATTAGCTTGCCAAGAAAATATTTAAAAAGCCCAATTCTTAAACAGAGACACAGAAACTGGTAGAGAAGTGATAATATTTTCTGTCGATGGAACTGGAATTAATTTATTGCACCCAAGGAATTACACCTTCTCTGCATAACATTCAACTTCAAGGGCTTTTTTTTTGCATATAGTTGAGTTGCAAACATATTTACATACATGTGTAGGCCTCTATATTAAATACAAAATCAGTCGCATTAAAGAAAAAGTGATAAGGGAATGAAAGTAACTTAATTTCTCACTAAGATAAATACCTGTGCTCCTGTGTGCCAAGTCTCGCCCAAGCAAGAAAAAAACTCAGTGTATGAAGAGCTGGATTAAGACTGCATTCAACTCACAATGTCAGATATGAACTTTCACATGCATGAGATCAAGAATGGCTTTTTGAAATTTTACCATCATATAACTTTGCAGCCCACAAACCTTACACACAAGATATTTTAACAATGCTACCCTTGCAATTAAATGAGACAAAGTCACTGCTCTGCAATATTTCTGCTAAAGGATGTTGACCTGATTGTAATGCTGGTAGAACATTGCCAAATTCAATATGGGCACCTCAAGGCATATGGGATACAAGCAAGCATCAGAAGGACATGTACTGCACTGTACATTAAGGAAAGCTGTCATTTAAACCACCAACGAATGAAACACACATAGACAAAGCTTTCTCAGGGTAACAGTTACTAAGGCACTTAAATTTGTCCTTTACAAAATGACAGAAGGAAATAAAGGTATAGTATATCAGTTAATATACAGATGCAAAGCACATATATATGTAGCTAGAAAGAAGCAGAAAGTAACCTGACACAGTAATGTAGACCAAGCAGGTGAGGTTTGCAGTTTCTTACACTTCTACATACCGTAATTTGAACTGGGATCGTACTTCCCCATGTTCTATTTGAACCAGCTCATTGTAACAAGCAGTTACGCTGCTATTCTCCATGAATTGCTGGAAGACAAATCAAGAGTGCATGAAATAGACTGGAATGGTTTAAAACTGTTATTTCTGTTCCTGCATCTAAAACTCTAACCTTATAAAGAGAGCTGGCACAAGCCCAGCAAAGGGCCATGAATTTGATTAAGCTTCTCTCCTGTGAGGAAATTCTGAGACCTGGGACTGCTCAGACTGGACAAGAGAAGGTTCAAAGGAGGATCAAGGTATATAAATATCTGAAGAAAGAGTGTAAGAAGACAGAGCCAGCCTCTTCCCAGTGGTGCCCAGTGTTAGGACTAGATGCAATGGGCACAAACAGAAACACAGGAGGTTCCCTCGGGAAATCAGGATACAGTTCTTATACTGTAAAGGTGACTGAGCCCTGGCACAGATTGCCCAGAGCAGTTGCAGAGTCTCCATCCTTCGACATATTCTAAGCTTGTGTGGCCATGATCCTAGGTGGCCCTGCTTGAGCAGGGAGGTTGGGCAAAATGACCTCCAGAGGTCCCTCCTAATCTCAACCATCCTGTGGTGCTGCAGAAATAAAAAGCTTTAGTTGTATCTTTTGTGTTCAGTAATCATCTTTTCCCCAGGAATGATTTTCTCATTCTTAAGACAATATGTCTACCTAAATACACAGCAAGTATAAAAATATGCTAATACCTCAACTGTGAATTTTCCCATTTGGTTTTGGCAGCCCAGTTAGATGATCTAAAAAAACCCAAACACAGTCTCACACAAACCCAGCATTTTCTTGGTGTTTCATTCTGAACATTTATCCTTTATTCAGAATGGAAATGGAATACCTTAGAGAAATAAAATGTTCATGCTAAAAAAAAAAAGAAAAAAAATATTTGGCATTTCATTTGTTTTCAAGCAAATATTGCAGCAAAGCCTCGGAAGGTGAAGTGACTTTGGTCCACAAGTAAATTCACCGAACTATCACTGTGAATTCAGAAGTGCAGAAAGGCATAAAAGTAAAGAGCATGCTGACAACAGTTAACAAACTTTTATGTGCTTCAGAGAGAATGTCCTCTGTTAGGCAAAGATGGCAAGTTGAAAGGTCTTGTGCTTGATCTTGTTGAAATCAGCCACTTTATGTTGACACAGAAGTAGATTCTCTGACAAAGTTTACAGCTCATTAGAAAACTTCTGCTATGAAGAGTTAAATTACTCCTTTAGAAATATGTGTACCCAATTTAATTTTCACAGATGATACCCTGTGTTGTCACTAGCTCTCACAGCACAGCTGCATGCAGAGTCAAATGGCAGCACTCAAACCTCCAAGGAACGAAGAGTATCTATGCTTCTCTCCCATATGACAAATTGTGTTTTGAGGACCAATGGCTTAATCCCAAGCTGCCACCAAAACGTAAAAAAGTGGAATTAAAAATAACTATTGACATGGGTCTGCTTCACTCCATAATGTTAAGATCTTAAAATATTCCTGTAACTCTCACTTCATACAGTCAGTAAATGCATGGGAAACCAAAAATCACAATACCAAAGTGGCGATGTAAATGATGTGGTTTTGTATATAATACTGACTGCAAACAAAATTGTCTTCTACACCACTGTAGGTTTAGTTTTCCAATTTTAGAGTGCTCTTTTAAATGTTCAATAATCAATAATATACAATTTAACAATGATGGCAACCTATTTTACAAACTAAACTTACTAGACCATACTAAAGTTCTTTATAAGTTTAATTTTGAAGGATTGCTGTTAATGACAAAATCTAACCACTGCTGTTCACTGGCAAAAGCCAACCACTACCTCGGCACAAATCTTTGGCTAGGAACCAAGAATTGCAGCTTATTGAAGTGCTAAACCTGCTCTTAACTGTTGTATAGTCTGCTGCAGATGCACAGAATCTCTTTATTTAAGTTTGTAGTACTAATGTCATTCATTCACTGGCTTATTCAAAGTTGAGAAATCAATTGGGACCTGAAAAAAGCAGGAAAAAAAAATCCTTTTTCTAATTTGTGCTTCTAAATGAGCCACGAGAAGATGAATATATACTAACTCTTAAATATTAGAAGTCAGATAGCAATACTTTCTTTTTAAAAAGTTTAGTATTTATATAATACATTTTGATTTAACCAACATATACTCTTAAATTACATTTTATTTCATTATAATTGGATTCCATACTTGTCCTATACAGAGTTTGAAACAAGCCACAAGTGTCATCAGTTAGTAGATATTCTTCTTGCTTACCAAGAAGTAGTAGGTCTAATATTAAAGATTTATTTTGTTGCAAACCAGAAAGCTTTGGACTGAGAGTCAACACTTGCTTAGGAAGAGTAGTAAAGTTAAAGTACAAGACATGATTGTAACTGTAAACATTAAGGTACCCTGTTTGTGTCCAGTTCTGGGCACCTCAGCACAAGAGAGATATCGAGGTGCTGGAGTGAGTACAGAGGAGGGCAACAAAGCTGGTGAGAGGACTAGAAAACAAGGCTTATGAGGATCGATTGAGGGAGTTGGGGTTGTTTAGTCTGAGGAAGAGGAGGCTGAGGGGAGACCTCATCACTCTCTACAACTGCTTGAAAGGGCACTGTAGAGATATTGGTGCTGGTCTCTTCTCACGGGCAATGAGCGACAGGACAAGAGGGAATGGCTGCAAGCTGCAGCAGGGTAGGGTTAGGCTAGACATTAGGAAAAAATTTTTCACGGAGAGAGTGGTCAGTCAGTGGAATCAGCTGCCCAGGGAGGTGGTGGAGTCATCCTCCCTGACTGTGTTTAAGAGCAGATTAGATGTGGTGTTGAGGGATCTAGTGTAGGGGAGAACTTCTAGAGTAGGGCTGATGGTTGGACTTGATGATCCCAGGGGTCTCTTCCAACCTAAATGATTCTATGATTCTATGATTCTATGATTCTGTTTGCTAGTTTAAATATAGCTAAATGTGAGTCAGGAAGCCAAATAACTTTTTTAAATTAGTGCTTCCTAAGTAGGCAATCATTATTAGGTTTATGAGCCTGAGAGGAAAAAGAAAAATCAGCATAATAAACATACTGCTTTAACAATACCATTAAAACAGAAACACAACAGCTATTATTGATATAGGCAAAAATAAAAAATAAAGAAAAAACCTATGTAATAAAGTATACTCTCTTGAGAAGGAGAAAGAAAAACCAGAAATAATTCAGCATAAAGAAAAATGTCAAAGGAGTCTATTAAATTAACAGAAGAGACACCCAAAATCTCCATCTGTTCTTAGTGATCATAGTGATCCAGATCTAGATAGTGATCAGACATCACTGATTTCATTAGAAGAAATGAGAATTGATTTCTTTAGGGATAGTTACAATATATATTATAGGTATGCATAAATTTAGAGAGATACTACTCCAACATAAGTACACAAGAAGTTAACATTTTGAAACAGAATAATCTGCTATTCACTACACAAAAAAACCCCTGTAAATTATGGTTATTTGCAAGCGTGTCCCTCAAAAAAGATGAAGAGAATTCCTTGGAGTCTTTAGATCCAAATGTGATGTAAAAGTCTACAAAACTCTACAAAAAGATGACAGACAAATTGGTTGGAAGCCCAGACTCTCTACTAATCAAGTCAGAGAGGCATTTAGAAGACAGCTACCACCAGACAGAGAGACTGCATTCCGTGCATTGTCAAGAGAAGAGGAGGAAGACAATAGGCAAATATAGGACAAATGCTGATACAATGAGCAGCAGTAATGCAAAACAAGTCTATCAAAAAGGCTGGACTGTAAAAATGAAAATAGTGAAGAGAATCTCATAATTTGAGCAGATAAGATTTTCCAAAAATAATTTTATTTTGTCTGCAGAGGAAGAGATGCCCTGCAATTACTGACTGCTCAAAGAAAGGTACTTTAAAATCTTTGTGTGGGGGCAGGTTTTCTCAGTTAATTGATTTAGTCCCTACTGATCTCTATCCAAGCAGAAATAATTCCTTTGTCCATCCCACTGTGAAAATAGGATCTTTGACATCAGATGTGTTTTAAAGGCCTGAAAATAATTCCAATAGGGAATTGCTATATTATGCAAGCTCTCTGATTTGGGACATTTGACATCTGAATTTGGGACATCTAGAAGGAATGGTAGACCAGTTGACATGCGAAAAAAGATTTTACTTTCCTAGGCAGAAAGTCTGCCCCTTAGATGTGTCTCAGAACCACAGTGTCTCTTCCTCTGGCTCTGCTCGGTACTACACCTACAGTTACAATTTACCCCACAAAACGCATTGCCCTGCTTTGTTTTCACATAAAACACCAGACTTGAGAATAATTAAAGACTTTTGGCTAGAAGGAGAAAATTATACTAAGAAAGCACTAGTGTTGTGGGACTGACCTTTCCCTTAGCCTCAACCTTTGCATTTTTCAGAGCATCTAAGCACTTCAGAAATGCTTTTGATTTTAATGCTTTTGCTCCCATAGTACCCTTGCAGGAAAGGCAAGATCTATTATGTCTTTGTGGAGACATTCTGCAAATGGTTACTCTGGTACACATTCTGCTTTGCAAAGAATATCAGATTAAATATGAGTTAACCTAGATACTGGACTCAGTATGAGCACATTATCATGAGATTCTAAGTTAATTCTTTCATTCTCTGATTTTCCTTACTACAGCTTATTGTCCTAACTAGTTGTAGTTAATTCTTCCTAACTACAGTATCCACTGACATGTTCCTGTATCTTCAATTCATAACCTTCCTTATGAATGGCTAACTTAAACATTACAGCTGATTAATATTACATTAACATGACACTAATATCTATCCAAAACCACTCACAAAAAAGGTTGGAAGAGGGTAAGCAACCAGAGCTAGATTGTCAGAGCTGAGAACTCCTGCTTTTCTGGTCTTTCCTAACAAAGCTGTTTTGAGAAACAGTATGAACAGTTTCTGTTCTGCCTTCTGCTGCCTGTACAGGAGAGAATCTAATGTTGTCCTGAGAAGAACAGGTTCAAGCCAACACAACAGACCTCATGAAAAAAGATTAAATTTTTCTTCACATCAGGAGAAGCTGGACTAGGCTTGTAGTCCCCTTAGAAGAGGAATCCCAGCAGTCTGAGGCACACAGAGACGTCAGAAGTTTCAGAAGACTGTGACAGGCAGCACATATTAATCAAGGGCCTCCATCATTGTTTTTTTAATGCAGTCATAAACAAAACCCACTCACCAACCACTCAGACCACAAGAAATTAATCTCAGTATTCCTGCTTATTCTGGGAAGATTAGATAGACTGTTTTGTCTCTTATACTTCCTGGATACACTATTGAAAAGAAAAGAAAAGAAAAGAAAAGAAAAGAAAAGAAAAGAAAAGAAAAGAAAAGAAAAGAAAAGAAAAGAAAAGAAAAGAAAAGAAAAGAAAAGAAAATGCAGTCAGCTGGCATGCCACTGGTTTTTCATGAATAAATTTTTAATAGAAACAAACACAGTTTTCATTTTAAGGAAATAGAAGGGTCTGTAATTTATGAAGCAATCATGGTTACTTTATTGCACATGTAATTTATACATACCCTATCAAAGCCTGCATTAAGAAGGGGGAGAACAGAAGTCTCTTCTTCATCATCAGATCTACAAAACAAAATTATAGAATCATCAGGGTTCAAAATCATCAAGTCTAACCATTAACCTGAGACTTCCAAGTTACCATTAAACCACGTCCTTAAGCACCACTTCTAAATGTCGTTTAAATATCTCCAGAAATGGTGACTCAACCACTTCCCTGGGCAGCCTGTTCCAATGCTTAACAACCCTTTTGGTGAAGACATGTTTCCTAATGGCCAACCAAAACCTTGGTGCAACGTGAGGTTGTTTCCTCTTGTCCTATCCCTTGTTACTTGGGAGGAGGAGGGACCAAGTAACAAGGGAAGAGACCCACCTTGCACCAATCTTCTTTCAAGTAGTTGTAGAGAGTGCTAAGATCTCCCTTCAGCCTCATTTTCTCCAGGCCAAAACCCCCCAGTTCTTTCAGCTGCTCCTCGTAAGACTTGTGCTATAGACTCCTCACTAGCTCCATTGCCCTTCTCTGAACATGCTCCAGCACCTCAGTGTCCTCCTTGTAGTGAGAGGCTCAAAACCGATCAGAGTATTTAAGGTAGGTCCCCACCCGTGCCCAGTACGATAATCTCTTCCCTTGTCCTGCTGGTCACATTACTTCTAATACAAACCAGCATGCTATTGGCCTTCTTGGCCATGTTGCTGGCTCATATTCACCTGGATGATGACCAACACCCCCAGATCCTTTGCTGCTGGTCAGCTTTCCAGCCACTCTTCCCCAAGCCTGTAGTGTTGCATGGGGTTGGGGTGACTTAAGTGCAGGACCCAGCACTTGGCCTTGTTTTGAATCTCATACGATTGGCCTCAGTCCATCCATCCAGCCTGTTCAGATCCCTCTGTAAAGCCTTTCTACCCTCAAGCAGAGCAACACTCTCACCCACCCTGGTGTCTTCTGCAAACAAGTATTACTCAATTCCCTCATCCACATCACTGATAAAGATTTCAAACAGAACTGATATGTTCCATGATCACACACCATTCAAGCATCAGATGGTATCAATTTGATAAATTTACCTAAATATAGTGATTGCATATCTTACATAAAATACATACATAAAATCATACTATTACAAAAGTTGATGCCGTAGCCTTCTTTTATAGTTATTTACAGCTATTATACAATGTGATAGTTATTTCCACAGCAAACCTGACAGGTATTCTACAGAGCTCCTGTGTCTCTTCACAGACACAAAATGGTATTACAAAAAGTAAGCATGAAGAGGATAGAAGACATTCTGTGATATACTATGAGAAAGAATCTAAAAAAGTGTTATTAAGTAAAAGGTGAAGCAAGTTGTAAAGCCTTGCTCAATGGCAGTCTTAGTCTATTTTCTAATCTTGGCAGGAATATTTCTTTTCCTGCATCTCTATTTCCTAATATTTTAATTGAGCTAGGAAATTAATAAAATTAGAATGATTCAGTAGTGTGCAGGAGTTTTAGCAAAAACAGGGAAGGTTTTTTTTTTTATTGGAAGTATTTGATAAAAATGTATTTAAGTCAGTAAGAATTCTGCCTGTATACATGAGGTAGGAATTACTGAGTAAGGATTTCAGGGCAACTTCTGGTGAGTTGAAGTTAAACGGATAGTACTAGTCTGTATAAATGGAAAGTTGTAAAATACAAGTAGATAAAACATTTCAGGTAAAGTTATATTAAGCTGGCTCTATAAGGCTTGATATCAAGATACTTTCTATTTTTAGATAACTATTATACATAACATTCTTATAAAGTAAATTAAAAATCTTTCACATAACAGTAACACTTACGTGTGTGGAACTACAGCAAGTATTACAGTGTGCTCTGACGGTTTTGTGGCACGAATAGACCTGAGGAGATGAAAATTTCTCAGTTACACCACATACTTTCTCAGTGCTACTCCAAGTATCTTCATAGACAATACAAATGAAAACCAGGACTGAAAGAAACCACTGAGGCTAGAAAATAGGATATCACACAGCCAAAACCTACCTATTACCCCTTAGATTATCCATTTCCATGTTGGTAATGGATTCCTCAGATTTTACAGAATGCAGTGAAGAGGCAAGAGCTCAAAAAACGCAGGGCATGAACTGCAGCTCTTTGAATCCACTCTTATAATGTTCTAAAGGTTTACCCTGTTTACTTAGTTTGTTTGGAGCAGACTGCCCTGACTGAGTGAGTTGACACCGGCCAGTCTATACAATGCATTTTCAACACCCATTAGGCAATTTAAACATGGATCTCCACCACCTTCTCTCACATGTCCTCCTAGGTATTGTAAAATTTTATTTAGAGGGTGAGAATTGTTTCTGGGGCCCACAAGTAAAAAAAACAGGTATAGTAAATATTACAGACTATGATTTATGAAATGCTGAATAAAAAAATGTTACCACTTTACATATTATTGAGAAACTGAAAAGAATATGGCCAGCTATCAGAAGAACACTCCGCTCAACTTTATTGGTTAAAGATAACTTTTTTCAATCATTTCATGCTGTCCTGAATAAACAGCATTTATATTTTTTGTTGGCCTTTTAGAAGAACTTTCATCACCACATGTACTTGAGCTTTAAACTACTCCTTGTCATAAACATGGCAAATTTCAGCTCATGATGGATTAAGAAGCACAGTATTGTGTATGGTACAAAATGTATGCTTCAGCTGAAACAGTGTAATTCAGCAAAGAACCCCAATACTAAGTACTTGCTACCTTAGAGCCACTAAAACAGAGTCACAAGTACCAGAAGGATGATGAGAACTTCTGTGAAGTGGTGGAAGTGCCTGACCCAGAGGACAAACAAGCACATCCCTTTGATGCCCTGCAGCTTCAGGTCTTGCTGCAGCAGTAACCCAGGAAAGAAGCAGGTACAGATGGCAGGGAATAATGTCACAGCAGCTCTGGCTTATGTTCTGAGAGAAGCCCATGATCTAAAGAGATGACTCTACAATTCATCTTTGCCAAAAGTGTAATTTTGGGGGCTCTTTTTTTGTTTGTGTTTCCCCGACCCCCATAATTTATTTTTATTTAAATTAGGAGGTTTTGTCTTGTACACTGTATTCTGATGTTCAAGAGAAGCATACGGTCCTTTATGTTACCTGCAGACATCTTCTGCATCAAAATATCTGGAGTTCCTGTGATCTATAACAA
>VZTM01041543.1:0-11543 GCA_013400555.1 Jacana jacana | reverse complement strand
AAACAGACAGGAGATTGCTGTGAATAAAAATACTGAAATTAAAACTTTAAGTCATATCGTCACTGGAATGAAACTATTATTCTGCTAAGCCAAAGAGTCCAACTCATGTGTAGTGCCTCAGATATGTCAGAGTAAGACTTAGAAATTTTGAATTTTTTTTTAGTGGGAAAATGAAGATTCTCGGTCAGCTCCATATAACTAAATATTCAGTTTGTAAGAAAAGCATTTTCTAATGTAAGATTTAGGATAAAAGCTGCAGAACTGCGAAGACTGAGGAAGCGCTAGTTATATTCTGATGTTTTTATTTTATCAAGAAGAAAATATCCTTAGAGAAGATACTAAGTGTTCAGTCCAATAGTCAGTCACTCCTGGAAATTCTAATACTTTTTTTTGTAAAATTCAGAGACAGTGTATTATTACAGTAAAAAACAAAAGATAATTCAATATGGCTCATACTGAAAAATATTTAAATACTTGGAAATATCCTAAGAATATTTTGCTTAAAATGGTATATGTAATTTTTTTTCTGTAAGTAACAAACACAGAGCTTCTGTGTTTCTGTCAATTTAATCTCAAACCATCATCAGTAGTATTTGTACCATATTTCTCTTGAAGCACTGGATATTACCAACTATTAGAAATATTTTGTTAGTGCAAGGACATGAAGCCAGAAGAACAAAATACAATAGTTCCTCTTGTACTACTGAATTGCATGCCATTTCTGACAAAAATAGGGTCATCAAAAGCACACATTTGTTTCTCCTAGAGAAAATTGCATTGTTACTATTGAATGAAAATTCTTTTACCAAAAATTTTAAGAGAAGATGCTAAACAAATTGATTCATTTTCAGCATTATGAAGTCTCTTCATTTCCTACCTCCTTCACTGTCCCATGGTTTCTGGACTTCAGCATGACCAGCATAAAATCTTTCCTCCAAAAATTACTGAGTAAACTAGCAGTAACATTTTAACATTACTATTCTGTCTCCAAATAAGTATGACAGAAAAAACAGGAGGGTTTCCAGAACACAGAACGAAATTTTCATTATGGCTTAAAATATATAAAATGCTGTTGCAAGAAAGAAAGATATACAAGAATTAGTTAGCTGGGGTTTTTTGTTTCTTTGTTTGTTTATAATCTGGATGTGTTAAATTTTTGCCTGGATGCTTGGAATATGAAGCATCCCCTCAATGGTCAAACGGACAATCTGACTTAACATGTTTATTCTGCCCTACACAGGGACACATAACATTTTTTCCTTACTCAAAACCCCGCCTTGGTGTCTGTCATAAACAGACTTAACCTGGAGCTCTGTTCACACTGCTTAGAATTTGCTACCATTTTGCTTATATTTGTCTTACAATAAATTAGAATTGCTGTAGATTGTAGTCTGTAATATATATTTTAGTCAAAACAAATAAATGTTGATTTGTGTTACAATACAGTATTTTATTTTCCAACAGCTGGAATTGACTGGAACAGTGAAAGAATAACTTAATTCTTTATTCAATTCTTACCTGAGAAGAATATGTGTGACCATCTGATCCACAAACTGGATTGGTATAAACTACTGGACACTGCTTGCAGTTTGATGAAATGGGACCACCCCTCCACTGTTTATGGCCTAAACCAGCCTCTTTCATACTGTAAGTAAACAAAAAGTATGTAATTCTGATAAGCAGTAGTAAAAATAGAACATATTCAGGGTATTTTAATGAGCCTTTACAAACAGTAAGCCATACAAAATTTCAGCTACAAAGTTTTCTTCTAAGTAAAGAGTTGCCAGTCTTTGGTATATACTTGCTCACCTATGTATGTTACATCACTGTGGTGATACTTGACACCTGCAAATTATTTCACTTTCTAAGACACTTTAGTAGAAAAGATAATTAAAATGATGCTTTGATGACTGTTGCATGTATTGATCAGTCAAAGATGTCTGACTTGTGTGGTATTTACCTTACTTTTTTGCGTTATTAACTACTGTGTATGGGTTTTAGGAGGTATTATTGAAGTATTAGAAAATTATATCATAAACACTTCTAATGAAACATGTAGGTGGTTCTTCAGAGTACTGTTTGCCCTACTTTAATCATTGCCTTTCACAGCTTAGATTTCATCAAATTTGAACTTGAGCACCCACTGCAGCACTGAATTGATCTATAAAAGCATATCTCCGTATGCTTACACAAAGAGATAAAGCTACATGGATTATTTTAACCCAGGAAAAAGTTAAACCTGGTCAGACTAAAAGTCTAAAATTAGTTACTGACTCTTCCTGAAAATACTCTCCTAGCTTTCAGTAATTTGTTGCGTATGGCCATCCTCAGACAAACATATTTTCTCTTTGTAGCTTTGAATTAATTTTTATTCATGAATTCTTCCAATTGCTTTTTGCGACTATGAAAGCATTTAGCAGCCATTTTATCCTGAAACAGCTGTTTTATGAGAGTTGCTTGATTCATAGACTAACCTCCGATATGTTTATGTATTAATGGCTTCCATACAAAGAAGAAAATAAAACAGAAGAGCATTATTTTTATATTGTGTTTTCTGCTCGGAATCTTATTGCGGAATCTAAAAATTATTACGCTTAGAATACAGCAATGACTTATCAGGTCACATGCAGATAGTGAGTGTTCAAACATATAAAAAACTGAAATCAAATCTTTAATGGAGCAGAACTCTTTCAGCTTGGCTCATCTACAGAAAAATCAAGAACTATTTTGCTACTCAGTCATGAATCACTGTTTGAGAAATACTTGCCTGGAGTAATAAAAAAGAAATTAAATTAGAGAAAGTAAACTCATCCTCTGTTTTCATGATGTGCAGAGTAAAAAGCTAAAAGCGCACACCTAACAGTAAACTGGGGATGACCAAAACCTAGTTTCTCAGTTATGTTAATGTTTTTATGCTATTCATAATTTTGGCTGTAAATGTGGTCTTTAAGAAGAAAAAAAAATAATCTTGTAAATTATAGAAGTTTAAATTCAGATTATGTTGTGTGACAAAATTTTGAACTGCACAGGTTTTTTACAGTGTAAACAGGAACCTGAAATGTACACAGAAATTATCAGCTACTTCTGAAAAAGCCAGTAATCGCTTCAATTCCATGTAGTCAATGTATGAGTGGTAAAACATCCACACAGGAAGTTTTTATGTCCATCAAGAAGTATAAAAAAAAAGGAAACAATTCAAACAAAGCACCATAATTAATAATAAATAACAATCCTTTCTGCTAAGAAGTTACATCATTTGAAGAGTAAATACAAACAATGCCATTGCTCCTACGATAAAGAAAAGCAAAGTTGAACTCTATCTTTGCTTATGTAGAATCATAAAAGGTCATCTAGTCCAAACCTACTACATTCAGCAGGAACATCTTCAACTAGATTGCAAGCAGATGGTAGTGGTCAATAGCTTTATGTCCAGATGGACATCAGTGAAAAGTGCTGTTCTTCAGGGGTGCATGTGGGGACATGTACTGCTCAATATCTTCATCAATGACAGTGGGATTCAGTGCACCCTCAGCAAGCTTGTAGACAGCACCAAGCTGAGTGGTGCAGTTCACATGCCCGAGGAACGGGATGTTCTCTGCCAAGCCTGCATTTGTGCTTGGAATTGCCACATCCCAGGTGCGGGACCCTGCACTTGGCTTGGTTTGCACGAGCCCACCTCTTGAGCCTGTTGTGGGGGATCATGTCAAAGGCCTTACAAGAGTCCAGTTAGATGGCATCTGTAGCTCTTCCCTTGTCCACTGATGTAGTTGCTCCATTATAGAAAGCTACTAGGTTGGTCAGGCAGGACATGCCCTTGGATTAAGGGCTGTCTCAAATCATCTCCCTGTCTTCCATGTGTCTTGGCATCGCTTCTAGGAGGATCTGTTCCATCATCTTGCCAGGCACAGATATGAGGCCGACAAGTTGGTAGTTCCCAGGGTCCTACTTTCTACCCTTTTAAAAAATGGGTGCAATGTCTCCTTTTTCCAGTCATCAGGGGTTTCACCTGACTGCCATGACTTTTCACACTCCAATCATGGAGAGCTGTTTGGCAACTATGTCAGCCAGTTCCCTCAGGACTCTGGGATGCATCTCAGATCTCATCCCTGAACATACTTATTTATGTTATATTATGTATGCTCAGGTTCCTCAGGTGACTATGAACCTTTTACAGTGGGAGGGACTTTGTTCCTCCAGTTCCCATCTTGCATTCTATCCATCTGAGACGTGTGGGAGGAGAGGTTGCCAGGAAAGACTGAGGCAAAATGTTTTTGAGTACCTCAGCCTTGTACACTGTTACCAGTTTGCCAGTGTTGCTTATCAGGGAGGGCATGCTTTCTTTGACCTTCCTTTTCCAGCTGACACGCCTGTAGAAGGCCTTAGCATTATTCTTTGCATCCCTTACAACATTCAGCTCCGGCTGTACCTTGGACTTTCTAACCCCATCCCTACACTCTTTCCAGGATACCTGTCCCTGCTTCCATTGCCTGTGCATTTCCTTCTTGCCCTTTAGTTTGACAGGCACGTCTTGACTCAGCCACACCAGTCTCTTGCCTCCCTTTCCTGATTCCTTACACCTGGGGATCAAGAGCCCTTGCACTGTGTGGAAAGTGTTCTTAAAGGTCTGCGAGCTGTATTCTGCCCCCTTGTCCTGAGGGCAGTTTTCCAACATGTCCTACTAACTCCTTGAAGAGTTGGAAGTTTGTTTTTCTAAAATTCAGGGTCCTGACTTTACTCTTCACCTGAAGCATGTCTCTCAGGACTGCAAACTCCCCCGGTGCATGATCACTGCATATAATATATAGTGATAATGTGACTATTGCTGCTCCTCTCACTTGGCAGATTTTTCCAATCATCCACATGAGTTCCAGTGTAATTAGATTATTTGGATGACTGCATCTTTTTCTTACTTCTAGTTACGTTTATAGCTCACAGTTTTCCAGAAGTGCCCCAGTAGCCTGAGGTTATTGACAGGACCAGAGTCCCAACTACCAACATCATGCCATTTTTGTTTATCCAAGACACAGTAACTTTAAAACACCGTATAAATCAATTACAAAATTTCCAGACATCAACAAGGAGCACCCCACTGATATCAACATAAGTCAGGAACTGGAAGGAGGATTTCTGAAACACACAGGGGCTGTTGGTGTAGATGCTTAAAACATGTCAAAGAAAATACTAGTGGTGATTACAGGGTTTTAGCATATCTGCAACCTTCTGTACATGCCTTCAATAAAGTTTAAAGACAAGAAAAAACAGAGGGGAGGAAAAAAAACTCTTTAAGATAGAGGGAAAAAAAAAAGATAAGTAAGTAAAATCACATAAAGGATGGAAAACAGCATGATGTGACTCAGTAAGGACCACAAGGGGAGTGAACACTAGAACAAGATCATGACACAGAAATCAGAGGTCTCTGACAACCAGAGGAAAGGTATGAAGAAAATGGAAAATATTTAATGTAGTCAGATTACCTTCTCTCAACTAATCTCTGCTTTGTGAGACTTTTAAAGCAGGCTTCCACCCTCATTTAGGGTGAAGAGAGTCAAGTTGTACAGAGAACTCACCCAAGACCTTAAGCAGATCACTTCTTGATAGAGGGGTTTCTATATAACCGATAATAATTTTCTACAGAACAGAAATATCTCTATTTTTCCCAACTTGGAATGGAACTTATAATGATAAATAAGTTATAAATAATGATACCTTGAAGGTATCAATCCAGAGATACCCGATCATGGAAATGCTTTGGAAGCACATCTATTCAGAAGCCTTAGAAGAATGATGCAGAAACTAGGTTATGTATTATCAGAGCTGTCAAACAACATTGTTGATTGTCAGTCACTGAGATGACAGGCAAATATGAAAAATCAATCAAAAAAGATTTTAGAACTAGTTATGGTAGATGCTTGCATTTCATAAAATATATTAATAATGTCTTTTATTTATGTACTCAAACATTTTCTTTCATCATTAATTGCATCAAATTTGGCCTGATTGACTATTTCTATGTTACCAGGTATTGTGGTTTGTTCGGGGTTTTTTGGTTTGTAGGGTTTTGAGCAGCGTTTTGTTGGTTTTGGGTTTTTGTTTTTGTTTTTTCCTTTAGGCAATGAGCATACATACAAACTATTGAAATAGAAATAAATAGAAATAACTGAGAAACTATTGTGATGATAGAAATCATCTTGAATTTAGTGTGTATTCACAACTTCATGAAGTTACAGAAACATTGCTTAACTACAATATAAATAATTTATCATTAACTTGAGATATGCAGATAAAGCAATGCATTTTTACACTTTAACGTGTTAGGCAGAAAAACAATTAGGTTACTTCACTATAAGAAATAATTTTTCTTTCTTTCTTCCTTGCATTTTTTTTTCAATTTGATATGCAAAAAGAAGACCCAGATCACTGCAACCTGCAGTTACTAAAATTCTACCATTTTTGTCATTCCACCGCAAGTAAAATATTGTGCTTGTTAGTATTTTGCCACAATAAATACATGATGCCATGTAAAACTCAACCTCTTCCACTGACAAATTCTATACTTCTAAACTACCTGAAAAGAGCTTTGAGATCTGTCTAGTAATAAAAATAAAGAAATAAAAATTATGGAATACACAACCTCTGCCTTATCTGACATTGTTGACACCTAAAGGGTAAAATTAAATATAGTGGTTTAATTTAACAGCAATGCTTGTGATTGCATTAATTTGCATACTCCAAATTGTACCTATGATTTCAGATTGCATAAGCAACTGCATGCCCTGAAACATAATTAGCCAATCTGCCCAATTACTACAGCCTATGTACCTGTTTGCATACATAAACTTACCTTCCTGTATACACAGTGATCGTGCCTGCAAATACTTTGAGAATGCTTAATGTAACCCATTGAAAATTTACCTGCAAGCAACTCTTTGGCAACCTAAAAACCTAATCTTTCAAAGAACTCTTGTAATTCTTCCCTGATTACCACATTTTAATTTTTTAGAAATTGTAGAATTATTTCAGCTTAGAAGTTGCCTGATTATGTTTTGCCATGGCCTTTCGGGGATACAATCAGGACGTGTCAGATTAATATAATCAGAAAAAAATCCACTTGTATCACAAAATCTAGTTTGCTTTCATTAGAGTTGGCTGGACTTCCTTCAAAGTTCCCTTTTCACGTGGAAGCATCCTGGAAGAAAACTATAGCAGTCAATATATTTTTGAGATGTTTCTTTTGAATGTCAAAAGAACCCAAAACTTTATTGCCAGTCTCTGTTTGTGTGTATCAATATTATTTTGACTTGTTTCATCATTTTGCACTATTCCTAAAATATCTGTCTTAAGAAACCAATAATAATTGAATAAATCCAAGACAAATAAACCAAAGGTTAATAAAGTTAATATGGGAATTAAAGCACAATACATTTTAGCAACTTTAAATTAAGTGTTGGCAAGTTGTTTTTATTTCTTGATGGAACATCATAAAGTTTAGCAGGTGCCTGTGAAATTATATAAATTAAGCTATTATTTTTCCCCAGCATCATCACCCAAGACATTAGATTAGAAAATTATATATGATCTAACATTTTGTATCAGGATCACTAAGCATACATACTCAGTATTATGTCAGACTTAAGACAAACATTTCTCTCTGTGCATGTAAAAAGAAAATTCTATTTACACATTTGCAACTGAGAAAGAAGGAAAACAATTAAATATAAATATCTTGAAGATACAAGTTCTTACTAAATCCCTTTACCTACATGTGTTATTAAAAGATAAGTTTACACTTTAAGGTAGNGACCCTGACTGTTTGTCTGCCTTTGATCCTGATCCGGAATCCAGCTCCTGTCGGTCACCGAGTCCAGCCTGGGACGCTTACTCGTGCTGCTGGTGAGGTGATTGTCGTCCTAGGAGCCTGATACGGTTTTGTATAGACTGTATACTTTTAAATTTTTTTCTTTTCTCTTATACTTTTTAATTTTTCTTTTTATTGTTTATTTGATTATTATAATTTATATTTCATTAAAATAGTTTAGTTTTTTTTCTAGACTCCTGAATCTCTTAATCCTTCCCTCTCCTCTCTTTCCTTAGTGGGTTGGGGAGGAGGGGTCATCATCTGTCCGATTGGTCAAAACCACGACATACAGCTCCATTATTTTCAGTGCCATTTGGCCAATTTTTGCCAAGCAAATAAACCAATATTTTATTCTGAAGTCTATGTAAAAAAATAAAATCTAACCAAAACAGTCTGACTTTTTTTTTAAAACCATTTTAAAGTAATGCTGCAGAGCTTTTCTAGAGTAATATTTGCTTCGTTTCATTAAAGAGACAGAAAAGCAAAGAATGCAGCAACACAGAAACTAGTTTTCTCATTATTTAATTTATCTGGAGTTGCTTGAGAGGTAAAAGAGACCTAATATATGAACAGCTGAATGCAGTGCTCATGTTACCTTCTTTTCCATTAGGTTGGCAAATTATACAGGAATTTTAAGGAGTAATTTGTTAGAAATTGTTAGGTAAATCACAAGGGGAGGATGTGGTGAAAAGGTGAGGTGCTAAAGTGCCTATTAGTGATATCAATACAACATGATTTTGTTTTTAAATGAGGTTATCAGCAGAAAGTAGAAGGTTTATCTTAGGATGTCTCAAATTGCTACGTTACTAATTTACATAGTTTGATACCGATTACCACATATTTTTCTAACACACTTAAAGCATAACTTAAAAAACCCAACATTAAAGAAATCTTGAGTCAAAATCATTACATGCTACCATAGTTTTCTGATCAGAACTGCTATATCGTCAGTCACAACTCTAGGACACAATACAACTACAAAAAAATTAGCAAGAAAATCCGAATTACCTAAATGAAGGCAGACACTCAGGGTAGGTAACTGGCAGATAATGGGCAAATAAAGGGAAAGAAAACATGGCATAGATACTTAGATTTTATTTTTTTTTTCTAAATTAAGAAGTAATTGGACACTTTTGGCAAGACACCTAATTTCCAGCTGGCAGTCAATTACGAGTAGGTCGTGTAAGACTGCTAGTCCATGGTAAGAGAACTCTATTGAAATCTGAAAGAAAAGTTGACCTCTGTAGAAAAGGTTCCAAATATTCTTTCAAAACTGTAAGAAACATGAGGTTTTTTAAGCTCAACATCTCAGAGTCCCTCCTCCCAGATGTAGCTATTCCTTAAAAAATTCTTATTAAAAACCTTTGATTTCATTAAAGATCAAAGACAGAATAAGGATGTTCAAATATTGCCTAAAGACAATCACAGAATATAGACTTTTTAAAGGATTAAGAGGACAGTTGTACTGGAAGAGCTATCAAGTAACTTCATCAGTGTCCTGCTCTCTTCCCTCCGTAAATGCAATTTCCCTTTCTTCCCAACTAACATTATTCCTTAACACCCTAGGAAAATTTGTAAATTCTAGGTGGCAAAAAATGAGCACACTTTTACACTCTTCCTGTTTTTCACTTCTTCTTCCAGCATAGACCCCATACTACAGAGATAGCACTCTCTGGAGTTCCTGTTCTATACAGCATGATTTGCCCATTACTATCTAACACAGGCATTTATATGCATTGTAAAGTCAGAAATACAATCAATTTCCACTAAAGTCCAGCATTATTTATGGATATGCATACTGCATTCCTATGAAATGATCTGACATAGCTCCATGCATTTCATATATATTTCATTAGAAATGGTCACATAAATGAAGCCGATTTTGCTTGGCAAATACCAGAGATGTGGAAAGCATTCATGCATATCACAGACTTTATTTTCTGCCACAGAAACCACTGCACTCAGACTTTTCTAGACAGAGATGTGCGTTGACCCTTAATATCTGTAGTAACTCTATTATATTCTCTGTTTAAACTAGCAGATACACAATGTTACAACAATAAAAACAAGTGAGGCACATAAGCATGAATAATATTTAAATTATGAGACTATTAAACAAAGGAGTATTTACCATTTTGCACACTTCACGCTTTGAACTTAACTACTTGTATGAATTTGTATAGAGTATTGATAAAGATAAGGAACAAGACTACATCTTTGCATAGAATATCAGTATTACATATGTTATAGTATTTCAACACTAGAAATGTTGAATCCCTTGAAATCTGCCTAAGATGAAAACCATATTCTCACCTAGTGATACTGAAGACATCCTCATTTTTATTGCTCCAGATTACATACTGAACTACATAGTGGATAATCGGGTCAGAGGACAGCAGAGTCCAGGGGGTTTTATTTGTTTTAATAAGAAAGGCCCAGATTTAAGTAATTTTCTGAATGGCTTCTGTGACTTTTTGATAACTTTGTGCCTCTTATTCTTGCCTACTCCACAAATCCCACTTAGAAGTCCTGAGCCACAGAAGCTGTCATAATTTTAAATTCACCCGCTAAGGGTGAGAGTTGAGCATAAACCATCTACTCACTGTCTCTAAGAAGGAAATCTGGACATGCAGGTCAATGGAGCAGCGAAGCACACTCCCTCAAGTATCTGCAGTTTGGACCATAAGAATAAGGAAGAAGGGTACATATTTCACAGAGTTACCCACAGCTAACTGCCTAGCTTTTCCCTTAAGGGCTGAGGTTTTAATATGGCATGGCTGAATATCCTTGGCTCACACTTCTGTGAAAACTACTAAATTGTGAGAAAGAGATATAAGAAATTATGTAGAGTGGAACCATGCAATAAAAGAAAGGTAGAAGATTGTTGAGATAAGGTCAGTCAGAGTGTGGGGAAACATGCCAGAAGTATGAAAAATTATAAAATCATAAAAGAAAGAACAGAATCATAATTTTAAACTGATCCTCAGTTCAAACAACGCTGAGGATCATCCCATTTCAAGGAGCAATGGATCAACACTTATTATCTTATTACACTTGCTTGAACTGCCTGGCCAGCAAGGACTCATTTGATATCTTGCAAGAGGTGAAGAGCACCTTCACATTTACTCTGATAGCAAATTAGTCCTAGCTATATATTGGGTCTATTTGATGATAAAAACTTTTGTACTTTTAGGTAGCACATAATCCTGCTTACAGACCCTTTGCACACTTTAAAAATTGCTTGAGCAAAGTGATCTGGAGCGGGAAGTTGATAACTGTAGGTTCAAAAGTAAAGATGACAGTGATAGAAAAACTTGGACGAAGCAGGCTTTTGCACACACCAGAGCAATTCACCGATCACAGGAAATCTGATGCAGCCCTTCAGCACAGTTATTAAAAAAACATGAGATGTGACAAATTCTTCTACAATGTATATAAAACCAAAACGCACTGCCTCTAGAAAACAGTTAAACTATGAATTAGTAAAACTCTGGTACATATATTTCTGTTCTTTTGATGTTGGCAGCTTTGTTACAACAGTAATTTCTTTTAACAAAACAATATGAAACACCAGATTTTTATTTTCTTTAAACTTTTTTTCTTTTTTTACAGTAATGGATCTCATTTTTCTAGAGGCTATTTTCCATGCAGACATCCATTTGACATAATGGATGTCCAAATCACTGTG
>VZTM01041540.1:65195-124605 GCA_013400555.1 Jacana jacana | reverse complement strand
CATTCTGACCATGCATGTCCCCTGAAAACACGGAGAAACCCCATCCAAAGCTGACTCGACAGCTTGTCTCTTGAAAAGGACCCCTGACCAATACTGTTTGTGTTGTTGATCATCTAGACTACATCAAATGCCACGCAGAGCATTTGTACTGCTTCATTTCATTGACAGCTGGCCCCTACTGATTGCTGCTGCTGAATTCTCCAGAACCTGCTGTCTTACCCCTGGAACCTCACCTGGGAGGTTCCAAGGACAGACAGATCTGCTTGTCTCTTAACACCTGGCAGAAAGGAAGGTGCAGGGGTTACGTACCATGTTTTCATTATTTTTTTTTGCACAGAAAAGGCTGCTTACATTAAAAGCTCCTTTTTCTTTTTTTTTTTAAAACTTTGGTGTAATGCATCAAGATGCCAAGACACTGAGGGCCATGAAACAAACCAAGAAATGGCATCCACAAACAAATTAAACTTACCATTTATGAGGTGTATTTTGCTTATAAGTGAACCTTTCATTGTTTTCATAACTTGAATATTCTCTTCTGCTTGTACAAGCATACAAGATCTAAGAAAAAGTCTCTTCTGCATCTGCATTTATTTCACTCCCAACACAAAGAACAGACCAACATCTTGTGTTTATGAACATGCTCTTTCTCTGCTCCAGCTGCCAGATTTGTTCCTTTCATGTAAGGAGTGTTTAAAACATAGCTTCTCTGCCTATCTATCTGGACATAAATCCTACTGTTTTCCATTGACACATTGTCATCTTTTACTATCTTCTGCCTCTTCCCTGCCATAAGTTACAGTGACTGGTCCCGACACTGAGGATACCACATGTGTTACCTATCGTTCCAACCCACTTTCACACTGAAGGACTTCTCCCTGAAGCACATCACTATGATTGCCAGTGTCAGTACAGCTTGCTTTCCACACCCCTCATGACTACTGAATTCAAACCTAAGAATGCTGCAAAATGCAATGCCACTTTTCCAGTCTCTTCACTAAAAAGCAAGCAGAGACTTAATATACAGTCAATAGTTTTCAATTCTGTGCACTAGAGCTTTCTGTACTTGAGAGTCAGCTTTATAAATGTATTCCCTTATTTAAATACATAGTTTTTAAGCATACATGTGCGCCTGATGGGAAAACAGAGTTGTTTCAGGCACATAAATGTGAGTTTGCACAATGCTGCTGCAATCTCTAGTCACTTTTGACAAAGTCAAGAAGCACAGTCGCACAATTACACAGTCACACATTAGCTATATTTACTGCAACTGAGAAATACCTCTCCAAAGAGTAAAGTTGGTTATCCAATACCCAATTCCATCAAAAATATTGAACATCAGCTATCGTGGGACTTCACAGCAAACCCAAAGGCCGGCAGACCTGAGGTATTTCAGACCAAGGAAAAAAGATCAATTTCAAAGCTAAGGACATTTTTCCAAGATGCTTTCTCCCAGGTGTCTGTATTTTATACAAAAGATAATCTGAACATAGGTGCCTTGGCTGGTTTCAGCTGCAGCCAAAAGGCTAAAAGCTGAGAAAGATTCCTCTTGGAGAGCAGATTTCTGCTACTTGAGAGTGCTGTGCATCTACCCTGAAATGTTATCTCTATTCAGAGAGGAATAAAAAGCCAACATGTTCCTTGGAATTGTGGTGTAGAGTGTTTCCAGCAGAATGTTCCACTAACCACATGGATGTCTGTTACCTGGACCAGCCCTGGTGACTAAGGGGATTTAAGGCACGGTGCTCTGTGAAGAACGCTGCTGTCACTCCCTGCGAGGTGGGAGTATCACAGTAGCAAACTCATACCCAGAAAAAACAACTCTGCTCTCCAGACCAGAGAGGATTTAAAATACAATTCCCAGTCACTGCTCTTTTCCCTTCATCAACACTCCCTGACTGTGGCCACAAAGAAGCAGTGACCACGCACCCAAGATAAAAAGTGATCTTTGCCATATCCCTTGGCTATTTTCTGTTCGATTGGACTCAGTCCTATCTGGACCGAACTTCAAGAAGCTCCTCTCATCTGTGCCCAGACCTCCATCCCACTGCCTGCAGACTGAACTAGTTGGTAGCTTAATTTATTGTGTTATAACAAATAGTGAATCTGGAGCTCTGGTGCCCACAAGAGCCATATGCCCATATCATAACGTTCTCCTTTTAGGGATGCTTTTCCTGTCCTAATTTATACTTCCTCAGTTACAGTACATACATTTACATGGTTAATGTTCAGCTTGCTGAGATTACACCATAGTGATGCATGTAATATAAATGCCTAGACAGATGGATGCAAAATCACAGATTTCTGAAAGGAGGAGAACTTGCAAAGCCAGAAGCTCACACTTCAAGAAATCTCATTTGCTAGCACAGAGGTCACTGAAAATAGATCTGAATGCTTAAAAAGCAGTGAAATACTCTTAAATAAAGCACTGCTGACAAAGGTATATACTCTTTCCTAGAAATAGGCTCTAATCTGTGAGGCTGCCAAGAAACGATGTTCTTAAGAAATTCTGTTTTTTTCAAATTGATGACTTATAAAGAACAAGTGCAAATCTGTTCTGCAGAGGAACTCTGTGGCAAAGGCCACTTTGCCAATAACCTTCCTCTTTAAATAAAAAATGATGCTAAAATGAGACACCTCATTAATTAAAACAGTATCTGTCCTGCAGCTTCCACATTTCACATATAACTCATGGAACAGATTATTTCCAAATGAGAAGTCACAATACAAGTTGAAATCACTACAGAGCAAGCAGTTCAGACTGAGACCAAATGAGAGGTCTCTGGAAGAGAATATCTCCCTCCGATTATTAATAATACAGCAATAAGACAACAGGTGCTGCTCTGCCAAGCCCTCTTGATATTTTGATAAAACAAGCTCGTCTCTCCAACCCACGGAGGAAAAAAAAGGAACAGGCACAGAGAGACAGGAGCAACGACTGCCCCTGTGCTAATACTGCTGCTGCTAAAAGGAAAAGTAAAATTGTCACTTACGACCACCTGCCTCTCCCAAGGAGGGTTACAGAGATTGTATGGCAATGCTAATATTTCAGTTCCATAAACTCTGGTTTTCAATTCCTTTCTACTTAAAACCACAACAAAAAATGCTGGTTTACTGATCTTTAAAGGTTACTGGCAAGATAATGTGGACAGATATTAAAGGAGCTTGCTTGAATAGATACAGAGGTTGTAACGAAGCAAGTGATAATTAGAGAAAAAAACCCCAAAGCTGGAGAAATTTATAAAGTAATGCATACGTTATATGAAATGTACATTTCCCTGCCCAGCTGTGCTATATCACGTTTCTTACAGTTTGTTTCAAAGTCTCCCTTTGCCTTTCATCTTACACATATTTCAGTGCTGTTGTTATGCAAGATGGGGAATCATTCATTTTAACCTGATACTAAGCATATTACCACAAAAACAGAGAGGCTACCATTTTACTGATTATCTAATTAAAAAGCTCTACAGTATAAATTCTTTACAGCCCTTCAGTGCACACAATAGATTTAATACTGCAGCTGAAAAACCACATGTACATAAATGCAAAGAATTTGTAAACGCTTCTGATTTTAGCATTTTCTTTTTCTTCCTCATGTTACAAAAGCCAGAGCTATCACTCCCTTTAAGTGCTAATAAAAGCAATTTAATGACAGGTAGATCTGACGGTTTGTAGCTTCTTTGAACCCCCAACACGCTCACTAAAGGAAAGTAACTTTAGCTAGAAAAGAGATCCTCGCAGCACTCTGGTGAATAATTCATCATTGCATTTTTCTTTTCATCTCATTTTGTGCCAGTAACGTACACAACTGAAAATATTGCAAAATCTAAAAACAACCACAGACAAGGACTTCCAGCAGCAAAACACACATAAAACTCACAGGCAGGTTTCCCCATCTTATATAATAACAGCTTTAGCTCAACAGAACCCCCATCACTCACCGAGGACTGAATTCACTTGAACAAAAGCAGAGCCCAGTCACCGAACGCAGCTTCGCAGGACTCTTAATGCGAGATGCTCCTGTCTGCTGTTCAGTTCACACTTGCCTTTATAACTAAGCCAACCAACAACATTCAGTTGCTGAACCTGATGAATTATAAAACGGTAGCTCCCAGACTCTCATATTTTACATCACAGGGGGTGGTCATCCAGCATACACACTGCCTGTGTACATATATTCTGCTATAACTCATCCTGATAAACACATCAGCGCTGGCAGCAGTGACAGTAATTGGTGCTCAGGATGTACAAGCACAAACCAATAGAGCACACTCCCACCTTCTGCTCTGTGCCACATCTCTCTACCTGTCAATCACTGCACCTTGTTAAGGTGGAATGATCAACTGCGCTTCAGGGGAGCAGCAAAGCTCGGAGGAGAAACCATTTACTGATATGAATTCCTCACTTAAACATTTCTTAATTCAGTGGTAAATGTAGCTTCAATCTCCTCTAGATACAGTCTTCATTATTTTTTTTTTTTTCCGAATCTTCATAAAATCTTCCCTTAAAGACACAGTTCCTGTTTATTGACTAACACATGGTTCGCAACTTCCACTATCTTGAATGGAATTTATTCAGGCAAATGCCACGGACATTAGCAAGAATAACCCAAAAGCTTTATTCCAGGCAGAATGACTGTTAAAAGCAATTTACTTGTTAGGTGAAATTATGTGTACATTTTAAAAGCCTCTTAAAAAATGCTTGATAGGTTTTAAGAACGTCCCCTAAGTTATAAATATGCATTTGTAACGCTCTTCACTTCTCTAATGCTTTCTTTTTTCCATATGCTTGCATTGTTTTTAAAGTTAATGTATAATAAAAGAACAGAACCAAATTGCTAAAATTTAGACCCATTAATACAATCAATTAAACTAAACATTTTCAAATGGGATTAATTACAGCAATAGCAATCCTGATTGTTGCACATGCCACAAATTAACACTCACAATTAGTCCCTAACAAGCAGAACTGGCTATGGTAATGGCAATTCCCAGCCAGGCACCAGCCACTGGAAAGGGTTTTCTATGACAGGTTGCCTACGATGGAGCAGAAGTTGCTCTTTCAGAGTTGAGCTCCAGGAGTTTTGCACATGCTGTACACAAACTCTAGGCTCTTTATACAAGTGCAGAGCATGAATGAACACTTTATTCAGGATGGTTTTCTATTTCTACGTCACTTGTGACAACTCAGAGGGCTCCATTTGGAGCCTGAACTTGATCCAGCTCCTTTCATTCCCCCATTCCTGTAAAACTCTCCCAACATTTGGTACCACAACAAAAGGTTGCACTTGGGAAGGTGAGCACAGTTGTGTGAGTGGCTGTGCATCACCCGGATGCTTTTCCATGAACAACTGGGCTGAGGAATGCAAATGAAGGCTGTGCCGGCAGCCCCAGGCAGAAACCCAACCCTTCTCACCATCTGGACCGACTGATGTGCGTCATGATGTGGGAACAGGGTGTTGCATTTCATGCATAGCAAAGGCAAGTCCTATATATATCCCTTTCCTCCTGTCCTCAGCTGCTTGTTCCCCCCCCCCCGCGCCCCCATTTCTCGTTTGTCTCTTTGTGTTCAGCACCTTCACTATCCAAGAAAATATTCACTTTAGACTAGAGGCATGATCAGTGTTTCTGCATGTGCTACTGACTCCTACCACAGTGGCTTGTATGAAAGAAAAGCTGCATGTTGCTGGTTGGGAGACATATCAGGACTTAATCAGAGTAATGGTTTTGATGTCTCTGCCTTTCTCAGAGGAAAGGGCAGCTGGGATCCAATAATTGGATTCGCCAGTGATGCTGACTGGGAATAATCCAATATGGGCAGAAAATATTCCAAATGACAGACCCTGCTTTTTCAGAAGCAGCAAAAATATCCGTGCCACTGGATATTGCCCTATAGAGCCAAATTCTATTCTCATGGGTTTACTCATTTCACTTACAAATTATGGAGGTTCTCTACAATGGCCCAAGCACAAGTTTGTTGTCTTGTGCACTAATTAGGGTTTTCTGACCTATTTCTCAGGTTTCAAAAAGACAGGTTTCAAACCATATATGCCAGAATGCCCTAAATGGCATCTTATTTTCCTTTTCATTTGTTCTTAACCATTGAGGTTTGAAGAGGCTTCCCAATCTGTCTGTAAACATGGCGCTGCCTTATAATGGTTTGGTGCAGACAGAAGCTATGCTTGGTTGAATCTCCTTGACCAACATAACATTGACCCTACAATTCAGCTCCCGTGTTCTGAAGTACAGGTTTGCAAGACTGACCAGTATCACAATAATGTGAGACACTGCAATATTTCGTAGCTGTGTGTAGGTGGCATGCATAAACCACAGTCTGCAGCATTACACAAGAGACACCATTCCAAGAAAAATTGCTACCCCGTTTCACACTTGCCTTTTATTTTTTTTTCTAGCTAGGCTGGCTTCCACGTTACCTTTCCTTGGGAAATATTTCATAGCTGAGACTGCCATAACATCCAGCAGCACGGTGCTCTGTAAGGCTGTTACCCTCTCGGTGAAGGGATACGCTCATCGCACAACCCCTGGCCTTGGGGCCCTGTTCATATGTTTTGGTGCAGAATGTGAGATTTCATATTAGAACTTTCTCACTTTGCTGACAGGTGTGTGAAAACCCCATATGGCTGACAAACTTCTGTATGCCTACCTACAAATATATATATAGTATTTTTAAGGCATTTGTATCAAACATTTGATACTGGCTTTGAGGTTCTTTGCTTCAAGCCACAGAATAGAAATGAACTAAAAAAGAAAATAAAAAAAGACACAACTTTGTTGCCAAAACACGATTTCTTTCTTCCATAGTCACATGTACTACATTGACTACACATCATATACATCCTATTTGCTATCTAAAGTGAGCACACAGATCACCAGGGGAAAATCAGGGCATTCAGCTGGAATAAGAAGAGTAGTTACCTTTTCTGTAGCTCAAGAAGCAGCTGAGGAAACTTCAAATTAAGAGTGACTACAGGCAGATGTGATATTATCAAGATCATGAATTAGCTCATAAAGTTAACTTCCATCCCAATGAAGCAAAACTGGATCTCCAGGGGCTCCACAGTGTGGACCCAGAGTTCCAGGTGAATAAGCGTGCACCAACAGATATTATTTTCAGGCTATGCCAGATGGTATAGGTCATCAGTAAATTGGTCAGTAATTCTTGCCATGTGGCCTCAGAAGATATTATGCAAACTTAAGAGGTGTTTATTCAGTATAATGCATTTAGCACTTATGCTCTTCGATTCCTTTCATGATTTTTTGTCAGATTTACACTGGATAAAGGAAATGCTCTTTCATCCCCTAGCCTGTTGATAACACTATCAAAGAGTATCCCTAAAGCAAAGAGCCCAGCAGCATTTAAAAAAAAATTGGGCCTTTATCAGACAATAAAATTCATAAGATCAGAAGTAACAAGAAACCTAAGTTTTGAAGTAATTTGGCGATCTAAAACCCTGTTTGTTATGGGTATTTCTTTTTTGATCTCGGACTTGACCCATTGCTCCAGCTCAGTCTGCAACATTTCACTACAGCCCAGCTTCTCTGGGGCCCTTTACGTGACAAAGCCCAGAATCTCAGGGGTTGCAAGTCACTAACCAAGTCGTTGCCCACCTAGTTCCCCACGATGGCACTAACCTAGGTGTCCCTCTCTAATCCAGCTAAGAATTACCATGAAATCTGTGAGTTTAGTTAATTCTGAGACCTACCTTTTTCAAATGAAAATCAGCTGATCATACTTGTAAAGGTCTTTTATTACATTTGGTAAAGGTAACCACTAGTTAAAGTGATTTTAAACACCTATACTCTCTGAAGGGTAGTAGGGTGAGATAGGGTCACTGTTGTACCTTTTGAGTACAGAAATCTATCAAATGTTTAATTCCAGCTGAGACCACTGGGGATTTATGAATTTCACAAGCAACTCCACTGCCTGTGGTCTGAATCCAACGAGAATTTGTCCTTTCATAAATCTATGGTAAAATAGTACCACACATTGAGTCAGACAGAAGATTTCATTGCTGTAACCTACATACATCATGCATTGCAAAATAAACAGCAGTGACAATGTAAATTAATTTAATTGCCACAGCAAGGCAATGGAGAAATTAATTTCCTCTCAACATAATGCACTCACAATTCAATTTAAGAACAGTTTTTAAATAGAGTTTCAGTTTCTAGGACTAATCCTTCTAAGTACAAATGAATAAAACTGTATATTTAAATTAATTAATAAACTAGCTAGAACAGGGCTTTGAAGATATAGAGGACTGTACAAGTACTGTTATTATAATAATATTTTTCTGAATTACAATACATTTCTTCCTCAAGTGACATCTTTTTTGCTGCAAGTGCAGAGTGCAAGCTCAAGTCCTTTTCCTGAATGAGGACTGTGTTTGAAAAAAATACAGAAAAAAGGGAATTAAAAAGGATATTCAGTTAGGTCTGAATGAACAGACACCCAAGAGAGCAATTCCAGTTGATCAAGGGCAACGAAAAGAATGGGCTTTGCTAGTTAGGAAGGCTGAACTCTCTTAATGGCGGCTTCATAGTCTCAAGAATATGAATTATCAGTAATAAAAAAGAGCTGCTAGGAGTAAGGAAGGCCAGATGGCTACTTTCCCTAAAGCCTCTGGAGAAGCTGCCTGGATTGGATTTGAAAAGCCTTTTATCGCACCCCATGAACCTGGAATGCTGCAGAAGGCCATTAGAAAGCCAGTGGATATCTCAGGAGCAGTTTGAGACTTCCTACAAATGTTGCTTTTCTGTATCGGGTCAGCCGATCTGAGAAATGGGAATGATGTAGTTCAAACCTCCAGAACTGGGGATGGGGGGTTTGTTGCCTGGAATTTCATTTTCCCGTTTTTTCTGCTGTTTCCTTTTAAATGAGTTAAAGTTGTCTGAAGCTCGATACTCAAATCCAAAACAGACCTTACTAACTCCAAAAGCTGGAAAAGTAGCTCAAGATCCACTTTCTGTTAGGTAAAAGAATGAATTCTGTAGCAAACCAGACAAGCATCTTTTACACATCTTTCACACAAACAGAAGGTCCCACAGTCAACTCCTTATAAGTCTGGTGTGGGGAGCAAATGAGTTAACAGCTTTGTATGGCAAAGAATGGCAGAGCGACATGAAGATCCTCCTGCGATTCGCAGTTTAACTCTGCGTGCACTCTGTGGTGGGAGGAGTAGGTGGCTGATTTGGGGAAGAAGCACAGCACAGGAATGATACACTTGACTCCTCTGAGGTTGGTGATGAAAATCTGTCAGCTTGGCATCGTCCTTCCCGTTACCTACAGCGATTACTGACGCACAGAGACAGCAACAGCTTTACAGGCATCACGCTAAGAGGCATGGTATGTGCGGTGGAGACAGCAGATCTCCTTGACTGAAGCAGCCCAGTGGCAGTGCTGCAAGGGGCTCTCAATGGACAAGGGACACAAGACGAGCACAAAGAACAGTCTTCATGAGTAAACTGTGAAATTTGGGCCCGCATTTGGGGTAGATTGCAAAAAATACCCCAAATAAGCGGCATTGCCCGAGGATGCCTTCCACATTGTGACAATGAGCTCGCACAGGAATCAGTACACACACACTTTTAGATTAAGTTTTCCCCTCCTACAGTTTTCTTTCAGGAAAGAAAATTTTCAGCCCGGATGACTAACCACAATGCAGATGGTGGAGCAATGTAGAGATACCCATGCTAGATCCAGATGAACTAGCTTAGATGACACCATGAGTGAATTTAAGCTACTCATCTTGAACTTCAGCGTTATGCTGCTCCTGGAGCCTGAACATTTAAAGTTGTTTATGATCCAGAGAAGCCAGGGCAGGACAGCAGGTGATACTCAAGCAAGGTCTGGGCTAGCCATTCTTGCAAGATTTACTTCTGCATGTTTTTTGCCATTACTTGCGAATGTGCCCAGCAAGTACCTCCCAGTGAGGAAGAAGATATGCAATTGCAGGAACATCAGAGTGAAGTATTGCTCTGAGAAGAAATGAAGAAATAACTGCTCTGCTGGGATACGGCAAACCTTCCTTCAGCTCAGCAGGAATCATTTGTAGCCTCGCATGGTTCACAAGGCTGCTGATACTGCAGATTTACTGTCTTGGCTCTAACGTCTGACCAATTAATTCAACTCTCACTAGAAACCCTTTTTGGTTAGCAAAGGGTGATGGCACCCTGGTGACCCTGCTTTGAGGGGGCATTCGTGGCTAGTCATTCCTAAAATTTCTGAGCGGTCTGAAGGCACGAATGACAATGATATTCCATCTACAGGTTAGCAGCCACCATCTGTAAATGTCTGTCATCCCATCACATTTGTACCTGGCAACTTCCTTCTGATCTGATCTGGGCTCTTAAGGACAAGCCACCATTTTATAAGAAATGTGTCTGATGGGATCCAGGATCCAGGACGCTGATTAGATGTTCTGCTCTTGAACTACTTATAGCTCAAGGATTAATTAGGAGTGGGAAAGTGCTATAAGACCTTTAACTGAAGAACTGGGGAATTTAAGGAGGTGAAATATAAATACTTATTCTCACTACAGTGTCAAAATCTCTGAGTGAAACTCTACTGAAATAACTCACTATGTAGATAAAACAAGAACATTTGGTTAGTATTACTTAAATTATATAACGGGATTCATCGGGAAATAACAAAGAACTGAACAGAGAGACTGTACACATTAAAGCCAAGGATGTGCAGTTCTCAGCACTTAAATTTGTAACCATCTACTGCTTTCTTCGGACCAGCTTTCTGCTAGATCCCTGAACTGGAAAGAAATCCTATGGAAAATAGAGCCCAAAGATAAAATATAAGAGGAATAGTAGGGAGGACAAAGCTGGGTGCCTTCTCTCCCTTCTGCTTACAGCTCTGCAGCTTTTTTAGCAGGGCACCTTGGAAAAAAAACAAGGACCAAAATGGCAGTAGGTGAGTACTTGGGACATTTGTTGCAGGAATTATGTTCCTGTGTGTCCTGGGAGAGATGCTGCTTCTGTGACTCAGTTTCTCAGCTCAGCAATGCTACATGGTGAGAAGGTACACTAAAAATAATGATGTATTTAAAAATAGTGACCTGTTAATGCTGTGAGCCACCTAAGCACCTTCAAAGCAAATAACTTTTTATTTTTGATTTTTCCCAGTCTTTTGTCTGCTTTTAACCACAATTAGGGGGAAAAAACAACAGATCCTTCAGCCTTCGCAATGTTAACATTGCATAGCAGACGGTAATATTCTATGTATGTCTGTCAGCCTGAGGGATATAAGAGGAAACAATAAAAAAGCCCTGTCGCTGAATGTGGATACAAATTAAAGGTTCTTCTTCAGCTCCAGTTCTCAGAGAACACACTTATTGGCCTTTAAAATCTAATTTGGCAGTGAAATAATCAGAAGTGACATACTTGAATGAGAACAATAGAAACAAAGTGGCCCTGAGATGAACACGGGGAAAGTGGACAATCCAGACTACTTTGTGTTGGTACCAAACAAGGATTTTAATAACAACGTATGAAAACACTTTAAGATGAGGCAAATGTGCTACTTTTCAAGGAGGCAATATTACCCTTACATAGAAAACACTTTCTATATTCCACCATGAAAGGATGGGGCAATTAAAAAGATGAACCCTTGTGGAGCACATCTTAACAGATGAAATGTGTTCTAGAAATGCGTGACCCTAGGGATGTCATGGTATTCTGTTAGAAAGTAATAAATGTGATGTCCCTAAAAGTATCATCAAAGTTCTGGGCACAAAAAAATTAGTAAGCTTGTATTAGAAAGTTGTGAGGGGAAAAAAAGATAATTTTGCCTTTTTACCAGTAAATATAATGACTTTGTTTCCCAGTCATCATGCCATTGGACTTCAGCTCTTACCCACTGAAATAACAAGGACTTGCAAATCCTGCGAATCCTGTGTGTGTGTTTACACTACACTACCTATATCCTAATAAAAATAAGAGACTAGGAAATGGGGCTTTTCTGAGTATGACAGCCCAGCAGAGCTGAGCAAATAATTTGCTGTGAATATATAGTTTCTTTTCTGCTTCTTTAAAAAAAAAAAAGTTATTTTATTGTTTTCACAAATTAAAGCTCACACCGGAGTTAGTAGGTGCCCTCTGCCTACAGATGATTTATGAACATTATGTTGTTAGTATTTACAATATGTTAGTTTTGCATAATCATATACTATTTCTTCATTTCCTGCCTGGTGAGGTATAAATATTAGCACTACATTTCTTGGGAAATTTTCCTATGAAATATGTTAATTATAAAAATATTACTAACAATAAGTTTATCCAGACACTGGATGGAAATTAAATGCAAATGATCACAAAACCACATTAATCATTCAATTATATATGCACGTTTCTTGTAAAGATTTTGAGGTATATTTTTGGCTTTTCTCGGAATCCTAAGAAACATATTTTTGAAAGTCAAATCATAATTAACAGTTTTTTTTCCTGAATCAAAATTTCTATACCAATACTATATAGAACAAAGAATGTAATTTCATATGTTGCTTGGCTTGCAGTTAATTGATTTTTGAATAAACATCTAATTTTAAAATACAAACGTGTTGACTTAAGAAGACTCAGAGAAAGTTAGGAAAAATCAACGTATGTAAAATTAAAAGCATGCCAATATCCATAGAGTCACTTCAGGGTCTTTTTTTTTTTCAAATGAAACTACCAGAAATGAAGGCCTCTTTTTTTTTTTCTGGAAGAATTAAATCCTTTTGGGATCCTAATACACATTAATTTAACACAGTGCTCCCTGCAAATAATTGATTTTCTTTAACTTCCCCTTTACACCTGGTCAACAAAGTGCCTCCTGTGGGAAATAACCTCCACTGGCATCAGACTGGATGCTGTAGAAATTAGTTCTGACCTTTCCAACCAAAACAAAATCCATTTAGTTCTTCCCATGTAGTAGTAATAATAAGAGACACAGCTTATGTCCAGTTAATTAAAGTTTAGGTGTATACATTATTAAAACAAAACAAAGCAAAACAAAACCAACTGAGGGACAAATTATTGGAAAGCACAGATTAGTCCTTAATATAACATTCAGGAAGAAAAATACCATCATAAAGTATATAATCACTAATGACAGCATTGACAGCTGAGAAAGGATAATTTTGGAAAGGTAATCTTTTTCTTTGAAGTAGTGTTTCTATAAGTGTGTCCCATATTAACTTAATCTAATGATTTGTTTCATCTATGTGAAATACANTATGATTCTATGATTCTATGATAAATATAATGACTGCTGAAATATAAAGAATATTTCACTTGAATTTCTACATTTAAGGACTCTTTAATTACAGCTGAGAGGAACCTTCTGCGTGAAGGCATGTCCTGTATGTATTGAACATTATTAGGACTAGGATAACTTTACAGTCCCCTTGGCAAGTCCAGGAAAAACAATGCAAGACCCATAGACCTGACCTTGCCAAAATGTACTTCTCTGCAGCTTTATGCTAGCGTGTAAGAGTGGTAAAATGAAACAAGAATTCTGCTTACAGTTTCTCCAGTGCTCTATTTCCAGAGATTTTTGATTCTAACCATAGCCTATTAATGGCATTCTGGCGCATTTTTTTAGGCGGTAATTTTTCAGGCGGGTTTTCAGTGCAGAGCTAGGAAATGGAACCAGGCAGAGGAAGCTAATTTCCCACAATGTTGATATTTTGGGAATTTGCTTGAAAAATCAAAGATGTAGATTTGAAAAATGTCTGCCAAACAGCGGGTGGTGTGTGGTGTAGACATCCAGCCAGGGGACAGTCCCTGAGCTGCTCAGAACGGAGGGTAAGGCTTGCTCATTTTGTCATGATTTTATTGGTTTAATGTAAAAATGCTGCCGTGAGAGAGAAAACCAAAATTAAATCCTAATTTCTCAGCCAAATATCATTTGGGGATTTTAGAATGGGAAGAGGAAGACTCAGCATGGTTCCTCAGCTATTTTAGTTCAGATACCTATACAAATCCTAACCACCTTGGCAAGCACTAACCAACCTCAGTTGCAAACATAGCAGAAAGGAAGAGAATTAAGAGGCAATCTCTCAATATATTTTAAGCAAGTTTTCTAACTGGCCTCCTTTGCCAGCAGCACTAAAAATGAGCTCTTACAGGAAACATGTAGGTTATCTGTTCACTCTGCTGCTAAAGCAACTCCATAACCAAGACCACCTATCTTCTGCACCTAGTAATAATCAGATTTTCAGGGTTCCTCAGTTCATAGCAAAAAATATTTTGTATCTGTCTTTAAAAATGTATTTTTTGATGGAAGTCTCATCCTTTTTTCTGAGGAGAACTTTGATTTGTACATTTTCTAGAGAACTTTATTACAGGGCTTTATGTGATAAAAAAAATGAACCAATAATTCAATAATGGTTTTTCTAAAGCAGTTTTCTACCACAAAAAGGTTTCTAAATACTCATCTCAATATCCTGAAAAGCAATTTCCATGCAGAGGGATCTTTACACCCTTCACACACACTTCTTGTTCACTTAAATGAGGACACACCGCTTAGTACACAAGCAATACTTGACATTCAGTTTTCACTGAATGGATAGAACCTGCGTTCTACTACAAAAGCAGATATATAAATACACCTCATGCAAAATAAGCCATGATTTGAAGGGTAATTTCCTAGTGCCTTCATTAAGATATGGCTACTCAATAGTGTTCTATGAGAAAAAAGTTCTGTGCCAACCTTCTACATATTATTCAGATGAAATATGTTTCTAAAGACAGGAGACTGAAGGCTCTCAAACTAATTTCAGTGCTCAAATGTTATTTAAATGGCCACAGACTTTCACTGTTCCCTACACTGTGATACGTTGTTAAATTATCAATCATATTTATCTAGTTGAACTAGCTTGTGAAAGATTTATTCTGATTCTCATTGATCTACTTGATTCTCGCAGAATAAAAAGAAAAAAAAAATCCAAATTGGAAGGGATCTTCCAGAGTTCATCTTGTCCAGACTCATGCTTAAAGAGTGCAGTACAGAGGAGTTCTGATACCCAAGGACTGACATTGGACAGCATCTCGAAGCAACTTCTTTCAATATCTGACTGTTGTCATAGTAAAGACTTTGTTCTTAATAATACATCAGATTTCCTTTGCTGTAACTTGTATCCATCGCCTCCCACCCTGTCACTGTCCATCTCTGTGAAGATTCTGGCTCTTCTCTATACCCTCCTTTCTGGCAGCTGAAGCCACCAACAACATCCTTCTTTTGAGCACAAAGCTTTGAGATTTATTTATTTACTTTAAAAACAAGCTTAGAGCAGCCCTGAGGAGAGGAACTTGGGTGTGCTTATAGATGAGAAGTTCAACATGAGCCATTACTGTGCATCAAAAGAAGCATGGCCAGCAGGTTAAGGGAGGTGATTCTACCCCTCTACTCTGCTCTTGTGAGACCCCCACCATGAGTACTGTGTCCTGCTCTGGAGTATTCGGCACAGGAAGGACATGGAAATATTAGAACAAGTCCAGCGGAGGGCCATGAAGATGACAAGAGGGATTGAGCACCTCTCCTGTGAAGACTGGATGAGGGAGCTGTGGTTGTTCAGCCTGTAGAAGAGAAGGTTCCAGGGATACCTAATAGCAGCCTTCCAGTATCTAAAGGGAGCTTACAGGAGAGTTGAAAAGGGATTATTTGCCATGGAGTGTAGGGACAGGAAAAGGGGTAATGATTTTATATTGAAAGAGGGGAGATTTAGATTAGATGCTAGAAGGAAATTATTTTCTGTGAGGGTGTGAGACACTGGAACAGGTTGCCCAGGAAAGTTGTGGATTCCCCATCCCTGGAAGTGTTTAAGGCCAGGCTGGATGGGGCTTTGAGCAACCTGCTCTAGCAGGAGGTGTCCTTGCCCATGGCAGAGGGGTTGGAATTTGATGATTTTTAAGGTCCCTTCCAACTCTAACCATTCTATAATTCTATGACATTTAAAAGAAAAAAAAACAACAGGTGTTTTTTGAAATATTTTATGGCTATGAACAATTGTGGAGGAGTAAAAATATATGATAGCCAGTTTGTGAGCATCATTTTCCCCATTAATTTAATCCTTTTGTTTCCTACCTTTTATTCCATCCCAACGTTTTCTAGCCTGGCAAAGGGATAGTGGTGGTGTCAGGAGAGGCACCAGTAACAGTGCTGCTGATCAGAGCACTCTGTAAGGGGAGAAATGCAAGTCACAGCAGTTAAAGGGACTTGTATCTGTCTGCACGGGCAGCCAGAGGGGTATTCACGGAAGGTCTGTGCTAAGTAGCAGCATGGGAACCATTAGAAAATATGGCTCATTTCCCAAGAACTGCACTGATTTTTTCTCAAGAAAAAGCACAGTAGCACTGGGAAGAAAGCTAGATTTTAGGTCAAAAAGTGCTATTTGCTCCTTTGGTTTTGTTCACCCGGTTTTATCTCCCCATAACTCATGAAACTGATTGATAGCATATATTAGAAATTGTGAAAAAGATAGGCATTAATTAAAAACTGAAAAGCTATGTAGATTTATGCAAATCTGCACATTGTGCAGCTTTCAATCAATAATAAATAGGCAAATTAGGGGTGACCCTCAAGTTCCTGGCAGGCTCCCAGTTCAGGAGCTGCACAGGCTGTTTGGTGCCAACAGGTTGTGTAGCACACAGCAGCGGCAGCAGCATCCAGCGCCTGGAGATCTCAGACTGAGTGTTTGTTCCTGGTGCTCTGACATTCTGACTGCAGGGGAAAAACGTACTTTAAGAAAAAAAAGAAAAAACAAAACCCCCCCCACCACCCCCCCCCCTCAAATTGTTATAGCACATCTTCACATTCTGTGCTTCTTGAAGCTGGAATGGTAGAACGATGGCCTTTGGTTTCCACTCAGCCCTGGTTTCTCACTCACATGTCCTTGTTGGAAGCCATGGACACTGCTAAAGATGGTTTAATTCCAGTGCCACAGGACCCTGAGCTGGCTAGATCTGCGATGCAGCTCTCAAAGACTTTTGGATTCACTATACAGAGGTTTTATCAGAATCCTGATTTTTTTTAATTAGAGAGACCTCAAAGGCCATGTTTATAATTAGTAACTAAGATGTTTCTGAGATGATTTCCATGCTCTGAGGCAGCTTGGAGCAGCTCACACCTGTGCCACCAAACTCTTCTGCTGTCCCAAAGTTTAGCCTGGCACCTGAGGCTGGTCCTGCACCTGGGCTGGCTCCCAGTTAATACAGTAGTGGCCTGGGCCAAAATGTGCCAGGGACCCTGTTAATGATTTAACAGCAATCCCACTTCACTCTGGGAATATTGCCAAACATTGTTTACTAACATATATGCTACCAAAGTGATTATTTTCAATCAAATAGAGATTATACAGGGATTATACACGGTTTTCTTCTGGCTCATCATGGCCCCATGGAAAGAGAGGCTCCACACTTTAAGTCATTGTTGCTTCTACCTCTGGGAAGCAGCAGACCCCACACCAGCACTCCCATTCCCTCCCTCCTGCTTCTCTTTGCAACTCTCACAGCCTGCACATAAGCTTCAGGATCTCATCTTTCTGTGATCCTTTTGCCTGTCAGACCTTGATGTTTCTCCCAGCTTTTAGCACCTTCCATTCTCCATAATGCTGGAGCTTCCTTTTTCTCATCGCAGGGGGTCCATCTGGCCCAGTCTTCTTAAAAGTATTGAAGATAATGGTGAACAACTAGGTGAAACCCCCAAATATTGTCTTCTGCATGCAGGACTAATTTTAGGCCTTTTTAAACATCAGAATTAAGCTAGAATAATATGATTCTCTATGATCTTCTTTCCAGAAAGCTCTAATTACAGATCTGTATCAAGGTGACATTTGTTTCTTCAAAATTGTCCCCTTCCTGTACTCAAAATAGGACAGTCACCGACCTCTTAGTCCTCTTGTAAATGTAAAAAACATTTTAGCACTTCCACATTCTTACCTTCAAAGACAACAATTACAACACATAGTTTACACCCACAGATTACAGAAACGGGCACGTGTCAAGAAGGTAGCTAAGAGTCTGTGAGTGCTATCCCAAAACAGGACCCACAGATGTGACTATTTAATTTCTCCCTGGTTATTCAGTCTTGATCTAACTCTGCTTTTGTTTGCTCACCTGCATTTTCTCCTGGGTTAATGCCCTTAGCATAGGACACAATCTCCACACTGAACTCAGCGTGACAGGCTGAATTTATTACATTATTCCATATCATTGATCGGCATGTCAAGCACCTTGGGAATGCTGAGAAAGAACTTAAAAACTAACCAACTATTATTATTGTATTCCCTCAAAGCTCCACTGAAAATTCAGTTACCTTCTGTTTTTAAGTAAAAATCACAATGTTTCTTAGCAACAGATTTGTACCCGCCAGCCTCTGGACAGAATTTGCCACTCAGACACTCAGACATCCCAAGACAGAGAAAGAGATGTCTGTTGTCAAGATTTGCTGGGTTTGGTTGAGGAGATAATTTTGCCTCTGTACTTACATATGGTTTGTTGGGTTTTTTTTAGTTTTTTGTTCTTGTTTTTTTGGTGTTTGTTTTTTTTTTTTAATTTCAAATAATCATTCAAGTGAAAAGTAAGGCAGAACTTGCCTCCAGAGGAAGAAAACAAAAAACCGCCAGGCACCTTCATGATATGCAAATGTGCTGCCAAAAAAGGTACTTTTGATGCCATGGATGCAAACAACTTTCCTCGGGGAGTCCTCTTAATGTTGGGGTCACAGAGTTTGAGCCCATTGAGTCCACAATCAGCAAATTTGCAGAACTGAGTCCACAATCCAGAAATTTGCAGATGACACCGAGCTGTGTGATGTTGACGATACTCCAGAAGGATAGGATGCTATCCAGAGGGGCCTGAATAGTCTGGAGAGGTGGGCCCAGGTGAATCTCATGAGGTTCAACAAGAGCACGTGCAGGGTTCTGCACCTGGGCTGGAACAATCCTCACTCTCAATACAGACTAGGGGATGAGGGATTAGAAAGCAGCCCTGAGGAAAGGGACTTGGGGGTGCTGATGGATGAGAAGCTGGACATGAGCAAGCAGTGTGCACTTGCAGCCCAATAGGCCAATCACATCCTGGGCTGCATCAAAAGGTGTGCCAGCAGAACCAGAGAAGTGATTCTGCCACTTTGCTCTGGTGAGAGCTCACCTGGAGTACTGTGTGCAGGTCTGGAGCCCTCAATGTAGGAAGGACATGGACCTGATGGAGTGAGTCCAGAGGAGGTGCCACGAAAATGATCAGGGGGTTGGAGCATCTTTGCTATGAGGACAGGCTGAAGGAGCTGGGCTTGTTCAGCCTGGAGGAGGCTCCAGGGAGATCTCATAGCAGCCTTCCAGTACCTGAAGGGAGCCTACAGGAAGGCTGCAGACAATCTGCTTACAAAGGCCTGCAGTGACAGCGCGAGAGGCAATGGCTTCAAACCTGACAAGAGCAGATTTAGATTGGACATTAGGAATCAGTTCTTTACTCTGAGGGTGGTGGACCACTGGAACAGGTTGCCCAGGGAGGTGGTTGAGGCCCCTTTCCTGGAGATATTCAAGGTGAGCCTCGATGAGGCCCTGGGCAACCTGGTCTAGTTGGGGGTATCCCTGCTGACCGTGGGGAGGTCAGACTAGATGGCTGTAGAGATCCCTTCTGGCCTGGACCATTCTATGATTCTATGATTGACTGCATGGACAGTTTTTATGCATGTAGTTGAAAAGTTGACCAGGTCTTCAGGGAGCATTCTACCAGGCTGTGCCAATGGATCCTCCAACTCACTGGTCTGCCATCGCAGATCCTAATGACCAAGCTTTAACAGTGACAAATATGGTTCTAGAAAGGGCAGGATATGTTCTTCTTGGCTCTGTGGTGAAATACAGGAAGCCACCAGAAATAAAAAATAATAAAAAAATATAAGTCACCTGATGTAAATCAAAAGATACCAAATGTAGAAAATTATACTAGGTCCTAAAAATATCAAAGAAACATAGCTGGCAGGACTAAGTCCAATAAAAAGGATGGGTTAAGTCTGTTTGGATGAAAAAACCTCTGAGCAGTGTTGTAGATCCATCATTAGGTGAAGATCATAAAATTCTTAACAGTAATACAGAACATAGGGAACTATTCACTAAATACCTAAATATTTCTATTTAAGTTTTGGAAAGAAATAAGATAATGCATGAAATGGATGAAATACCTGTCTGTAATTAGTAGAGTGTTTATTAAAAACAAAGCAAAAAATGAAACATTATTCATTGGGAATAGAAGGTTATATATAAATAGGCGTGATTAACTAATGTCAAAAAGTTCTTGAAGTGACAGATGAAGATACATCTGGTTTGTAGATTTTTCTCCTTAGTGCACCTTGGACTGCTGAGGAAACTCCAGCAGGCTGAAAGAATCGTGATCCAGATGGATAGGAACGATGCCTGGGTAAGCATAGAGCAGTCAGCCTAATATCAGTGAAATTAAAATAACAAAAAAAAATTAAAGATGGGAACATAATACCTTTCATATGACCCTGTTGAAAATAGGTCTCCTCAAAAAAAGCCTCATTCCTGACGTTAAAAAGATGACGGATCTAAAAAACTCTTTAAGCATAAGTGCTCAGTGAAGTATTTGAGTGAGCACTACAGGCTGTGTGTCATACAGTATCAGTAAAGTCCAGATTAAGCTACAAGGAAGTGGTTTGTGTCTCAAAATGCTATTTAAAAGCAGAAAATGATTCCTGAGTGAAGGTATTTTCAGAGGGATAAATACAAGAACACACATTTTTAATCATCTTGGTTTTTCATCATCAATGGTTTTGAAAGCTAAGCCTCTTTTGACTAAATTTGAGGCCAGAACAAAGATTGGTAGAAAAGGTAATAACAATTAGACAACATCAGCCCTGTTTTATGATCCCCTTCATTTGCTAAGCTTGTCCCAGTTGAATGAAATTTGTGTGAACATAATCAACTAATATGAAAACTAATTTAAAGAAATATAATTCATATAAAGAAACAAAGAATGAAAGCTGTTGCTATGAATGCTTGAAAAGAGTGACTAAAATGGATTTTTTAGACAGTAAAAATGGCCAGGCAATTCCCATGGGTTAGGTGTTCTTACATGGAGCAGAAAAAAGGACTAATGCAGACTAGAGGTGTGTATTAGGGTACTGAAGACACTGCTACTAAAACACTGAAAGAAATTCTGTTGTCCAAAAATGAAGCACTGAGGCAGCAGCTGAAACAGCCAGAAAGACAAACTGCTGAGCAGCTGAAGAAATTGATATAAAGGTTTTTTAGCTTGGCAAAGAGAAAACAGAAGTGTAACATAGAGTCACTTTCATGGGACAAAATATTAGATACTTAATGACTTTCATTTAGAAAGGCATGAAAAGAAGAGATTAGGAATTGGAAGACAGAAAAATCCGCATGGGAAATAATGCACACATTTAAACATCTATTAAAATGAATAACCACTGGAAGAAATTAGCACATGAATTGCTGAATTTTCCATTTCTTTGTGTCATCTAATGAAAACAGGATGAATAAACTTCTCAAAGACGGTTTTAATCTTTGACTTTACCTTCACTGAAAATAGTTTTGTTCTACCCAATTTTTGTCCTCAGCAGCACAGTACCAGAGTGAAAATGAAAAGCACGTGATAGACAGGTATAACAGAGCAAGTGATCCAAGCCCAGATCAGGGCCTTGAAGACTATTAACTGAATCCTAGGAAAATTACAACATTGTACTCCTATAAAAAGCACTGAAGGATGAATTTTGCCTTCTTTTTCCTCAAGTAGTTTAAAAGAAGCTTTAATTCTATAGCAGTAGAATTTTACAGTGTGTATATATCTATATATTTATATATATTATACTTTGTTTGATTGTCCTTTTTCTTTCTCTCACAATAGCAGCTAGGATATTTTTGCAGCTCCTCTTCATGCCTTTGCATGTGTCTGCTATCCTCTGGGTGCAGGTAATTACTATTACGTGTCTAAATACCTGATTTTATGGATCCCATTTTGGCAATTTGCATTACAACTCCCAAAATTGTGGAACAAAATTTCCTCCAAAAAAAAAGAGATGAACTGGGAAGAAATAAAAAGTTAAATAATATTGCAAACTCAGCTATTGTGTGATAAAATCAGCCCTAAATGAAGTAAACAAACAAACAAACAAACAAAAACAACAAACATAGTAGGAAAAGTAGAGTAATTGGCTCCAATTTATGACTCGAAAAATGCCCACAATGCTAACTTCATTAATATATACCAGTAAAACACAAATATATCCCTAGCTTGATTTATATGATTTGAAAAGTTTTGTGACCTATTCCTGCTCTAGATTTTTACATCTGTGGAAATATAATTGGTGCAGGCCTTGTTTGACATTATAGGAGTTCACGAATTATGGGTTTTATTTAAATGTTTCTGGATTATTTTTAGATTTTCAGACTCTTAGTGTCTCAAAAGCAACACTTTGATTAAAAAAAAAAAAGACTCCCTCAAAATATGCTTAAAATCTCTTACATTAAATTAATTTAATCTAAATTTTTAGGCAATAGTAGGCAAAAAGACATAAACCCCCAATGTAAGTGACCTGGAATTCATGAGGTATAGCAACGCAGCCAGAGTGCTTCCTCCCAGCTTTGCCTCCTTGAAGTCACTGGCATCACCATAATGGTGCTCTGGGTGAGCTCTTCATTTTCCCCAAACACAACCTCAATTCTGTTTTCTTTGTCATTCCTAGTTGCCGTTGCTCCTCTGCAGTTTAGGAAGCATAACTTAATCCATCATCCTCTAAAGCACTTTGCAATCATGAAATGAAATGCATTTGAGATATGTAGCAACTATTACGAGCTAATTAATGATACTTTAAGGAAGAGAAGAGCAGGCAGCAGCAATGTGGCTTGTTCTTTGCTACAGTAAGGTTTGCAATATAAGGAGCAGTCACATGGAACAAAGATGTTCTCTTTTAACCAAGCCATGCGCATCTCTTCTGTCATCTACAATTGGCAATAATTCATGTCAGAGCTCCACAGGGCTTCAGGATAAAAGTAGACTGGCAGAGTTGCCCCTCTGCTCAAAAAGTGAGTTAGACACTCTGTAAATCAGGAGATCTGCCTTCTCGTATACAATTTACTTTTAATAACCCCATTGTAGGCATTCATGCAGAAGAAGAGGCTGAGACACTTGAGTTTGCTCAACCTTGAGAACAAAAGGCAAAGATGGGATCTTGTTGCTGTCTGCCGATACATAACGGGAAGATGTGGAGAAGATAGAGACCATTCTTTGAGGTACATGGTGAAAGGATCAGAGGCAAACCCCCAAGTTTCAGCAAGAATGAATTCTGACTGTAGGGAAACAAGATTTCACCATGAGGGTGGTGAAACACTGAAATAAGTCACCCGCTGAGGCTATGAAACTCCATCCTTGGAGATATTTGGAACCTGACTGAGGAAGGCCCTGGGCAGCATTGGGCAAACTGTTGGAATAGATGGTCTCCAGAGGCCTCTTCCATCCTTAATTATTCTGTGATTCCATTACCTGGATAGTTTTCAGAGCATTTCCTGTTGGTCTAGTTCTGCTTATGTTAATATTAGATTATTGAATGTTTTTATTGAAAACTCCATCTCCTTAGTATTAGTAATATATGACCTTAAAAGAAGCAACTTCCTCACACTATTTTTTTCTTTGTGCTTTAAAAAGGTATTTATTTATATATATTTTTCCTTCTGATTAAGTAATGATTTTCAGACATAATTATTTCCACAGATTTGTATTGTGATATCAAATAAAGAAGTTGGCATTGAGCTTTTCAAAAGAGGCCCTACCTCTCACTAACATCCCTTCTACATGTTTTTAAGAGTTTGTTGTAGTCTTTTTGCTCTTCAACCACAACTTCACTCAGATTCTGATCATCTCAGACAGTGTCACACAGCTCTGAAGAACAAACATCCCATTTGCTTCTCTTAAGGAAGGCATTCCCTGTTACCTCTTTCCCTTCCCTTCTGACAGGTCCAATGTTAATCTGACAAATCACTAAAAAAACAGAAATTCATAGAATCACAGAATCATAGAATGATTGGGGTTGGAAAGGACCTTACAGATCATCAAGTCCCAATCCCCCTGCTGTGGGCAAGGGCACCTCCCACTAAAGCAGGATGCTCAAAGTCCCATCCAGCCTGGGATGGGACTTGAACACTTCCAGGGATGGTGCTTCCACAGCTTCTCTGGGCAACCTGTTCCAGTGTCTCACCACCCTCACAGGAAAGTATTTCTTACTAGTATCCAGTCTGAATCTCCCCTTTTCCAATTTAAAGGCATTACTCCTTGTCCTGTCACTACACTTCCTGACAGAGTTCCTTTCCAGCTCTCCTGTAGGCTCCCTTCAGATACTGGAAGGCTGCTGCTATAAGGTCTCCCTGGAGCCTTCTCTTCTCCAGGCTGAACAACCACAGTTCCCTCAGCCAGACTTCGTAAGAGAGGTGCACTGTCCCTCTGATCATCTTCATGACCCTCCGCTGGACCCATTCCAACAGTTCTATGTCCTTTCTATGTTGAGGACTCCAGAGCGGGACACAGTACTCCATGTGGGGTCTCACGAGAGCAGAGTAGAGGGGTAGAATCACCTCCTGCAACCTGCTGACCACACTTCTTTTTATGCAGCCCAGAATGCATTTAGCTTTCTGGGCTGCCAGTACACACTGCCAGCTCATGTTGAGCTTCTGAGTAAATCCAGAGATTCCACCATCACTCCCAAGTCCTTCTCCTCAGGGCTGCTCTCCTGCCATTCTCCACCCAACCTGTATTGCCACATCCCAGGTGCAGGACCCTGCACTTAGCTTGGTTGAACTTCATGTGATTTGCACGAGCCCACCTCTCAAGCCTGTCTAGGTCCCTCTGGACAGCATCCCTTCCCTCCAGTCTGTCCAATGCACCACTGAGCTTGGTGTCATCGGTAGACGTGCTGAAGGTGCACTCTATCCCACTGTCCATGTCTCCAACAAAGATGATAAATAGCACAGGTTCCAGTACCAATCCCTGAGGAATACCACTCAGTACTGGCTGCCACTTGGACACTGAGCCGTTGACCACACCCTTTGAGCGTGCCCATCCAGCCAGTTCCTTATCTACTTGAGTGGTCAATCTATCAAATCTATAACTTTCCAGTTTTGAGACCAGGATGTCGTGCAGGATGGCATCAAAAGCTTTGCATAAATCTAAGTAGATGATCTCTGTTCTGCCCTTGTTTGCAAAGTCTGTGGCAGTATCATAAAAGGCCACCAAATTTGTCAGGCACAATTTGCCCTCGGTGAAGCCATGTTGGCTGTCTCCAATCACCTCCTTGTTTTCCATGTGCCTTAGCAGAGATTCCAGGAGGATTTATTTATTTATATTTTGCTTCATTTTCTGGTCATCACAATCACAGCAGCATTTAGAAAGCTGAATTAGCAAGTGCAGAGGCAGAAGAACATCAGAGCACTGAAAGGTCGCAAAGAATACCAGTATTCTTCAGTATTACTGAATACTAGTGAGCCTATTATATTGATTTACACTTCTTAGCATAATTTCACCTGTGGGCTGGGATTTGATGATGCAATGACTTCTACAATGTCTACAAGGAAGATGCAGATATCTGACCCAGTCATTTACACTGCCCTTATAGCCAATGGATATGAATCAGTAGATGATAAAAACAGATCACATAGATCTTGGTCTACAACTGACATTTGACATGCCTTTTGATGTGTAGATGCAGTGCTGAGGGACATGGGCTAACGGTAACTTGGCAGTGCTGGTTAATGGTTGGACTTAATGATCTTGAAGGTCTCTTCCAATCATAATTATTCTATGATACAGCGATTAATTTTGAGCTGAATCTCATTTAACACGTAAATGAAGCATTTCCAGGTAAGTGAAATGGCTCAAAACTCCCCTCCTCCATAATTTTGAGTAACAAAAAAATGTATGTTCTTGTATGGTTTGAGTGATACAACAGGAGATTTTCTTTCTTTTTGAACAAAGGAAAGGAAAGGGAATAAAATAAAATAAAATAAAATAAAATAAAATAAAATGTAGAGAATTGCATAAATTAACATATTTTCATTTCTGTAATGAAATCCTATATTCAAACTGCTCCAGAAACTGTCAGAAAAACAAGATAGAAGTAGAATTCAAATGCTTTTTTCTTTTGTGGGAAGAAATTTTATTAAACTGACTTAAGACAACATATGCAAGCTTAAAAAAAATAGTAATACCACATGTAAAAATTAGCTTATAGTTATAGTTACACGTGGGAATATCCAGATTTGCACATTTTTCGAACCTCCTAATCCTGAGGAAAAGAGATGAAATTTTTCTTCACTTTACACCTCCACAATTTGAAAACCAAGATACAAGCTGCTAAGTGTGTACAATCAGTTCTGAAGAGTTTCACAGATGATACTGACCTCCACTTCTCATTTACTGATCACAGCCACCACCACTAATTTCTGGGGAATCATAAGATGCCAAACATCTTTAAATAATCACCAGTCAAGTGCCTCTCCAAAAAAGCTTGTTATGCCTCTAAAGTGTAGTAGTCTGGAGAGACTACGACCAGCACTTTTAATCATGCCCAGTGATGTCAGAGCTCAAATTGCCCACTTTGGGTCTGATTTGCGTAAGTATGAACATTTGCAGTTACCGGACCTGTGCGTACTCAGAACCACCAAATGCCATTTGAGAATATGAAAGTTAATTGGGCTGGAATTGCACTGACATGACTCACTCTGAGCAGCCAAGAGCTGAACCACAGTTTGACAGGTCAGCCAGTGGCTAAGGAATGAATTCCTGGCGCAACTGAGGGTAATCACAGACCTCACCAGTTTTGCTTTTAAACATTGTAGTTCATCTTGCTTTAAATAATATAGCTACATAGTAATATCCATATACATAAAACTTCAAAAATCCCACTGAAATACTTCTCTGCCCACACTGTTTTCCTTCAAAAGGTGAGAGGAGAAGAAACATCGCTGGCATATGTTAGTTACCTTGATTAATGCAGACCTGGAAGGTGTTTTGAAACTGCAGTGATAACACAAAAATGGCCAGTTTATAGCTATGCAATATCAATAGCCCTTTTTCAAAAGCTTTCTGCTTTGCCTCCTCTTTAGATCCATGATATTATCTATGTCTGCAGTAAAGGAGACTGATGCTAACCGCAGACAAGATCTCATGATTATCTGTACGTTTTATACAACTGAGTAATCATATTCAGCCTCAATCAGCACACATAAGAATGAGTAATTTATTTTCTAAACAGGATGCTAAGAGACAAGACTTCCTACATCTATTGTTCTATAAGCATCTGACTTCTGGACGTAGTGGTTTTATTGCATTGTCTGAATAGCACCACTTCTGCTAAAGCTTGGGAAAAAATACTGTCAGGATTGCTGCTGCCTCAATTGCATTTTTGATAGAATAGATCAAACAGATGAAAGTCACGAGTCAATTCACAGCACACACCGAGCCACCTCTCATCTGCCTAAACACACTATGCAGACACGCTTTAAATTATGAGCATTTCGTGTTTTGTTTTGTTTGTTGGTTTGGGTTTTTTTTTTTTTGTAAATTCTTTAGCAAGTCAATTAACCAGCACAAAGATGGAGAAATGAGCATTTGATGGGAACTGCAGGGAGAAGACAGCAGCTGCTCGATAAAATAAGAACAGAAAACAAATTATGAATCCAGCTTTGAAAATTGTTAAGCAGCTCTATGGCCCAGCCACAACCTTGGGACAAGTCCAACATAAAAGCTTAGGTTAAAAACATAAATAGTCTCCACTCCAAAAGTTGGAAAAGTAGTCAGAGCATGAAAATGTAGGTTTATAACAGTATTTAGGTAGATATCTAACCCGAAATCAATAGCTGTTACTCAAGATGGGTTCTTAGTACCTCAGAAATATTCGTAATATGGTCCTTAGAAGCCTCTATTTTTACTCAAAGCCAAAGACATACTCACTGCTAAAAGCTTCAGTCATTTTTATAAATGGAGAGCATTCTTCTGTCGATGCTGTGGTGTCATGGATGCTTTTGAAAAGTGTCATGGATGCTTTTGAAAATTTTAGCTAAGGTCTTCTAGCTACACATAATTAAATCCTTTTCCTGACCTAGGTAGGATTATTAATGCTTAGCAGGGTAAATTCTATTCCACACAACTAAAACACACAACTAAAACTTCGGCTCATACTTCCATATTACATTTCAGTTACTGCAATTTCTTCTACTCATTCACTGGCACATAAAATCTTGTTTCACTGAAATCTATCCAAAATTGAATTTACTAGATCTTTGCTTTGATCAGCTTTTCCATGAGACCTACAAAACTGTAACAGCGTTTAGTTTGGCAGTATTATTAGGCTGCAGTCCGTCTTGCTGATCATTATTGCCTTACTCTTTCCTTGCACTCTGTCTTCTGCCTCTCTGCAAGCATCTCTAATCACAGCTTGTACATAAAACATAACTGTTTAGGCAGAGGTGGCATATATGTTCTACCTTTCTAAAAAACATGTAGCAAAAAAGGCATGATCAAAAGTCACTTGGATAACACAAATAAATAGTAACGCCTTGCAGCCTCTGTCTCTGGGAACAGCAAGTTCTTTTCGGAAAACTGCACATGTGCATGTGCACATACACCTATATGAATCATGTGATATATTTTAGAATCATAGAATGGTTAGAGTTGGAAGGGACATTAAAGATCATCAAGTTCCAACCCCCCTGCCATGGGCAGGGACACCTCCCACTAGAGCAGGTTGCTCAAAGCCCCATCCAGCCTGGTCTTCAACACCTCCAGGGATGGGGCATCCCCAAATTCTGTGGTCTCTTTTAGACCATCTTCTCATGTTCAGCCAACTGGACGCAGTCAAATATTATTGTGCAAATATTTAAAGATTGTTTCATCCCAAGAAAAACAATCACATTGGAGAGCAATGTGTTCAAAGGCTCTCAGAGCAACCCAGCTCTGAAACATCTGATGGGTTTGTAACAGACTGTGTCATTACAACCCAAAAACTGCGAACAAGAACATCTTGTTGATTTTATTTGTGATAGACTTGTTGATGGTTTTTGAGGGCTGACTGAAGGAGATAATTGTTATTTTGTGATCACAATTTGTACCTGTGTGTGGAGTAGCAATGACCATCTTGACTGAAGCCCAGAGAGTCTGAACTAGGATCCTGTAGCTCCTCGCATGCCGCAGGCCAGTGTCAGCCTGGAAGGACCCAGTGGCCTTTGGGAGATGCTTTTTTCTGTAGCATCCTTTCATAACAGGAACACAAGTTTTGAAGATTAATGATAAATCCCATCAGCCCACCTAGACTGGTGAATATGACTGCAGAAAAATTGTGCCTGCTAAATGTTACAGTGATAGGGTGAATGTGAATGGCTCAAAGCTGCACCGGGGGAGGTTTAGACCGGGCATTGGGAAGCATTTCTTTACCAAGAGGTGGTCCAACAGTGGAACAGGCTTTCTCAAGAGGTTGCCAGTGTTTCAGAGGCATTTGGGCAACATGCTTTAACTTTTGGTCAGCTCTGAAGGGATTAGACTAGATCATTGTTGGCCTCTCCCAACTGAAACCTATTCTATTCTATTCTATTCTATTCTATTCTATTCTATTCTATTCTATTCTATTCTATTCTATTCTAGCCCAGTTTTTTAATTGTAAAACACATCTACATGTAAAAAAGTAGGTTTCAAACTCCACAATGAGTCAGGGCGTATCAGATGGGGTGGGGTGGGGTGTGCCTAAGCCTTCATTAAGGAGAAGAGAGCTTGGTACAATGTTTTTTATGCTGGAGCACAACCTAAAGTGTATATGGAAAGTGTGTTGCCATAGGAACTACTTTGCTGAAATGAGTAGGAGAAGTGAAGTGCGGTGAGGGAGAGAAGCATTTAAGGAAAGTGGGAAAGTACTGAATACTACCATATATGAGAAGCCACTGAATTTGTAAGATATTAGACAGATGTTAATAAGGTGATTAAATAAATTAAAAAAAAAAACACAGCAGAAAAGGTAGACATAATCCACTGACTAATTGGGGGGAAAAGAGCTAATTGTAACAGAATAAAGCAGAACAAAAGCAGAGTCAGCTTTCTGCACATACAGCTACCCAAGCACCAACTAAAAAGTGGAACACCAATTTTATGAAATTGGCCCCAAACCAAGATGATGTGTAAATGTCTAAACTTTGTAATTCAAGCAACAAACCCAAATAAACTGTAAAAAAACCCAACCAAACAAAAAAAAAAATCCCACCAAAAATATTACTATTAGTTTTGATTTTCTTGCAATAACAATTAAAAACCCCAACATAATACAATTTCTAAATAAGGTGATTTCTAGAATTCAGTCACTTAGTCTGCATAGTGGGTAGTACAGTTGGATGATAAAGAGATGCTGGAGGACCTGAAACCAGAGATACATTCCCTTGGTATGTATCCCTTTGGACTCCGAGAGGTGAAGAGTGTTGCCATCTACTTCAGTTGCAGTAGTAAGGAGAAAAGCACCTCTAAAAGAATGTTATCATAGATAACCACATTACTAATGGTTAATAGCTCTTGGCTGACTGAAAGTAGAGCCCTGCTGTGCTATGACTTATATACCCAGAGCATTGCTGCCTCCTCCTTAGATATAAATAGATGAAAAAGGCACAGGCTATGGAGAGAGTATAACACGCAGAAACAAATATCAATTACCTTGGTATCTCTTGTGCAGAATAGGCAGAGAAGTACACAGGGCCTTTGAAGGGATAACGAGGGAGGAGGTGAGGATTAATGAGGAAGGTGAACAATCGTGGAGCAAAGATGAAGCACAATGACCAGGTGAGGGTAAGAAATGAGAAGATTCACTCAGAACTGCAAGACCTGCAAAGGGCTGAGATGTCCATGTGGTGCTCAGGGTTGCTGGTAAGATGGAGACCCCCAGCTCACTCCCCTGAGCTATGGCTGTCTCCTGTGGAGCAGGAGAGAAGAGATGAGAGGCAGAACTTGCCCGCTGGCAGCGTGGGGAGGTGGGATTCAGGCCAGAGAGTGGAGGAGGCTCAGTAGCCCTGCTCTGCTCTGCTGCAGTCAGATCAAGCCAAGCCCCAGTAGCACGTGGACCTGGAGCTTCCAAATTAACACATACAAGGCTCTGCCCTAATATGATACAAGATTAACAAGCATGCAGAAAGAATATTTTATTCTTCACTTTCAGTAAAGGAAACACCCAGAGATAGAATGTTGGGTGATGTATTTGTAATACTGTAAGTGTTGGTTACATAGGTTTGGTTTATTCCTTATATAATAAAGGAAATGCTAGAACACTGGCTACAAAATGCAATGCAATGCAATAATATAAATTTTAGGCAAGGTTGGTGGTTTTTTTTTTGTTATTTTTTATTTGTTTGTTTTTGGGGTGTTTGGTTTTTTTGGGTTTTTTTTTTTAGTAATATCTATACTAATAAAACTGTTAAGATTAAATCAGATTTTATTATCTCATTTTAAAAATGAGCCCCGTTCTTAAACTGCAATCTGCAAACTCAATCTGGAATTCTTTATATAAATGTCAGGCACAACTTTTATTTTAGATCACGTTTTGTGAAATAAATGCTAAATGAAACCTTAAGTTATACTGTCTATTTCTACTATAATTTTATGTTCACTGTTCATATGTTGTCAGAGTCACAGAACTTGAATACATATATGAATATATTAAAATAATACAAAACATGCTTAGAAATTTGAAAATCTATTAAAAATGCATATTTATTTAAATACATGTATAAAGCAAAGAATCTGAACAATTTCTTGAACTGTGTATTATCATAAAAATGTGAGCTGCAAATAAAAAGGTTCTGTACAGTTTAAGAAGCACATCAAGGGGATTCAATCTTCATTTTATACAGGAAAGTAAGGGAGGCGAAAAAGATTGTACAGGCCTTAAATAGCTATGTTAGCTGCTCAGATTTTCAAGGCAACTAACCATTTGAAGTCACGAGGCTTTGGCAATTTACAAACACTAACCATCTGCTCTTCAGTTTCCAGAAATCAGCTGCACAGAAAAGAGCACCCAAACCCATACGAAACAATGCGAAACAAAACGCAGGAGTCACAGCCAGGAACATCAGGAAGGAAAGAAGGTCACAGCAATGACCAACAGTACTTTCTCACATTTTGAAGAACCCTTTTAGTTTTCTACAGTGACATGAGAAGCTTTATTACTGGGGAGTATGTGTCCTTTCTCGTCAGTATCCACGCTTTTAGAAGTCTGGAACTGGATCTCAATACCAAAACAGCTCATCTGCATCTTGTATTGGAGATGTTTTCCCACCTGATTTATTTTTCTTTTTAACCGTACATTTCAAAGTGCTGTATAGTGTTTCCCTTCATAAACCTGGGATAGAATTTAAAATAGTAATGAAATAACTCAGTCTTGGTAAACTCTAATTCCCATAGCCTTATTAAATTAGCATTATCAGTTGATGTTTCCAAAAAGAACTGAAACTAGAAATAATAATATTAGCAGCCTTTCATTTCAGAAAGATACTCCATGATGAAAGTTTCTCCTGGACAAGCATCTGAAACTGTTCAGAATAAATTGCTTTAGGGTGCCTCTAAACTACATCTTTATCTATTATCAAGTATCCATCCAACCTAACTAGGGATTATATTTTTTTCCCCTGTAGTTCTATATGAAGACTTTATATCTGCTGTGATTGCTGTAAAAGCTCACTGACCTGTAAAAGAAGCAGCCACTCAAGGGCAGTAAAAACAGCTGTAGAAAGATGACTGCCACACGCATAACCAAATAATTCATCGTGATTAATGTCATTATCATAAATCCCACAGAAAGGAATAATGCTTTGCCACTTATAAAGCTTTGCCCTCAGCAAAAATTTTAACAGTGAAGTTAATACAGGACACATCACTGTGCTCTGCAAATCCCTCATCTAAATCCATTCCCCACTAGAAAATACAAATTGCAGACAAGACTCCAGGGATCTTAGGAAGGGGAAAGACCCTCAGAAAAAAAATCAACTGCAGGAGGAATTTGTAATAAAACTCAAGTATTAAGTAAGACTACAGTAGTTAATTGAGACTACAGTGTGGTAGAACTGGAACTGATTTCCTAATGCAACTAAATATCTGTACTAATATAAGACAAGAGGCAAGTTTCCCCTCCTCATGCCCTGTAAGCAGAGATTGGCCTCTCTCCAGGAAAGCACACCCATGCAAGACCCTCGCTGTGCCAGCAGCACCACTAAAATAGCCAAAAGTTTCCTTAGTGGAGGTTTAGCACAGCAGCCCATCACACTGGAACATCCCTGGACAAGGGGAAATCACTGAAATATCATGTCTTTAGCTCCTCTGGCTTCAGTTAGAATGAACTCATCCCATTGGGAAACATATAAAAGTCCTGTCTTTAAATGACCTTTTACATGCAGGAGCTGCACCTCAACCCATGACTGGACAGATAACAAACTGCTGACCTTTCCCAGCCTCTTCATCTGTCTAGCTAAGATTTCTGCTCCTCAGGACAGGGCTAGATAGATGTTTTTATTCAACTTATTTTAGTGCATTTTGGGAGGAAAAAAAACCAAACACAATATGACAATAGCTGTGCTTCTTTATCCCAGCCTTTCTAGTCACTGCCCTTCCTCCCCGTGTATTTGTTACTTGTGTGTTCACCCATCACCTGTGTTTCATAGGTCCATAAAGCATCATGAATGCTCACAGCATGGATCATTCATGGAGCACTCAGAAACAATTATGCTGCTAGTGTCTTCTACCAGCATAACCTTATTTCATTAACTGCTAACTTGGAAACTGCTAAGAACCACAATCAAAGCTGAATGTCCTTGGCAAAATCATAGCAGTGGCTTTCCACCAGCACAAAGCATTGCAAACACAGAGCTTTCTGCTCTGAGAGTGCCACTCACAAAGTCACTGTGAAGAGGAAAGATGAAGACACTATTTGGCCCTATTTTTATTAAAGCCAAGGAGAAAGCACAGAGGAAAGTTAGGTGCAAAGCTGCCAGTTAACACTCTGTGAATCCTCAGAACTTCCTACAGCGTACAAGCACAAATCAAGATCTTTGGAAACAGAGAGACACAAATAATTTCGGGCATATCTCACCAGCCTCTCTGACCACCAAGCTGTTCTCTGTTTTGCATTCAGGAAGAGCTGCTAAGGGAGCTGGGGCTGTTCAGCCTGAAGAAAAGGAGGCTGAGGGGAGACCTTATCACTCTCTACGACTGCTTGATAGGAGGTTACAGAGAGGTAAGAGGGTCGGTCTCTTCTTCCAAGTAACAAGCAATAGGACAAGAAGAAATGGCCTCAAGTTGCATTGGGGAGTGTTTAGACTGGATATTGGGAAAAAACTTTTCACAGAAAGGTTTATCAAGTATTGGATCAGGCTGCCCAGGGAAGTGGTGGAATTGTCATTCCTGGACGTATTTAAAAGATGGGTAGACATGATGTTGAGGGACACAGTTTAATGGTGGTTTTGTCAGTTAGGTTGATGGTTGGACTCATGATCTTAAAGGCCTTTTCCAACCTAGATGATTCTGTGATTCTATGACAGATCCCTACTTGCTCTGAAGCTCTGTGAGCCAGCCAGATGTGAACCAGTTCTGAAATAACAGCTACTGATGGTCCTAATGCACCTAGGCATCTACTAATGCTTCTTAAGAGGAAGGACTACTTGCCTGTCCACAGTGCTCTGATAATGATCCTGAGTAGCTTTTGAGGTGGAGCTTTCTGATACTCCATTCCTTTGGGGTGGCCAGTGCAGCCAGGGTGACCTTGGCCTCTGTCCTGGCATATTCCCACACTCGAAGGTACACTAGTGCTGCTCCTCCACTCTAGGAGGCCAGCTCTAATCCACAGAAAACAACCAAACAATTCTTCCTATTTTTCTCTTTATTTTCTTTTTCTAAGGAGGTTCAGTTTTTGGTTAGATTTGCTCCTTGGGCTGGTTCCACATGACATTGCTCAGCCCTAAACTAGTTCTTCTGGCATCATTGGGGCAATTTGTCAAACAAGCCTTGGATGCATTTCAGAATTAGGAGAAATGCACTATGTAGTTGCTTATCTCTCTGTTGTCCACAAAAGAAAATTAAATAACTAAGTTACCTTTATTTTATACTGCTAAAATTAGAGGAGATTAATATTATCATCTGAGTTCCTTTCTTCCTGCTGCTCTTGGTATTACTCCATGTATCAGAGAAACTTCTGGAAGTATTCATGTTGAAAGCAGTACATGTTCCCCAAAAGACTCAATTTCAGTTAATTAGGATAATCTCATTTTTTAAATCCTTAAGAATCCTGATCTGTTTTACTTGGGAATTATCTTCTTTATCATGACTTTTCAATATTTTGATCTTCAGCCGCAATTATTAGTGACTTCTCATTAGCTTTGCTTTCTAGTTGTTTGATCTGAACAGTATGCAGAAGAAAACTTATTTCCCAGAAGGATCTAGTGACTACTAAATAGTATGGTTGATAGAATCAGGAGAGTTTCTACGGAAAAGGCAATCCTGTTTATGCAATTAATAGCAATTTTGTGAATTTGAAAACATTGTTTCTGAAGGCTGGTTTTCTTCCAGGAAAGAAAATTAATGAGAAACACAGCAATTAGCAATCATGAAAGGATTAATTTAATGAAATGACAAAATATGAATGTAGGTGAAGAATAAAGGCTGCCTCGCAGTGCCATACATTGGCACAGCGTAAAGTAGCAGGGAGGACTCCCATTTTCTGCAGTTTCTCTTTCATCTTTGTATTTCCTCCTGGAGATTGAACATTCTATCACTCTGATTCACTTAAGGGTTTTGTTGGAAGGTAACAGGCTCTAGGTAAACTTAGTGGAGAGGAAGGAAAGAGGAAAATTATCATTACTAATGAAAAGAAACAGGAAGTGAGAAATCGATTGCAGTGATTATACCAGTGGATTGTAGCCTCCTCTGGCCAGGAGGAGTACCAGTCCTCGGCTGTCCTCTGCCTGTTCCTTCTCTTTGCTTCCTACCAGCTCATAGGAAGAAGTTTTTAAGCAAAAAAAGTTCAGGTTACTTGCAGGGGTGGGAAGGACCAGGGCCCACATGGGATTTGTGTGCCCATTAAGGATACACAGAAAGGTTCAGGATCTGCATCTCTGACCTCTGCTTGTAGAAGAGCTGCATGCCCCCTGTGCCTTCTCTCCTCTCCCTTTCCCTCCTCTCTATCTCCATTGCCACATCATAACTTAGTATTCAGATTATTCCTTTCTTTCCATATTTTATTCCTCTTATTCTTCCTTTAGGATGCAGTAATGCTTCATTTCCCTTTCCTACAAAGAAGCACACAGAGCTTTTCCACAGCTACCTCTCCCATAACACCTGACTGAGACAAACTGCCTGGTTTCACATGACATCCAAATGTCTTTACTCTCAAATCACCCCCTAAAATTACTCTTCCTCATAGCAAGCACAAATATCTGTTTAGCCTGTATCTCACTCAAAACAAGGGCTAACTACATTTTAACCAAAAAAAACTATACAAAAAAAAGAGAAGTCAATCAATTATATCCTCATTAAAGTTTTTACTATTTCCTCATTTTCTTAATGTTAGAGGCAATGTTTTTTTATGTAATTGAGTTGACAAACAATTTTAGTTTGCTAAACCATTACAGCTAGGTTTTTTTTGTCATGTGTAAACTTGTTAAGACTGATAATAACAGATGCATGGAAACCTATGGTCTGATTCAGATCTTGAATCAGAAACTTCTGCCTTCTTGACTGAATCACACGCTAACATAAAGAACAACGTGCACTTTCTGATTTACCAAGAATAAATATTTCTATGCTTTTTTTACCCCTAGACTTTATTCATAACTCATAATCATCGCCTAATTGCAGTAAACAAACCAACCCCAAACTCACTGAGACTGAGAGCACAGAACCCATAGAAGGGATACTTCAAAAGGGCTTGCTAGTGATACAAAAATAAGATTTAGAAGTGGAATATAGATAGTGATGATTCAGTGCCTTTCAAAGAGTCAGTCTGCAATTACAATCTCTGTGCTTGGAATGAATGGGAACAAAAAAAATAAAAAGGCTGACAACAGTCCAGGTTGTCAATCTAATTCTGTGTCAGCCCCATTTAGCTGGGCTTGATGGCCGTGTCAGGTGGTGGAAAATACAACACTTACTCCCACAAGTGCACTTGACAATATTTCTGTCTTAGAAGACAGTCACTGATGTCTCCACCAAAAGCACAAAACCAAGCCTTAAGAGAGGTTAGGCTGTGAGAATGTCTCTGTTGATAACCATATAGACATTAATTTAATGCTATAATAAATATATTATAGCTATTTTCCAAAATAAGACTCTATGAGTTTTCAAAACCTTCCATTTCCCCCAGTTTTCTATGCAATGCTACGTTGTCTTTATCTGATGTTCTGATTAGTCATTCCATTGTCTCAGACCGTAGCTGTGAGTCTCACTGCTTATTACTACAGTCTCTGAGAGATTTATGAGCAGAATCAACAGGAAACTTTAAATTAGTCATTATAAACAGAATGGCAGCTAATTTGAGATCTTGAGATCAAACAAATGAAATCTTATTTTCAGAGTTAGTCGAAGCCTGATGTCTAACAAAATTTTAGCTACAGATTTAGGAGTTGCACTAGCTACATATTTAGGAGACAATTATTTTAAAGGTGACTGAACAGCCTCTCTATAGTAACAGTCAAAAAAGCTTAAATCTGTTCTGTTGGAGTGAGGAGTCTGCCTTTTCTTAGTTCTCTGTTTCTGAATCTAGTAAGGCAAATCCAGAGGACAGGGAGTAAAGAGAAGAGAGAAATGGAAGACTGATCGCTTTTGTTCTCCATGACTTTCTGTGGCAAGTTGGCTGAGCCAAAGAACCCATTTCTCCATACTTTGTCATTGCAAAGCTGTAGAAGAGGAATCCAGCACCTGTAGCCATGCAGCAGATAGGAAGCCACCTACTGACAGGTATCTGCTTGGTCACCATCTCCACACAGTTTCCAGATTTCATTTTTCTTTTTCAATTCATTGGGGATGAGAAAACAAAAAGCTGTTTTGAGTGTGAAGTCGTATCAGAGATAGACATCAAATCACATCAACTATCAATATATTGACAGTCAATGAGGCAAAGCTCCTAGGAATTTGGACTTTTGGTCACAATAAATGCCATCTGTGTATTCTGGTTCATTGTTGCATTATGGAGCAGTGCTATTTGCACTTATCAAATGTAGTGATCACCATGGCAACTCCCCACTCACTTTTTCTACTATTTTGCTTGTCAATCTGTTAGAGGTATGGAGTTTCAAGGCAAAACCCTGCAAAAGGCTGAACAATTTTGACATCCTTCTTGTGCTCAGAAAGGGTGTTCTCAGCACCTCAGTAGAGCGGCTCAGCCCCTTACAATGGATGTCATCCTGCACTATGTAGTCAGAAAGAGTCTGTCTCAAGTTCAGCCAATGTGAGATACAAGTTGTCATTTATACACACATGTAATTTCCTTATCTATGTTACTGCAGCCCCCGATGCCCCCATCAGCATGGCATTAAGACTTCACTTAGAGTTGGTAATTAATTAATTAATTAATTAATGTATTTTTAAAAACAAGGCTGCTAGATTTTTTTTGCACTTCTGTCATTTGTTCCTGTAGGGTGAAGGATGTTATCCTTCCTTCTGCCCATCACCCTGACATGGGAAGAGCAGCGGAGAAGGTGTAGGAGTATTTTGCTCTGACTGTATACTACTTTCTCGTTTGCAGCAATTCACAGTCAGAGCACTCTAAGCCTGCACTGACCTGTCACAATTTATCTTCTCTGATTTCCTACTTGTGATAGGAAAAGGGCAAAGAGAAGAACATAATGAATGAAATGAAATGAAGCCCTCAATGCAAAGCTGTCCAGTCCAACTATCAATTTGTCCAGGGAGATAAGCTTCACAAAGGGATGCCCTGAACTTCACATCTCTGCCAACACTCCTCCAGGATCTGTCTACAGGGCAACCAGAGATGTGTGTGCCACCCACACAGCCTCATGCAACTTGTTCACGCACCACTAACAGAGGTAGCATGTGCTTTACTGCAGGTTCATCAAGCTGACCTGAAAAATCACAGGAACAATAATTGAAACTCAGGTGAGTAGTTGGTAGCAGAGCTTATAGCTAGATCAAACGTATGCATGCAGGCTTCTTAGTACAGCCTTTGGATCAGGTGTTATCTGAGTGATTATTGTTGTTTCTACCCTTCTGTGTTGTATTACTGGGAACTAGGGAGTGGGAACTTCTACATGGGAGATTTGTCCACCCAACACATGGTAGGATAGGACCTCCATTATCTAAATGTAATGTAAATGCAACTCAACTGGTATGTAATTATGTTCTACTTTTTTGTTTCACACAATGGGAATGATGTACTCTCTTGGCTTATGGTTATTTCTAAGCCTACAGGAACATCTAAGATGAGATAATGTGGGAGCCCATTTTGTTTTAATGTGACTAACCACAAATAGCTCCAAAATGCTGAGGAAGCCGTCTTCAAAATTCAAGTTTAGTTGTTGTCAGATTAAGTCACCAGCCATCACTGCAGATTATAACATCGTTTGTTTGGGAATTTAATGAAATATAGTGTTTGGAGCCTGAAGAAGTATGAAAGAATGATACAGTTTTTCAAACTTGAAAAAGTGATGAGAAATTGCTGGATTTAACTTTTTTACCAATCTTTATGAAAATCTGATTTTATGTATTTAACAAAAAAAATGGTATATTTTGGTCCAGAAGGATTTTGCTAGGAAAAGTTATATAAGTTAAAACAGATGCTAGAATTCAACAGCAACCAGAACATTCGATGTGTTGACATGGTAGAATAATGAGTTGATGTTTTATAATGAAGATGAATAATTAAGAAGACAGAATTTGTGATATCAAGCTAGAATACTGATTTAGGTTTAATGGTATAGCTTTGAAAACACCAGGTGGGATATTCATATCAAAAAGCATACTTGCCCAGTTCCTAGCAAACAAACATCAAAACGCTGCTTGCAACTCAGTAACGCTATATATCAAGAGAAAAGCTCTGGATACCTTGCCAAGCATCTAAATGTTTGAAATGGGAAATTTCCACTCTGTGTTACAAGCTGATCGGTAACCTTACTGTAAAATCATACTGGAAACACCTGAAAAACAGCAAATTGCAATATTCTCTAAAAACTATAACAAACTCATTGTCCTCATCTCTATTTCACCAATTTATTAAAACAGACTACCATCATTCTCAACTTCTGGTAATGGAAAGCACAAAAGACAATTAAATGGTGCTGTTAGGACTCAAATTTGAGCCCTTCCAGTGATGAAGGCTCATTACATACAGGGCTGAACTACTGAAAGAAGAGCAAGTGAGTTAAGGAAAGGGATTAATCCCTGCTATGAGGTTTCATGAGGAATCTGGAATACTTTGCAATGCAGAAGGACGTAAATAAACAGGAGAGCACCTGGCTGAGGGCAGGAGAACATGATATACAAGGAGAGGTCAAGGGATCTGGGTTAGCTTTACCTGGAAAAGAGATCTAATTTCTTCAGTTACCGAATAAGTAGATTCAAAGAAGTCAGAGACTACTGGAGCTACTCAGTGATAGGACAGGAGGCAATGGACACAAAGGGTAGCAAGGAGAATTCTAGCTATGTATAAGGAAAAAATGCATTAGTGTAGTCAAAAAATGGATCAGGTTGCATAACCCCTGTCCTTGGAGATCTCTCAAACCACCCAGATAAGGCCCCGAGCAACCTCATCTCATTTTGAAAGTAAGGGCTTTGAGCAGGAAGATGACTGATGATTTTCAGAGGTCCTTTCCAATGTAAATTACTCTGTGATTCTACAAAAGTGATGTTTCAACTGAAATGAATTTATCGGCTATTACCAAAATGTCTCTGAACAGAATTATTTTCAATATTTAAAAATAACTGAATCACCCATTAGAATATGACTAGATATGGATTGTGACATATGTACCTCATGTACTGAACGGCAGGTAACAGATGTGAAACCATTATACAAAATAGTTGAGGGTCCAGTACAAGACCAGAAACCTGCTGAGGTACTGCACATTTGGTACCAGCAGTACCTGTTCTGCAGTAACCAGTCACTGGGAATTCCATTTCTAGACTTCACATTTAGCTTTTGAAAATGCCTTTATCGATGAGAACTAAGATCTTATTCTACGTACATAGAGGAGATCGAAGAAACTAAGGAAAGGCAGAAAAGAAGCAGGAAGTATGAAATAATTTTGCTTACTTAGGAGAACTGGAGAGAGAAATATAACATATATTTCACCCAAAAGGGTAGTACTTGCAGGAACTGAAAGAAGCATAAGGATTTGGTTAAAAGGAAGGTGACAGTGGATTGGTCTGCAAAGAAAATTGTCAGGTTGGAGTCTCCTAAGGCCAGGCTGTGGGACCTGTCTTTGAGCACAAAGAGAGAGAGGTGCCTTCATGAAGCTTGCTCAAGACACTTCGCCACAGGAAAGCTGAGAAATGCTGCACAGCCACTGGTGGGAACTTCACACAGTGCACCCCACTGACCACTAACAGACTCCCTGAAGTTCAGAAGAACTTGAAGCAGATACTACAGTTGTTGGAGCAGATATCGCCTGGTTTCAAAATCATGTTCTAAATATTGTCCTCAACTCAGAGGATACTACATCCTAAAAGCATTAGTTTTAAGATCAGATGCAGAAGCTGATATTTCAGATCTCTAAGCTTTTCTATGCCTAGTTACCTCAGTTTTGAAGAACTGTGACAGCTAACACGAGCTATTATTCTCGTTTTTCTTGCCAGAATTCTTCCAAACCTGTACCACAGTTGGTGGCTACTGCACTCTTCCACACAATGAGGAACACCTTTTGTCAGCTGAGCTGCTTTTTACCCCTCTGTTCTGTTGGAGAAAGATTGACTGTGCACTTAGCAGTGGGCAAAGACAGTCCCAAATGTGAGTAACGTTATAAAGAACCCAGTCTGACTTGAATGTTTTCCTGGATGATAAATGCAGTGCATGCTGCTTTGATGGCGATCAGCTAGATATTAGATTTTGCGGGTTGCTCTAAAAGCAAAGTGTGGTTTTGCAGCAATCAAGCACCAGTTTTGATTATGCCTTCAGTACGGTTCCAGCAGGGGCACAAATTTACAGCATTTTTGAAAATACATATCTATTTGTTCAGGGAATAAGAACAAGAGAAAAGATAACTAAAAAATGTCTAGATTACTATGTTTAGAAGAACACTACTTTATTACAGCACACTACACCTAACCTAATAAGCAACTGCAATAAGAGTTTCTTGTGAAGGAATTTTTTTTTTTCAAAATGGCATTTACTATGTTTTCTCTTATGAGTGTTATTTGAGGGGCCAAAATAATGCTGTGGAACAGGATGCCTGAATTTTCTTTCTATTACTTTTGCTGAGTTTGGGCAAATCACAGTCCTTTTATCCCCTGTGTTGATAAAATAACAATTTTGTGGGCTTACCAAATTTCATTGCTTAGTGGTTGCTAGAAGCCTTTGAAATGTTCAGATGGAAATTGCTACTGAAATTTTAAGAATTATGGTTATTATGGCAAACACTACCCATTTACTTTTTAAAAAATATATTTATCAGACATTAACTGTACTTGCATCAGTTTCAAATGCTTACTCCATGTGAAAAAACAACACATCCATAACACATGCTTATGAATATATGAAGTCTTTGAAGAACTACTGGATGCTTGAGAGGTCTGGGCACTGGGGTTCTTGCTACTTAAAATGGGATCCATTTTTTTCTCAGCTTAAAATGAGAAATATTTTAAATTTAAGAGCTGACTATATTCAGTGGCAGAACCCCCACCCCCATAATTCAGAGGAATGAAAACAGTTTCAAACTGAATCAGAATACAATACATTAAATCCAAATTCAAACCTTCTTCCAGCTAATTATACTGCCACAGATGGAGGTATGCAATTTACTGAGCATCTGTGCATAGCAAAATTTTGGACAACGTGGGTGGTGCAACTTTTAAATCATACACATGCTGTGACTGAAGCAAAGCAAAAAGACTCATTGATGAGAGTTATTTTATGATTTCAAACAAACCCAAGGTATTGAATTTCATAGTTCAATTAAATGCATAAAAACACATTGGAAAGTCAAGTGCAAACCTGGTTTCCTGTTGGGAATTAGAAAAACAAATGTGTCTTTTAGGCATAGTTCCTCTCCTTTTGTGTAAGTCAGAGACTTGCTGTCTCTGTAAGAGAGACTAAAAAAGAAGCATCTAGATAAAAAGCAGAGCTGGTCAAAGAGCAGAAAATCCTGTTCACAAACCGCATGCTTGCATTAGAAAATGGACTGTTCTTCTTGGTGTCTTTGCTTCTAGTATTTACTACTTGCAGATTTTTTGCAGCTGCAGTTTTTTCAGCTTAACTTTTCAGCTGGGGACCTGTCACCGAAAGATTATGATCAGACATGTATTCCTTCAGTTAATGCCCACTGTTTGGAGCTGCTGTGGCTCAGACATCCCAATAAAACTTGAGAGGCAAGGAAAGAAAGAAATATGTGATCAAATACGCCCAAGCAGTTACTTGGTATCTAAATCTCTGAGTTCTACGATCCAACTATATGCTACTAAATTGATGTCACTACACCTGATACAATGAGCTCAGAGGATGTTTTGTATCTCTGGTGTTTTGAGTAATATTTAATGTGACTGCATGTATAACTCCCCTATAAACTTACTTCAGTGATCTAATGCACCTGATAGGGGCATCGAGTGTATGGTGTCTGTGTGATGAAACCTAAATCTAAGAAGGAAAAAAAAAAAAAAAGCCAGAAAAGTCACAATCCCATAATGTCTGTCCTATCACCAAGTGAATTTGATTATAGAGCAAGAGAGGGTAACCACTTACCTTTCCAAACAACCAGCTAGTGCTTGTGCTACAGACTTTCTGCTGCTGTTACAGTTGTCACTGGCTTTATGCCTGCTGTGGGAGGACAGATGATATCTGATCTGGTATCAAGTTAGGACTCAGGCACAGAGGGGGCTCTACCAACACAAAACTGGTCACATTTTGTGAATACGACTGAATCAGCACCCTAGGCTTACAGGGCATCAGCATTTTATATCATCTTGCAGCAGGGAGTTTGTTCCAGTGCTCAGAGTCCTACAAATGCACTCCCTGCAACATCAAGCCACAACCTGTGGGGCTGCGTGGTGCCACAAGCACAGCACCCTCTTTGTTCAGTGTACACCCTGAACCTTTCCAAATTCCCAAATGAGATATGATTTTCCCCGAGTACTCTTAGGAAATAGGATTTCCACAAATACTATGTCTGTGCAGAAAATGAGGACAACTTAGCTGAAAGGGGAAGGCTTACATCATTCATTTGCTTGTAACAACAGTAGGAAACTAACAATATATTTATGCACAATAAGTCATGATGAGCCTGTTTCCCATCTGCTCCCATGACAAATATGTTTCCACATGGTGGTTCTGCCTGTCTTCATTTATGCAGCCCTCACTCAAGCTTCGGTAAAAGGTTATTGGAGCCCAGAGCAAGGAGTCTGTACCAACATGCACATCTCTTGGGCTCTAGTACTAAGTGTGCTCCTGATTTTGTTGAGTTCTCATTGTCCCTACTCTTGAGGTTCACCTTTGCTACACTGCCAAGGTTTTCCTCTTCATATACCTCATCCATCACCACAGCTCGGTCTCCATAGCTGTGGATCTCACCCTACTGGGTGCTGAGACAGAGAAGGATCAAGATCTGAAGCACAGGAGTTACAGGTGTAAGGAGTAGTACTTGTGGTCCTTCTTCTCCCTCACACAGACACTATTTACCTGTCTTACTAAAACAGCAGATGCAATTTTTCAATGTTTTTCTCACTGACTTTTTATCCTGGTCCCATTTTTATCACCAGTCTTTTCCCATCCAACGGCTGATGGAGCTTGGATGTTCCCCAGTCCCATCCCCTTCTCTGCTGGGCAGCAGAACTGAATCTTGCTGTGCTGAGAAGTTCTTAGCTGCCTCTGGATATGGATACAAGCTAAACAAAGATTAAGCCAGCTACTTAATGAGCTTAGTGAGGAAAAAGCAACAATGCCAGGATACGCAGATGACCTGCCATAAAAAACAAACAGTGAATTTCATATAATTGCCTGAACACCTCATGTCATTAACTGGCAAATAATTCAGAGCTACACAGTGATCACAAAAATCTGTTCACCGAACTGTATCAAGTATGAAAAAATTCATAAACACTGTCATCTGACTGCAAACATTTCATGAAGCGAGCCACATTTTTTTGCCCAATGAATTGTTTGTCAGTAGAAATTTGTGATAATGCAGCTACAGAAGTAATGTACAATATCATCTTTTATGTGAAGAAAATTATCTGAGTCTATCCAAATTTATTGTATTAATCAATTAAGATAAATAACTTAAAAGTATATCCAAGAGTATCAGTCTCAGTACAAAGATCAGTTAAGGTACAAGCTTCAAGCACCGTGTATACATGCATGCTTACAAGCTGAAAAATGAAATTACTCCATATCTGGCCAGAGAGCAATCTTTATGAAAGGAAATCTTGCTGTGAAAAGCTTGTAATATCTATTTTCATGGTGGTTAGTTTTCTCTATATAATATTTAATTAACAGCACCTAATTTCTATCCCTTCTTGGAGTCCACAAATTAAAGTAGCGTGAAGATAATCCACATGAAATGGAGACTGTGCATCAGAGCAATCGTCTTTAAGAATGACAATGCTTCCAAGAAGTTTCAGGTAGTTTTACATATTCTAAAGAGGAGAAAAGTAGTTTTGCCTTTTGGATCAATGTACTAGCTAACTGTGATGCCTATACTGAGCATTTTCTTGAAGGGGCTTTTAAGCCCCAAATTTCACAAGGGATTCAACACTCAAAGTTAGAAGAAAATATTTCTGAAGACCTCAGTCTGCTGAGGTAAGAAATTGCTAGGGACATCACTACACATCCTGACATTTGAAATCTGGCCCTGATATTAATGTTCTTATGAATAGTGTGTGTCTTTGAAAAATTAAGACTTTCTCATGATTGTGGCTAATAGACACTTTTTTTTTTTTAAAATGTCACTTTTATTGTTTTAATGTGTTAACTTAAAAAAACACACATAAAACAAAATACAAAACAGCAACACCTTGCATCCAGTGTGAACATCTGGGCTATAAAGAAAGTATTTAGGACCCTATATCTTTTATGGGTGAATATGGTTCCTTTTAGCATCTTGCATTGACTCATGTGGTCTCACCATGTCATGGGATGCTCTGCAAGATCCACCTTTCCCAGTTCAGGGCTGTATCATGGGTTAGCGACAGTCAGGCAGCAGGGAATTTGGAAGAAACTGAAGAAGGTGGGAGAGAAAGCAGGAGGGCACAGAAGAGGTTGGAAAGCTGGGAGAGGCTAGTAAAGTTTGATGTTCCCTCCTTGACTCCCATTCTGATCGCTGTGCCCATGAGGGCTTCATTCCATCCTGAACTGCAGGGTGGACCCAGAGTCCACAGAAGGACAGGCTACATGAGGGAAGTATAGAGAAGGTTATAAGGAAGACAGCACAGCTTTGTGTTGTCCTTCAGTGCACTGTATATCTAGGAAGAGTTCAGATAAATTGGATTAAATGCTAGAACTCTTCCTCTTTTCATTCCAAATCATACTCTCACGCTACTTCAGTTTTCTTACTTGTGACACAAATTGTTGCCTATCTATCTCCTGCGCATGAATGGGAAACTACTTGCTGGGGTCTAATAAAATGCCTTAAGGCCCCTGGCTGAAGTGTTGTGCAGACATACAAATGATTTTTACCTTTCTCTGAAACATTGCAATGTAATTAGTGGACAAGTTCAGAGAAGCTGAAAGGCTTGTATCAACCAATAAATCCTTTCTTAAAAAAACCCTACACCGTCATCTGAAATGTAAGTAAAAACATAAAACTGTTGGTCAAGGAGCGCTCATGGAAACAAGTGTTAGCCAACAGGATGACTGGACCTGTATGACTATCAATTACACTGAAAATAAAACCAATGAAACCCAACCACACACATAAATATAGCAATTCTTGTCATATATCTGCTTGAAAATCAAAGGAAAAACATGCAATCCAACAAATTTTAGTAAGAAACCAGCTTCTAGCATTAGTTTTCTGAAAGACATGCCTCTGCTGAATTGGTTTTGATTGGGATGCAATTATATCACCTCTACTCTGCACTTTATAGGCCACACCTGTAATACCACATCCAGATTTAACCCCGCTCCAGACCAAAAGAGACATTTAGAAATGGGAAAGAGTCCAGAAGAGACCCATGAACTAAGGCTCTGTTTTAGCCACATAGTTGGACCAGATGACGTCCCTTCCAGCATGACCTTTTCCGTGATTCGCTGATTTATAGCCATGGAATTATTGCTAAACAGAAGAAACATATGATGGTGTAATAAGGGAAAATCATTCTTTAATAATTTGGGGAATACTTTCTGAGGGCTGGCTGTGCTCTGTACATTTCAAAAGCAGTCTATTAGTTATCAAATATTTGATGATATTTCAATAGAAGAGCCAGCTTGAATAATTTAAAAGAAAATTCAGAAAAAATTGGTTAACAAAATGCCCATTCATTTATCACCAAATCCAACCTTTTCATTCTTTTTCTCTTGAGAGTCATTGTAATTCAGATTCCATTTCTCTAACTTTCTCCATGCATTGTACAGCTTAAGAGGATTGGAAATTTTATTGCCACTGTCACTGTAAGTAAAAAAGAAATACCCAAGACTGATCTTTGGAGAATACAAAACCAGATGTTAATACATTAAAATAAAGATTTACAGGGCATAATGACACAACAAACAGCACCAGAAGTCATCTGTACTGTTGGTAATTCTCTGTGCTTTTAATTTTGCAACTAATGGTTTTAGACAATCTAGTCAAATACCTTTGAGAGGTATGAAGAAACAACATTAACTTATTTAAATTCATCAAGGGTAAAAGAAAAAAATATGATTCATGGAAGTATTCCCAGACCTAATGTGTGGATAATGAACAAATTACTCTCCCTCCTATAAGCCAGTTTTTATAGAGGGAAAAGATGTTCTCAGCGTGGTAATCTGCAACTGTGTCACCAGAATCAGCCTATAGTGGTACAATAACCATCTTTATACATGGCAAATGTTCTCATTTTCTCTCCAAGTCAGTGAAAAAGTTAAAGGGAGACCTGGTATTGTTGCAAACAGAAGTGTGTGGGGAAAGGACAGTTCCTGCTGGTTTCTTTTTTCAAATCAGTGACAATTCCTGTTGCGGGGATGCATAGAGGAATCCTCTTTTTACACCCGTCAGCAGTGTTGATGCTGTCAAGTTATATCAGACAGCAGTATGTGGGAAAGATATAATGCATCCTCTGGGAGCTGCCAGTTATCAAGTGATTTTCCTCAAGCCCTTCATTTCCCTGGAAGCTGTGGTCTGAAGAAACACAAGTGAAATCACAAGTTCCAGATTTCACTTTCACTAACGTTCCTCATACAGCTTGTACAGTTCAGAGAGGCTTGAAGTTGCTCCCTTGTGAGTGTAGGTATAAATTTCATTCATATATTTGAGAAGATAGTACAGAAGTAATTTAACACATTAGGAGTTGTGCCCATTTTCTACTTATTAGTAATATCACGGAATCACAGAATCACAGAATATCAGGGATTGGAAGAGACCTTGAAAGATCATCTAGTCCAATCCCCCTGCCGGAGCAGGAACGCCTAGAGCAGGTCACTCAGGCACACATCCAGGCGAGTTTTGAACATCTCCAGAGAAGGAGGCTCCACAACCCCCTGGGCAGCCTAATGAAGGCAGGCTGTTTTTTTTGTGAATTATTCAATTGCCTTTTATGCCAAAGGCAAATATCCTATTAAATTTAAATAATAAACCTAGTAACAGATCAGAGATTCGTATTAGAATGCTGCAAAGACCCTTTCCACAATCATCTGTTAAAATACACTGTGAAAGACTAATAACAGACAATTGCTACCCATGGGAAGGATCCATCTAGGTTAAAATTTAAACATGATATTTCACATAAATCCTAAACTGACATAAATCTCAAGTCAGCAATGATGCCATTCTACTTCCTGGGACTGCTCAGCCGTATAAACACCTTAACTCATTAAATGCTTCCCTAGTTGGCCAGAAGGTCCCCTGTGGTCATCTACACCTGCTTCAGCAAGACAATTGAAGAGGACCCTGAACTGATAAAGTGTTTCACCCATCCTGTTGACTCCCTGTGTTTTCAATTGCCAAATGCATACCTGACCAGAGCAGGCTAGAAATGACAGTGCTCCCTCTGCACCCAGCAGGGTATATAAGGCACAAAAGAACATTCTGGTTTCATTTACCCAAAGGTATGTGCCTTAACCTGGATTCCACCCTAGAATAGTACTACTTCCCAATTGTCATTATTATCTAAAATATTTCATCTCGTCTATTCTGCCAAATTCTTAATATAGTTCCAAAGTTATTAGAGCAAACCAGTTAGTAATAATTAACATGACTGAAAAAAAGCTGGTATGGAAAAAAATAGTTACTTCTTATGCAGTGTAACAGAACACAGAGCCTTTTTAAAAAAAAATATCTTATTTCTGAGTTATGTAATGATGACTAAGTCTCCATTTAGATGACTTCCTATTGTTTAACCTAAATATTAAAGAGTCAGTAATAGAACCTGGCTATGCATTAAAAATTAAAGGTTCTGTATTTGCCAAGAATTCTGAAACTAACTAACCCAGATGTCAAACTCTCTTAGACACTCAGCATTTATGAACATAAATCTTTTATATTATCAGTGATTCACAAACAACTACATCATAGCAGCAGCTTAGTTTCATATGAAATAATATGAACACAGGAATGGCTGTGCTGAATCAAAGGTAGTCCTTCATGGAACTGCTTTAACACAGCAAGAGACAGACATCCCAAAGGGAACACAGTTGCTGTCTCTCCCAAATCTCCCCTGAGTTTCACAGTATTTGAGCTGTTCCTTAAGCTGCATCACCGTATTCTCTGATTATATGAAAACATCAATTCTAATAAAGTCTTTGTACATTTTTAGCCTTATCACAATGAGCTTCCTAGCTTGTTCATGAATAGGAGCTGCATTTCTGTCTCTCCAGGTACCATTTTTCACTGCTGCTACCCGATGATCCTGGTATCGCTACCAGGACATGATCTATGCTCGGTGTACAGATCCCTGCTGTCTCTGCAGATACATCTGGGGTCTCTCACCACAGAACCTCCCACTTTCTCCTCCACTTTCAGATACCCCCAAAGTTTTCCAACAGCCTCCAGTCCTCTTTCTGACAAACATGCGTAATATTTACAGGAAAAACTATACATTTTCCATAAACTACAGGGGCTGATACAAGCAATTCAAAATGCAAACTCATTAACCTAAATTCCATTCTATATGGATTGATTTGTGCTAACTGACAATCATGTGTCAGTCTCTGAAGACAAACCCACAGCATTGGAAAAACCTGATTTGAAATTGCTAATAACTTGCAAGTCATGCAAGCTGGGCAGAAAACAGACCCAGACATAAGGGGATGGGTTTTCCAAACTAATCACCATTTCTCCTTGATTCTGAGTCTCTGTCCTCTGACACTTTGCCTTCAGAAGTCTGAGGCATTCTCAAAACAAGTAGTTAATCTGCATTACAATTACTTTGCACCACTAAAAAGGAGTTAGCTAAAACCTGAATGTCTAACATTTTTTTTTTCTAAATATGGTTTATATTATCTCCTTGGGATTAGTAGGTCCTGAAAATGCAGGACCTTAACAGCATTCACTGGGAACTTAGCCACGTTGGTTTTAAAGTAGTTGAATTTGAATTGAGAGGAATTGGAACTGGAAAGAGAGCACACAGTCCTTCTACTGTGGAGGAATAACTGCCATTTGCAGACTTTTATGAATCTGTAAGCATGTTTGTGTGGGGTTATGGGCATCAAGCGAAAATCTCCCAAACCAGCATTATATCTGCACTATTGGTTCTGTGACGGAAGGAAAAATAAAAGAAAAGTGACTGTGGACAACTCTTCCCAGCCCCACTAAGAAATGACACTGGAAAACAGTGAAAACAATTGAATAAACCCCACCATTTGTAATATTGATCCACACTTCCTTGTTTGCTACAAGCAGAATTAGAAACCAGCAATGTGTTTCAATGGAACTCAATATTAGTGAAAACTGGAAAAAAAAAAGAGTTGCTGTGGTCAGCATCAAACAGGGAAAAAAAAAAACAACAAAACCCCATTTTTGCTCACTTTGCTCATTTCCCAAAACTTTTCGGTACTAATATGTCGAGTCAGTCATTCACAGCAAAACATGCCCCATGTTCAGAATTCACTAGTAAAGCTCCTTCCTGACTCACTCGCTGTCTTGATTCTTTTTATGTCCTTTCAAATTTGCCTGCTGTTCCATAGGAACAGTGCACAGATTTAATCTATTGCCTAACATTTTTAGTATAAAAGCCACCTCTGGGTAAACTTCACTTGAACAGAAAACCAGAAAACAAAGCCCCCAATATCTGATAAGCCAGCCTAATTTCTGCTTTCACTTGCTATTTCCTCACTCTGTAAAGAAAAGGAAGATAGAAAAAGAGTGAACAAAAGAAATTCTTCCATCTTTTCCCTTTTAAAAACAACTGCCTTTTACACCAAATAATAATAACTCTCCTTCCTATCTGCAATTCACCCTTTCTGGCAGGTGTATTACAAGTTAATGAAACGGAGGAATACTGATGCCACCTTACATTCTTTATTACTGTAAAGGTGCTAGAATGAATTCTAGTAGCCCTGAATATGGTAATTTATTTTTCCCTTCAGAGCATAAACGCTAACATATTCTGGTTTCCCACTTCTCATTTACTCTCCAAGCATATTTATCTACACATAAAAAATGCACAAATAGGTAATTTGATATAAAGCATACCAGAAGGAACCCCTGCTCAAGGAAAACTCTTACAAATAGACAGAAATCCTCATCATATTACTGGAAGATCATCTCAATTTTTAATAGATTCACAATCGATGGATAACTCCTGATGGTTGACACCTCTACTGGAGGTGGAGAGGTAAGTAATTTCACCTACTGCTTTCTAGAATTTGTTACCATATGGTTTTCATTTTATGAAGATCACACCTCAAATATTTAGCATTAAATCTAAGGATTTTTTAAACAGTAAGCTATTTCATAGCTAAGCTGCACTAGTAGAACTTTAAGAAAACCAAGCATAATTTATAGCTTTCTTTTCTTGCCTACAAATGTATTTCCTTGTTAGGGGTCATAGCATGATCAGATATTATGATATCTGACATCTGCTAAAACTTGCACTCTCAGTGGATCTTAATCATTAGTTGAAAACAGATTTGAGCTTGTTGGCACTCCATGTTGTTCAAAACATATAACCTGAGAATGCAATATCTGATAATAGCAATTCCCAGGTGAATGAATATTATAGTCCCATCTGACATGTCTATGAGATAGAAGCTTCAATGCCTTTGTCCTTTCCAGCACACAGACATGAAAGTTGCCATTTTTACTTGTAGGAGTAGGAGTGGGACCAACTGAAGGTCCTATCATAAATCTGGTAGAACCAGGAAGAACTTAGAGCTCCTGGTTTTAAGATTTGCCTACTGATAGTGCCATTTAACTGAGAGCAGTTAAATATCAGCACAGTATACATTCACCCATATGGTGTTGGCAATATTTTATAAAATTAGATGTGAAGCACAAACATATTATTGTTAGAGGGTAAAAAGGCTTGCTTTATAACCATTCTTAGGAATATGATAAAATAATATTGAAGAGAAAATGCATGGTTTCAAATAACAAAGAACTGCTGGCATTCCTACAGGACTTTTCTTCCTAAAAGTACCAACTAGTTTGGTGCCTCTAAGTGAACTTTCAAAACCACTCACAGTCAATCTAATCCTACCAGGATGAGTGAGAGCAAGGGTGAGCAATGCAGAAATCTTTAAGAATCCCACCAGGAATGCTTCAAAGCACTCTTGCTCATTGTATTAATAAATTGTTCAGGAATTCACAGAAACCACAGCCAGGAGGGCAGAGGACTACAGAACACAAAGTGGCGCACTCCTGCGAGAAGGGAATACACAGATTAGGACACCCACTGAACACCGCAGACACGATGTACCAGGCTTTTCTTGAGAAAGCAAATTTTAGATCGTTCCTCTAATGACAAGTGTTACATAAAGACCGTCTTTGGAGTCCTGACAGGCATTTGTTCGGGAAGGCACGCTGTGTGTTGACTCATGTGGCTGGGACAACCCCAGAGCTTTAGCAAGTCCCGGTGTTATGTACATAGCACAACGGTTTACAGAAAGGAAGGGCATGGATGGCTACATTAGCAATGAAGGTAGGAGGGAAGATAACTAGAGGCGTAGTATGCTGAGATATAAACTTCATCCTAAAGCACCTTCTCAGGCAAGCTCACCATCTCTCTCTAGCAATACTGGGGCAACACAGGAATTTGTTGACAAAATGAAGAAAGCCGGTGCCCAGAGCATTGGGATGGTGATGCACTGCTACATCCTTGTGCTGGTGCCTAAATGCATCCAGAGCAGAGCAACAAAGCTGGCGACAGGGCTGGAAGGCATTCCCTATGAGGAATGGCTAAGGATTTTTGGCTTGTCTAGATTGGAGAAAAGGAGGCTGAATGGTGACCTCATTGCTCCCTACAGCTCCCTGAGGAGGAGATGTGGAGAGGGAGGTGATGAGCTCTTCTGTGTGTGGGAATGGTTCAAAGCTGTTTCATAGGTGGTTTATACTGGAGATTGGGAAGCATTTCTCAACTGAGAGGGTGGTCAAACAATGGAACAGGCTTCCTAGAGAGGTGGTCAATGCTTCAAGCCTGTTGGTGTCTAACAGGCATTGGACAATGCCCTTAATAACATGCTTTAACTTTTGGTCAGCTCTGAAATAGTCAGGCAGTTGGACTAGACGATCCTTGTAGGTCCCTTCCAACTATCCTATCCTATCCTATCCTAGCCTAGCATAGCATATCCTAGCCTAACCGAGCCTAGCCTACATAGACTCTTGAGGAAGAGCGAGGAAGCATGTCACATGAAGACTTGTGGGTATGGATGAGATGGCTCAAGGTGAAAAGAATTATTCATAATAAGAATGGAATCCAGTCCAGCTGCTGTTTATAACTAGATAAAGTGGGAGTGAGCTACGTTTTCCAGCTAGGGTGCCTCTTTTCTAAAGCAAATTTTGCAAAGTGTCAATGAGTATAAGGGTCTCCCAAGGCACAGGTTTTCAAAGGCAAAATGGAGACTGAATAGCCTCTGCAAGAATCAAGGGCCTGCAATCTTCCAAAGGGTAGATATGCAGATATTTTTATATTCCATATCATACTGAATAAATGCCATCCCTCTTTGCAATGCAGCTATTTTTGAATCTTAATGATTTATTTGAGTGATAACCAGCAGCTATATTTTTGGAGAAATGAACATGTTTAAGTGATATGATTCTGTTTTAATATTTATGAATTTTAAGCTTCACAGAAACATTGAAATGTGATAAATATAATTTTTTTCTGGTTGCTGAAGCTGAGATTAGAATAATGTGGTTTATTCATTACATTTCAAAGGAAAAGACAACAAAAAGTGTACGTTGCTCGCCCTCCTCTCAGGCCTACAGCAGTAATGAATGATTTACAAGGAACTTTCACAAGTTGAGAACGACCAAACTCTTATTTTTTAAAACATTTGCCTTATTTCTGTTTTCCTCTAGTCACCTACGGAAGAGAATTACAAGCAGAATTATAGGGCTGCTTAAACACTAGAGGCAACAGGCTGTGTTGTACCTGTAGGCAGATTTTCACAATACTTACTGTCTTATATTAATTGAAACAACGAAATGTTTATGTTAATCCATAAGTTTTTGAGATTATTCACTGAACATGGTCATAACTTTCATTATGATACAATTTGAGAACTCTCAAAAAATAACTTTAGCTGCCCTAGCTAAGCTTGTGCCCATATCTTGGACGCTCCAGCAGCAAATCCAACTGTCTCTCTCCCTTCCTCTCCAACTAGGCTTATTAAATGAACCATTTAAAATGAAAAAAAAAATAAATCTAATTTTAATTGCATTCTCATTTTGCCTTTTTTTAGAAATGGTTCATAAGCCAACAGTGTGCAAATATATCACTCCACACAGGGCTTGTGGGTGTCCCACCTCTCACAGCAGCAGAATAATAATGCTTCCCAAAAGCAGTTATTGTATATTTATGGAAAAGACAGATAATGGAATGAATCAATTTATTTGACTGCATTGTCTTCAAAACAGCCAGTTTAAGCTTGAATTTTGCAGTGCGATACTCATGATCAAGTCAGTGTGATCGTTGTCTCTTAAGAGAGGCAGAGCTTGAGCCCAGGTGCCTCTGAGAAGGTACCTTGCTGAGCATGAGCACTGGTTGAAAACATGAAGAAGTCAAAACAGGTTGGCCATAAACTGCCCTATGTGGTTTGGAACCTGCCTGAATTTCCATGGAATGAATCACCATCTTCCCACTGTCTTCCCCTTACAAAAGAATTTACCAGAGCAGGAACTCCAGCTGGTTTAGCTTTACCAACAAAAAATTGAGGTCAATAATACAAAAAACAATGGTTGTGGGTATGGAAATAATAATTGAACAAATGAAGCTGTATATTTTTCCACTGCTGCTGAAGACACATTTATCTGACTGAAGAAAACAGGACCAGATTTAAGATCTGATGCACTCAGTGAAGTAAATAATAAGACCTTCTGCTTTTGCCTTGCAAAAATTGATTTTCAAACATTTTGTAAATATTGTTAGAAATATGCCTTTATAAACAGAATATTTCATAGAGAACATAGGTTCATGAAAATTCACTGTAATATTCTGTTTATCAATTTTTATACTGAACCTAACTGGTAGGACCTTAGCCCAAGGAATATTCGGGCAATAATTTATACTTCTATGAGATTTTTCTCATTGTTTTATGTAAAGTTCAGTTTCCCAAATAAAGCATATGGTGTTGATGAAGTAAGTTTTCAATCCAACAAGGCAACTTCAGCAGTCTCTTACAAGAATTCACTATATACAAACTATTAATGTTAATGAAAAATCCTAGCATTTCTATAGAGCTGTCATTGTTGGAAATATTGTGGTTTCGTTTCATCAAGACCTTTATTTCTTTTTTAAAAAAACACTTGCCTTTAATACTTTAATATTTTATTTTAGACAGCTTATTATATAGCTGTTATCTTAAATTTCTGTCATCTGAGCACCCGTTACACAGTCTCAGCACATCCTGCTAAGTAGAGCTAGTTAACTTTGACAGCAAAATTAGTAAATATTAATAAAAATTCTAAGTCTTCTTGTTCATTTAAAACTATAATCAGGACCAAACCAAGACATTGATGTAATAGTACCCACAAATGGCCACACTTTGAATTTTCCTTTCAAAATATTATTTTCTTTATATTAAACAGTAACTCCCAAGGAAAAAAATGCAATAGCAAATAAAAATATTGAAAAGCCTTTCAGAATGAAAAACTAGTATTTATCAAAAGAATAACCTTTGTCAGGCAAGAGAATCACAGTATGACTGAGGAAAGGAAAAGGGGAATGGTTAAATGATTTAATCACAGTAATCTATAATCTGGTTTCCATTCAATTTCTCTTGCACAGGCTACAATCTTTCTTATCACCATAGCTCAAGAAAGACTATCCTTCTTTGAAATATCAATGTAATTATGCTTATAAAAATATTTTTTTTTCATGCAGAAATGTAGTGGGTTAGTCATTGCTGAGCACATTTTCAGTTATATGGTACCGTAAGACTGCCAGTTAAAGCCCAATAATTGGTAGGTTATAATGCAATCTAATTTATTGATGAAATATTACAGAATGCATAAATATTTCTATTTTAGTGCTACATCTAAAATTATAACTATTTTATCAATAAATTTATATTATGGTATTTAATAGTTCAATTCTGTTTAACTTTCAATAGTGCTTACTGTTAAGAATGGTATGTTAGTGCTGTAACATCTCTGAAAATTAGAGGAAATTAGAAAATCTAATATTATGCTATTTTTTTCACATGATCAGAGACAGTTTCCTAGCACCCCATAAAATCCTGAAAGAATATTTCCCGGCTTTCCATACACTTCTCCACCTCTTGCAGGCACACAGTTACTGTTTGCTCTGGAGACAAGAAGGTTCCTCTTGGCAGTAGTGACCTCAGAGAAAATATACATGGATAGCTGTTTTGAAAAGAAAAATTTTAGCCAAAGGGACATTCTGAAGTGAAGGTCCCAGGTAGAAGAAACTTTGTTGACCTTCAGAAACACGTTACTAAAAGAGATGCATTACTAAAAGAGATGGCTTTCTGCCATCTGACTCAACTGTTAGCCAACGAATCCCTTCATCTTCGCCCATCCAAAGTCTGACTTTCAGATCTCTATTTTTGTCCAGCTCCCAGTGAATAAAAGCCATAAAAGCCACTGCATTTCTTTTCTTTAATTCCTGTTTTCTTCCATGGTCATGTTCAAATTGTGCTGTCCATGAGCATATAAGTTGAGCTTCAACCAGCTGGAGTCTCCTGCTTCAGCTGATGTTTCAGTTAAGTGCTCTGTCCACTACAGCTGAGGCAGGTTTTTCATGCCCATATGGAGGGAAACAACATCTACATATGGGATATAGTGTAGGGGAAAAATTGTTGATGCAAAATATAATTTATGATGACATTTAACTCGCTTTAGTATTGATTTGTGAATGCTGGAGGCTGGGCATTTTCAGAAAATGATCCCAAATCAGGGAGCATATTTCTTGTTCTGGCCCAAATTTGGGACATTTGGCCTCAATTCTGTGTCACTCTGTCAGACCTTGTTTGTCTGTCTCCGTGACTGGGAGGTGCAGATGAAGACATGTCTGGGTCATGCAAGTTTCATTTTCTAAGTGGCCTTTTTTCACACTTGTTGCATGGCTTTTTCTCCAATGATTCTATTGTCTCCCAGTTTATGGCACTTTTAAAGGTAATACTGAAGCAGCCTGTTAGAGAAGAAAGGTGCCTCCATACCACCAGCAACTGCTTTTCTGTCTGGTTTTCTTGCTTTACTGTACAGGTAACACAGAGCTTTCTAATTGACTTTCTCAAGGCTGAATTTAGTGACTCCCAGTTATTGTGAGGATGTCTTGGTGACACCATATGCCTGCTCACTCAGACCCACAACTCCAGTACATGGCAGCCCTGCAGGTGGCCCATTACTATACCCCTGGCAAGCAGTGATTTACCACCACACCTCCATCCTGGATCAAGCCACCGATGTGTAACCAACTGAGAAATCACTGCTGAACAACTCAGAATTCATGCCCCCTTCCTCAGGATGTTCTACAGGGTGACCACAGGATCATTATTGCAGTCCTGCTACTGTTATGAGCACAAGGATACCTATGTAAAGAATCAAATACGAGGTGTATTAAACTCACTTGCTCAGTACAAGGACTTCAGTGGTTTAAGCTCACCACCAGTTCTGGTGACCAGTATATTGAAGAGCAATGTTGAATTTCCAGCTTTGCTCTGGAAGGACAGATGAGAATGTAACGCAATCTGGGGCACAAATAAGTTAGGACTTTGGAGATGGGCAATGCCAACAACAAGAGTGAATTGGAAGGTTTCATTGCCTTTTTGTGGAAAAAATACAAATGCCAGATAGTGTGGACTGTTTCCCTATGTGAAATCCAAGCATGGTCATAATAACCGTGATTGCAGCCTGATCTGAAAATGGACAAGAGAGACAAAAACTTGAATAAATGATATGAAGGAAACACAGAGTAAATTGTATTGTGGGATCTTTCATGTAGTAAAATTTCTAAAGGGAACTACATGGAAACCCTATGTCTGGGACATTGCTATCCTTAGAGTAGAAATGCACAGCAAATAAAACATTCATGACCAAATTTTAGTGGTAGGATGACAAGCTACATGGGATGAACTTTCTAATCTTAAACTCCTGAGCTTTGGCACTTCCTGACAATGCATCACAGCATCTCAGGAAAGTGTTTCAAGGCTTTAGAGAGACAGCACAACCCTCCTGGCTCTCACAGCTCATTATCCCAGCAACGTTGCAGAGTACTATTCCACCTCCAAATTTCCTTACAGCAGCATAGGAGTTTTCTGCCTTTCCCTTCTCCATCCTCTCACATGTTATTGCTCCTTCGGTGGTGCTGACTCAACTTTTTTTGCACTAACCTAATTTTGTGAAATCTTTTGTGTTACATAAACCCTCCCCCACCCACTCCCACTTCTTTTT